>BQKN01065933.1:191585-205148 GCA_022839385.1 Asparagus kiusianus | reverse complement strand
GGATCGTTCCGACCCGCGCTTGCGCGGGTCGGATCATTCCGACCCGCGCGAGCGCGGGTCAGTTTGGTCCGTACCGCGCGGCGCGCTTTTGGCTTTGCTGACTTTCGTGTTTTCCGGTTCTTCCGGGACTTGTGTTTTCCACCGTTTTGCGTGTTTGACCGTCTTGTTGACTTGCACGCTTCATTGTGGGATTGACTGTTAGGCGCGTTTGTACGCTTTGAGTTGATTGACGCGTGCCGTCCACTTGGCGTTCACCATTATGGTGGTTCATTATCGTGTCATCAACAGTTCGCCGATTCGCTTCATGCGCTTGTCGGCGTCAGATAATCCTCTTTGACTCGGATAATGACGTTCATCGCCTTCTCTTTGTCTTGAGCTATGTGCGGACACCCATAGGCATTTTTGGACGCCTACATACTTCTCAATAGTACTATCAGGACGGAGCTTCTTCTTAAAGATCCACTTGCAACTGATAGGTCTTGCACATTCAGGTATATCCACCAGCTCCTAAGTATGATTTTGGATCAATGAATCTATCTCATCATCTATAGCTTCTTTCCACAGGAGAGCGTCCGTTGACTGCATTGCTTCTTGGAAAGTCTGTGGGTCTCCTTCCATATTATAGGTGATGAAGTCATCTCCAAAATCTTTTTGTCTCCTGATACACTTGGAAGATGGTTCAATAACTTCTTCATTACTGACACTTTTAGTTTCTTACGAAACTAGCTCATCTGGTGCATCTAACGTACTAGCATTTTCTGCTATATCTTTGAGCAATAATCCTTTATCTTTGATAAACTTATCCTCAAAGAATTCTGCATCCCAAGCTTCAATGATGGAGTTGGTTCCAAGATCAAGGAATATGCAAGCATCACTATCTTCAGCAAAGCCAAGAAACACACATCTGTTTGCCTTTGGTCCGAGCTTAGGCCTTCTGATATCTAGAACTCAAACATATGCTAGACACCCCCACACTTTGAGACTATTCAAAGGATCTGGATATCCTAACCATAACTGATGAGGAGTACTATCAGTTTTAGAATAGGGTACTCTGTTCAGAATCTAGTTTGCCATCAACAAAGCATCTCTCCAGTAGCATGTAGGTAGACTAAATGTGATTATCATCGAATTCACCATCTCGGTCAATGTGCGATTCTTCCTTTCTATAATTGTATTAGATTGCGGAGAATACAGAGCAGTAGTTTTAGCAATAATTCCATGCTCCTTGAAGTATCCTCTGACTCCTTAGATCGGTACTCTCCTCCTCTGTCGCTCCTGAGTCTTTTCACCTGAAGTCCAAGCTGCTTCTCCACTCGAGTCCGAAACTCGACAAACTTGTTGAATGCTTCATCTTTAGATTTTAGCAGGTAGACATGGCAGAAGCAAGAGTGGTCATCAATGAAGGTGATGAAGTATTTCATGTCGCCTCGAGTGACAAAGCTCTTGAAATCACAAGTATCTAAGTGAATCAGATCTAATAGGTTGGTGCTTCTTGTGACACTTGGAAAGGTCTTCCTTGTCAACTTCGCTTGCGCACAGACTTCACACTTCTCAGGTTTATTACCCTCACATTTCGGAAGTAATCTTAACTTCTCCATGCTAGACAGCTTTCTATAGTTTACATGTCCTAGCCTATTGTGTCATAATACAAAGGAATAAGCAGAAGATGATACTTCATTTACAACTAAGTTGGGTACAATAGTACTGATCTTATACATACCATCAGTATGATATACATTGTCAAAATATATTTTCTTAAATGATAACATAACCTTTCCTTCTTGGAAATCCAGCCTCATACATGCATCACACAGCAGGCTTCCAGAAACTAAGTTTTTGACAATTGACAGAACACGTTTCACATATTTCAATGTGAGAGTCTTCCCTGAAGAGAGAGTCAGCATCACAGTTCCATTTCCAAGAACAGGAACCATAAAACGATCAGTCATTGATACGTTCTCTTTGACAGCAACATAAGAAGAGAATAAATCTCTGTTGGAGCAGACATGACATGTAGCACCTGTATCTAACCACCAACCAGAGACGTTGTTGGGGGTTGTCACTTGGAAGAGTATAGCCACACAATTGTCAACTTGATTAACATTATGTGTTATTCCCTTCTTTGGTGCTTTGCAGTCTTGGCAAAATGTCCTTACTTCCCACAGTTGAAGCATTTCCCGCTCTTATTAAAATCTTTCTTTTGAACATTCAGGTTCTTCGGATTATGGTTCTTCTTTTATTAAAGGACTTCTTTTTCTTAGAAGAAGAACTGGTACCCTTCTGAGAGTTAGCAGTCACAAAGTTAGCAGACGTCTTCTGCTTAGCTAGGAGCTCATTCTTCGTACGAGTCTGAATTTTATCCTCGATCCGAATGAACCTCTTCAAATCAGACAAAGTCATCTGTCTTTTCCTTCTTCGAATATCCGTGGAGAATGACATCCAAGATGGAGGAAGCTTGTTGATAATTGCTCCAAAAATAAAGGTTTGACAAAGATTAATCTTTTCATCCTTCAGCTTCATAATAAGCTTTTCGAGCTCTTTGACTTGAGGCAAAACTTTAGTGTCATCTTCGAATTTGAAGTCCAGAAACTTGTCAATGAGGTGAGACTTGGAAAGCTTCTCATCATCCTTGTATTGCTCCTCCAGAGCATTCCAGATTTTCTTTGCAGATGGCTTGTTGGTGTAAACATCTGCTAGATGATCAGCCGGGTAGTTAAGGAGAAAACTCCTGCAGAAATGATCATCTTTAGCCCAAGAGACTTTAGACTCTGAGTCTTCTTCAAAGTCAGGTTTCTCCTCAGAAACCACATAGTAGATTTTCAGGAGTTGCATCCTGAAAATCACTTTCCGACGCCATGCGTTAAAGTTAGATCCGTCAAAATTCTCTAACTTGAGACAGTCCACTCCAAGAGTCCTTGCAGGATCTATTGTAGACCAAAAATATTGCTTTAAGATTATTAAAAATTATGGTTAAATCTAAAATTAAACAGTAAAAGATGATATGCTGTAATTTTAAACTTTTTCAACTTAACTGTTATGCGTTTGTGAAATGTTGTGCTTAAAGCAATATTTAGACTACTCCGGTGTAAGGATCTCAATGCCAAACTTCTTTCAAGAACAACAATACAGTACTCTGGTGTGCACCAACCTAGTACTATCAAGATCACCTCGATCTAAAACACCTTTTGATCAAGGCAAAGATCTCCTCGATCTTAGAACCTTTCGGTTCAAAACCATTCAGTTTTAGAGAAAATTCATGCCGGCACAGTTTCTGCAGCAACAGTACAACAACAATAATAACATCAATATCTCCTTGATCCGACGTTCATTTTCCGAGCTCGCGCGTGTGTTTCAAGAGCTGCCCAAGAGCGCTATTTATAGGCCTCTAAGGTCAGCTCAAGAGTCACTCGTAATTAATGTGACTATTACAATTCTCAATGATAATTAAGATTGTAACATCAATGCATTAAATTATTATAAATGCTGTTGTAACTACTGCATGCAGTAACTCCTAAATACGAGGTAACCAATGGACGCGTTGCTACGAAATGCGAGGGTCACGTCTCAGCAAATCAGACGAACCTCGTTTGACAAACGAACCTCGTCGAATAGGCGAATCTCGTTTGACAGGCGAACCTCGTCAAACAGGCGAACCTCGTTTGACAGGTGAACCTCGTTAAATGGACGAACCTCGTTTGACAGGCGAACCTCGTCAAACAGATGATGCTCATTTGACGAGCGAACTTTGTGAAACAGACAAACCTCATCTGATCTTGTTAATCAAATGAACCTTGTCGAACAAGTGGAACCTCATCAACCAATTGACGAACCTCGTCTAACTTCGAGAACGCTAAGGTCACACCATCGTGGGAATGCGTAGCTCATTCGCGTGCTGCGAAGCAGCCTGCGAGGCACCTTCGTGGCAACCAACGCAACGCCAAACAAGGCCACCTCGCCCCGATGTCTCCATGCGAAGTGCAAAATGCATATAATAAAGTGTCACTTAGCGTCTCAGCCCGATTAGCCACGATCCCTGGCCCATTGGCCCATGGCTCACGGCTCATGACCCACTAGAACTTATGAGGGATTAATTAAAATAAAACACTTCTCGGCTAACAACAAGCCTCGAACAAGGGATCTTTTGAAACACAAAAACATCAACTTTCCACTAGGCTACTAAGCATTTATAAAAAGTACTTGTAGTTTATATATATATATATATATATATATATAGTTTGAAAACTCATTTTGGAAAGCAGTTTTGACCAAAAAATCCAACAAATATATTAGGATATACTTAGATCAATAAAGTTATATTATAACTCATAATTGATAAGTATTAGAGATAAAATGTGTTGATAATCTTAAACTATAAAACAGATGGTATGGGCCCTCTAACAGAACTTTTTTAATGCAAGCAACCCTCAAGATTAATTTTGAAAATCTCTTGGGATCAGGAATAAACAACTAACAGGTTTGTTGTGAAAGCTAGGAGAATGTAGTACATTTTTAAGAATTATTAATCTTTACTTAATTTGTTTATAATGACAGGATCTTATTATTAACTAACTATAAGGCCTAGCCCATTATTTTTTATTGGATGTTCAAGGCAGATAGAGGACCCCATGTAAGTCCTCATCGCAATGAATGTTATACAATTTAAGTACAAAGAAAAAAAAGGAGGATTGATCAATGATGTAGTTGATGAGGGGGACATTCCAACAGCTTAATTTGAGTATTTGGATATATTATAGATGGAGATGGAGAAATGTGGTTTTGAAAACAGTGAGTGTGTGGAGTAAGTAATATGATTTTTGTTTGTGTGGTTTTCTTTGTTCGTTTTCAATATATATGTAGTCCTGTGGATATATATAACTATAACATTACTATTCTCTTTTGGCTTTGTGGAAGAGTTTGGGTGAAAAAAATAAATTATCTAATCCGTTTAAAGTAGGATCATATAAGTTAAGCTCATGCATAAAATATATTTTAACCAACACTAATATGTAAGTATTATAATTGGCATTGAGATCTAAAATACGTGTGAGATTCTCTTTGACTTTTATACAAATAGTATCTATTTAAATAAAAATAGTATAATTAAACTTTTTGATCTAAAAAAAGATTAAATATACAATATAACTAATTACTTTAAAATAATCTGATCTAATCTAATAAGAAGAAAATAGATGAAAGTGATGTAAAATTTATTATAACTTCATAATTCATAATTTTTAAACAATCTAATCTAATAATCTAATCTAATAAGAAGAAAATAAGAAAGGCACATACCTATTGAAGGAGATGAAAGTGTTATGAAAATTATTATAATTTCTGATACAAAAAACATCAAATATACGATATAATTAATTACTTAAAAATAATCTAATCTAATCTAATAAGAAGAAAATAGATGAAAGTATTGTGAAAATTATTATTATTTCTTAATATGAAAAAAGATTAAATACGCAATATAATTAATTGCATTAAAATAATCTAATCTAATCTAATCTAATAAGAAAAAAATAATAAAGACACATATCTATAGAAGGAGATGAAAGTGTTATGAAAATTGTTGTAATTTTTTGGCTTATATATATTGGCATGTGATGTTGCATGTGAGAGAATAACAATTATAAATAGAGTTTTATTTAAATAATAATAGTATAATTAAACTTTAAAACTAATTATGCAGTACCGTGAACTACTTGAAGTTTAGTCAGTGAGAGATCGCCATGTTGTGTCATCAGATCGCAGCCATTTATTTTAATTTTTCTTTTTTATAATTTTGAGAACGACTCTTGTCTTTTTAGTTTGTTTTGTGGATTTTGTAAATATCTCATCTATATTATGTACATTTGTAATTCTGCGTTGTTCCTAGGTTCGACCTTTGTGACAGACATTATTTTTCTCGTTGATTTGTTTAGATTTTGCATATACGTCCTTCATCTTGTATACATTTGTAAAGTTGGAATTTAATAATTTCATTCAGATTTACATTTCAATTTAAATTATATCAATATCTTCATACTATGTATATCCAATAAGAATTCATCAATTTATTAACTTACTCTTACTTAATTGATTAGTATTTGAATTTTAAGGGTATTTTTGTCTACCGAAAGATTTTCCCTTTTTAAAGGGAGTATGATAAACTAACCCCTAATAGAGGTCATGTACAATCATTTTCAATTAGCAAAATTCTTCTCGGGGGATTTTTCTACGACTGCGAAATTATCTTATCTATATAATTTCAATATTTTTGCAGTAATAAATAGTGGGTGAAATTAGAATAATAGTGAGAGAAGGGCATAAATAAGCTAAAAATTTTCATAGGTATACCGATTTTGAGGAATACAAATATTTTAGTGTTACAAGTAAATCCAATTCTTTAGACCTAATTGCATACTCTATAATTCTCCCAAATTAGAACCTTAACTATAATCATTTGATCATTGAAAATTTTATTCAATTTATTTCTTTATTTCTTAGGAATTTTGAGGCAGAAACATATGGGGTCCATGCCCAGAATTCTCAAAAGCATGGAGGGGTGTCATCACATTCAAATGAGAGTAACTTGGTTTTTCCAAAATTATTGATCCAACT
Organism: Asparagus kiusianus; assembly: GCA_022839385.1. Classification (NCBI taxonomy): domain Eukaryota; kingdom Viridiplantae; phylum Streptophyta; class Magnoliopsida; order Asparagales; family Asparagaceae; genus Asparagus; species Asparagus kiusianus. The sequence continues at coordinate 198,542 of BQKN01065933.1, read as the reverse complement.
GACAGAAGAGGAAAAGGAAGAAGATTTCATGGTTTTTATAGGATCAAAGCTTCCTCAAAGGCCTAAGAAGAGAGAAAAGCTCATTCAGAGAAAAATCAATGTAAGCTCTTCAAAATTCTTTTCTCACTCTTTTGCTAGAAATATTACAAAAAGAAACATTTAATTTTCTTTTCTAAAATTAATAACAGTTGATGGTTCCTGGTTCATGGATTTCTGGCCTGACTCTAAAGCGCTATGAAATTCAAGATGGGCTTACCAAACAGGTTAGTATTTTGTGTGTGTGTGAATGTATATACATATTTATTGAGCTGTCAGTATAGGAAATTTCCTGCGTCGGTGTCACATAGGATTTTCTTACTCCCTGTAAGTCTTTTGGGTTTTAAGGAAGCATGAGAAATTTCTTGCACTAGCAGTTCACCTCCCGTTTTCTCATATATATTAGGGAATGAGAGGTGAGCTGCAGGTGTATGAAATTTCTTATGTTGGTGCCACATGACGTTTTCTTATTCACTGTAAGTCTTTGAGGTTTTGATGAAATAGATTAGAAACAATTGATTTTGATAATAAAGTCAAGTTTCCAAATGGGTCATTTGTAAAAGCTTCCCAAATTCATCTCCTTCCTTCCGTTTGTGTTTTACTTTTGTTCTTTTTTTATTCAGCCTCATCAGTACTAAAATCTAAACTATATTCTACTTCCCAAAATCCCTGGAATCGGGTATGAAAATATGTTCCCAAACAAATTTGTAATAAATTTATTTTCTGAAATCAAATTTTTTCCAACCCAAATTCAAAAGCTCATGAAGATCATCCATCAAAAGGTTCCTTTTAAAATCAGCTTCTAATAGAAGAGATCCATTGACCTCTCTGTATTATCAAGAAATTGGAGGTGACTAGACTATATCCTGCCAAATGGGACGTCGTCCCATATCCTCTAAAGTTTAAGCCACTCAACCTCTTGAGACTGCATATCACTCTCCCAGACTCAATTGAGAACTAGAAATTCTTGCAATGGGGTTGATGGTTGGATCCTAGATTCGATTAATAACCAGAAATTCTTGCAAAAATCAAAATTTTTTGGAAATGATTTGGTTGGTAGTTCTCCATCTGAAGTTTCCATTTAAAACTAACACTCACAAATTGCTACCCATTGAACAATTGATTATCCTCAGTTCATGGGTTCTATGATTTATAGGTTCCTTCCACTTTTAAGATCCTCCTTAGACCGGGGAAAAGCCTGAAACGTGTGCCCATGGGAGGATTTAAGTGTTGGACCCTAGGAGGGAGGGGGTGAATAGGGTTATGAGGCAATAAATATGCAAATAAAAATAAGACAATGCAATACACCACAAAATAAAATACTAAAACAATATAAAAGAGATGAGTTAGGAAATAGTTAGCCAATTATGACACGCGATATGTTCACGAGGTTCGGTCCATCAACCTACGTCCCCGCTCCCTACTCTCGAGGAGAATTTCACTATCACAACTCGGTTTGGAAGCCGGAACTTCTTCACAACGATCTCCTCTTGAGATCTCATAACCACACAGTAGATCTCCACGAGATCAAGCTCTTCACATGTTTTAAATGAAAAAAAATAAACTCTCTTACAACAGCCCTACGGCAAGATGAAGGGATTGTAATTTGAAGGTTGGGATGTGGGGTTTGTAAGTGTGAAAACAAATGAAAGTTGAAGCTCTTTTGAATAATAAACAACAAACTCAAGAGATTTTAAATGCTTGCTTAGTAACTAAAGTGAATGAGGTTGGTGGGTATTTATAAGCATTCAAGAGAACATCTAAACCCCAAAGAAACAGATAAAAATGTATATAAACAAAGAAATCTAGAAACTATACGAAACTAGTCGTTGGAAGCTTATCAATCGACTGACAGGGTTCATCAGTTGACTGATGAGCTGATTGTTGTAAGCGATTTGTAGCTCGCAGCTCGTCGGTCGACTGAAGAACTAATCAGTCGACTGAAAGGGTCATCAGTCGACTGATAGAATGTCAGTCGCAGAAATAAAAACTTTTGATGATTCTAGCTAGTTTCATCAGTCGACTAATCCTTTGCATCAGTCGGCTGATAACAGATTTTCAGCCTTTTCAGATTTTTGAAAACGAGTTTCCAGAGCCATTAAAAAATAGTAAATAAATTCTAAAAAATATAAAACTTTGGAAAACTTTTTCAAATATAATAACAAACTTGTTTGAAAATGAATTTTGCGAAAAGGACATCGTATTTGTGAAAACTCAACGTTTAGCAAAAAATATCAAAATACGAGTTCTGAAAATGTGTGAGTGTGTTATCCCAAGAGCTTCAAATGTAATCTATCATACTAGTTGCCTACATTAATTAGAGATAATGATATAGTTAGAATTTATCAAAATTGGAGAGGGTAAAAAAGAAAATCAAAAGTTTTAACACCGAAAACTTCTTTTTATAGTAGTGTGTGTGTGTGTGTCTACACACACACACATGACACACACACACACACACAGGGAGAGAGAGAGAGAGAGAGAGAGAGAGAGAGAGAGAGAGAGAGAGAGATGGGTATGCTTGGTACCAAGCATAAAAAGTTATGCTTAGTAGTGAGGTGGCATAATCCCCTCCACTCATTTAAATGGTGGCATATCCCCATGCACTCCACAACCCATGTGAATATGGTCCCCCATTTGAATGAGTGAAGGTGATTATGTCACCTCACTGCCAAGCACAAAATTTATGCTTGGTACCAAACATACCCATTTTTCTCATATATATGTGTGTGTGCGCGCGCGAATATATATGAGAGAAAAATATAGGAACTTTATACCAAACATAAATTTTTTATTTCGTAGTGAGATGTTTTCTTCTCATCCACTCTCCAACTCATATAAATGTGGTCCCTATATGAATGAGTGGATGGGAATAAACCATCTTACTACCAAGTACAAAAATTTGTACTTGTTACCAAAATTCCTCCATATCATATCATACTCTCTTTAAAAGCACGAGTACGGGAAAATCTTTTGATAGACAAAAATACCCTTGAAATTCAAATACTAATCCATTAAGTGAGAGTGAGTTGATAAATTGATGAATTCTTATTGGATATACATAATATGAAGATAAGGATATAGTTTGAATTAAAATATAAACCTGAATAAAATTATTAAATGCCAAATTTACAAATATATACAAGATGAAGGGCGTATATGCAAAAACCAAATAAATTAGTGAGACAAATAATGTCCGCTCGAGAGGTCGAACCCAGGAGCAACACAGACGCACTAATGTACATAATGTGGATGTGGTGTTTGCAAAATCCACCAAACAAATTAAAGAGATAAAACTGTTCTCAAAATTATAAAAAAGAAAAATTAAAACAAACGACTACGATATGAGGTCACAATGTGACGATCTCTCACCAACTAAAATTCAAGTAGGTCAAAGTACTGCATAATTAGTTTTAAAGTTTAATTACACTCTTATTATTTAAATAGAACTCTATTTACAATTGTTATCCTCTCACATGCAACATCACATACCAATGTATATTAGCCAAGAAATTACAACAATTTCCATAGCACTTTCATCTCCTTCTACAAATATATGTCTTTGTTATTTTCTTCTTATTAGATTAGATTAGATTATTTTAAAATAATTAATTATATTGTATATTTGATCTTTTTTCACATCAAGAAATATCAACAATTTTCACAGCACTTTCATCTATTTTCTTCTTATTAGATTAGATTACATTATTTTAAAGTAATTAAATTATATTGTATGTTTGATCTTTTTTTAGATTAAAAATTATAATAATTTTCATAGTACTTTAATCTCTTTCAACAAATATGTATATTTGTTATTTTCTTCTTATTAGATTAGATTGTTTAAAAATTATAAATTATAAAATTACAATATTTTTCACTTCATTTTCATCTATTTTTTCTTATTAGATTAGATTAGATTATTTTAAAGCAATTACTTATATTGTATGTTTGATCTTTTTTTCAGATCGTAAAGTTTAATACAATTATTATTTAAATAGCTATTGTTTGTATAAAAATCAAAGAGAATATCATACATATTTTAGATATTAATGCTAATTATTATATTTACACATGGGTGTTGGTTAAAATAAATTTCATGTATGGGCTTAACTTATATGATCCTACTTTAACCGGATTAGATAATTTATTTTTTTAACAACCAAACTCTTCCACAAAATCAAAAGAGAATAGCAATACTATAGCTATATATATCCACATGACCAAATATATCTTGAAAATGAACGAAGAAAACCACACAAATAAAAACCGTATTAATTACCCACACGCACCCACAATTTTCAAAACCACCATTCTCCATCTCCATCTATAATATATCCACATACCAAATTAAGCTACTAGAGTTTCCCCTCACCAACTACACCATTGATCAACTCGCCTTTTTTCTTTGTAATTAAATTGTATAACATTCATTGCAATGAGGACTCACATGGGCCCAAAAAAATAGTAGGTCTTGTAGTTAGTTAATAATGAGATCATATTATTATAAACAAACAAAGTAAATATTAATAATTCTTAAGAATGTACTACATTCCCCAAGTTTCCACTACAAACTTATTAGTTGTTTGTTTCTGACCCCAAGAAATTTTAAAAATTAATCATCTTTTCATAAAATTTTAAATAAATTTTATGGCAAATGTAATAATCCATGTTTATAGATTTTAACTCAAAATGAATCTGACTTATTTTATAGCAAGAAAATAAACAAAAAAATTTATTGTGATATATAACCACGTGAATTGCACGTGCCAAGAACTAGTTGCTATTAAATATGTGTGTGTGACGTTCATATAGGAAATTTCCTGCACTGGTAGCTCACCTCCCGTTTTCTCATATATTTATAACTCTATATCTAACTTTGTTTTTCCAACTTTATATTCTTGTACTTTCCAGAGAATCGGTGGTTTGAAGGGAATGAGGGATCTTGAGTGCAACTCTGACTAGGAATTCGAAACATGAAAAGTAAACGGAACAAAAAGGAGTTGAAGCTTAACCAAAAAGACGGGAGAGCAGAAGATATAGCATATATATGTGGTTTAATAAAATTGGAGGTTAGAAAAGTCAACAAGGGCTTATGACAAGGGCTTAAGGCTTTATATATAGTTAAATAGTTGCGTAGAACTATTAGCTATAGTCAAATTCGTGGTTTAAAGTTTATGCATTATCCTCTTATTCTCACCTTTCTTTATCTAGAACAAAATTATTTGCTTTCCTCGAATGTTTTTCCATATTTAATCTGTGCATCTCTCTCTCTCTCATCAGAGAAGGTGATTAAGATCTATTAATCAAAGTTAGTCATAGATAGTCAGAAGTAATGTCAATTTTAGTATTTGGTGGACATATTGGTTCGCAAGTAATCTCATTCGTCTATATTAGACGATGCTATTTTCTGATAACATCTTGCAAAAAAACTCTTATTTTTATTTGAACATAACAACCTATCCAAAACAAAAATAAAATGTTAAGAGGACATGTGTATGACTTGACTTAAGGGCCCGTTTGGATAATTGAAGTATGTGAAGTAAGAAGTATGTTACGTACAGAAGTAACTTTCAAAACTATGAAGTAGGAAATAGTGAAAATAACATTTTTTTTTTGTTTGTTTTATATATTTTTAGAAGTAATGGAAGTAAAACTTCTTCCTTTTCATTTACTTTTTTTATTTGGATAACATTTAAAAATATTACTAGGAAGTAATTAACACATGTTGCTTTCACAATTTCAAAGCCACGTCACGCTCTTTAATTTGATCTAGCACTTTACAACAAGTTTCATGTCGCTATGACCCCTCTCCACTTGAGAGCAAGAAGAATCCTTCAACCACATAGTTTCAAAATAATTGTTTACTTCTCGCCTACGATGAGACTCCGGATGACCTTAAAATTCTATAAATTTCCAATTTCCCTCCTGCCTCGCTCCTTTAATCGTAATATCAACGTGATATTTAGACAAAGAATTAATAGACAAACCGTTCTCTTCATCCTAAATAAAAGCTGACCGACGGTCATCACAAATTACTACAAAATAATTATTAAAAATAAGAACAATGTTATTAATGAAAAATTGTTAGAAGTAACTAATAAAGGAAATATTAATAAAAATTATTTATTTCTAAATTAATATGCATTTCAACTACTTCCGAGCTACTTCTGAGTATTAAGGATTGGAAAAATATTTTGAAAGTAAGGATGACACGTAGGCGCCGCATAAGCGTTTAAGGAAGTATTGGAAGTAAGTTTTTTAAAGAACCAAACACACTTTTTTACTTGGAAGTAGCGAAAGTAGCCTCTACATATTTTACTTCAACTACTTCATAATTACTTCCATGCAAACAAACACGAAACTGATTTAGTAGTAACTAATTAGACCATGACTTAAACTAGTTTTACTAATGACATTGATTTTTAATATTAAACCGGACCAAGATTTGTTCCACCTCCCTCATTGACCAAAACAAAACAACTTTAGACTAGTTCTAGATGGAGGAGTTGTCCAAATGACCATGTGGCTTTGAATTTGCGCAATTGCTCTTGTCCTAATGAACTATTTACCCATGCCATGGCAAAATATCCTCAATCTATCAGTGTGATCTCAATGTGATCCGTAGTGTACAATGATAACAAAGTGATAAATTTTAGATGGAGTTTAGATTCTTTCCGATGTCGAAGAGTAGTGGAGAGATCACTACTTTTAACCACAACTGTTAGTTATTTAGTGAGAGGTCGACATTCATTCTAAATTTAACACCCACAGCGCCTCCATGAATTTCAATTATTCCTAATTTATAACTATAATGTTTAATTTTCTAATTAAACCCTGTGGTTAAATATGTGGAGAAGAACTTGGAAAAAGCGGATTTTCGGTCATAAGTCGACTCATGCACAGGCATAAGTCAACTTATGG
>BQKN01065933.1:122841-186585 GCA_022839385.1 Asparagus kiusianus | reverse complement strand
CTCTCTCTCTCTCTCTCTCTCTCTCTCTCTCTCTCTCTCTCTCTCTCGTATTCACTTCCGCCGCCACCACATCGTCATCTCCTTCTCTGAGATCCCGAACTCTGACCACCCGTCCTCCACACCCAAACCTAACCGCCTCGTCGCCCTCAACCACGAGTCATCACCGCCGACCACCTCCTTTACCCCCGCCTCCCTCTCCCGTGCTCGCCGACAGCCAGATCTCCGCTGACCACGAGCCACGCCGACTGCCCAAACTCCAGCAGCCCGAAGAACCCCCAGCGCCACCGCGTCTGCCCCTCCATCAGCTTTCCCCAACGCCGACCCGAGCTCACTGCCGCCTGACCGTCGCCGTCAGCCCCGACCCGCTGCCCCTCACCGGAGTTCTTCCGACGCCATGCTCCACCGCGTCCGATCCGACCCGTGTCGTCGACGTCGACTTATTCAACGTGCCGAGGCAAGATCTCACCGCTTAATTAGTATTTTTTTATAATTTTTTTGTTAATTATCTTAGTTAGATATATTATTTTGATTAATATCATTGTTGTGGTTAATGTGCAAATTTGAATATCTGCGTGGAATGATGATGTGTAATACTAGCTTATATCTGAAAGTTGACAAGCATGAAATGACGAGCGCACGGGTGAAAATTAGATTAATAATGTTGTTATTTGTATTTTTTAAGAAATTACGGACATGAAATGACAAGTTAGATGTTATAATTAGAATTTATGAAATATTATCGAAAAAGAAATAAATTAGAGGTAATTTATAAAATAGGGAAATGTTACTTTTCATGTAAAAAAAAATGTTTGTATTACATAAATGTATTATTTTATAATAATTATGATGAGAAATAGTTTTAGAAATTAATTATTGGAAAAGAAAATTTTTATTAATTATGATGAGAAATAGTTTTAGATAAATATGATTACTTGTGTTTTCACAAATGGAAATGTAATTTGAAAAATTTCTTCTCTAACATGTTTATCTTGATATATATAAACATTTCCCCAAGTTTTATTAATTTTGGAGTTGTTTTGTTATGATAAATTGAATTGACAAAATTAACTTTTTTGGAAAATTCAGTGTCTGGAGTGACCGATTGCAAGCAATCAGTCGACCGATAACCTCTCATCAGTCAATCGATGGGTTCCATCAGTCGACTGACCAGTGCAAATTTCCAGCATTTGTTCTTCAGACTTATAAGTCGACCGATTCTTTTAATCAGTCGACCGATCACATGTTATCAGTTGACCGATAGTGCATTGTTTTCTAGCTCAGCCAACGATCATAATTTTCAGTCGACCGATCTCAACCATCAGTCAACCGATAATGCCTTTTTGGCTGTAACAACTAGTTTTAGCTGATTTTGCTGAGAGGCTATAAACAGCCCACAAAACTTGGTTTTTTAAAAAGAGTTTTTACAAGGTTTTCAAGAGTGTTTACTCCAGTTTAATTCCAAGTTTTTGTGTGTTTGTTTTATGTGAAGAGAGTTTCACAAGAGAAGGATTGCAACTTCATTCTTGAGGATCTCAACATCAAATCTCTACCTCTCTCTTGCTTGTTTTAGAGAAGTTTTTTTTAACTCGTCTTCTAGCTATTTGATATTTTGATTCTCATATATTTATGCTAGATTGATTTGAGTTTATATTTTATTATACTCATTGCTTACACACACAACTACTTGAGCTTAAGTATTTCACATATAGTATACTTGGATTGTGAGAGTGTATCTTTGAGAGTGTGCTTCAATTTGTTCTCATCCTTGTTTAGAGAACAAATCCTTTTTATTTGTACTTAATTGTGATAACACGTTATAATACACAAGGACACTTAGAGGAGTGGTTAGGAGAGATCGTGGTCAATTCCAAGAGGAGTGGCTTGGTTGTATAAGCCTAGTGAGAGGTAGTAATTCCAAACACTTGAGGAATGTGACACGGGTAGGCCAACACTTAGAGGAGCGTATTATGTGATTGTCAACATGTGTATTGTAAAAGTTTTCGGTGAGCTATAAAAACCGATTGTGTAATTATTTGAGATGGTGGAGAATCTCATCGAGGTGAGGAGCGAAGACGTAGGTCGATGGTTGACCGAACTCCGTGATCATTTCATTTGTGTTTACGATTGTCTTGACACACTATTATCATTATTATATCTTGTGCGTGTTTATATCGCCTATTGTGTTATATTGTTTATCCTTGCATATATCTTATTATACATCATATTGCTAGGATATTAGTTAATAAGTTTTTAATTTGGTATCAATATCGGATTAGATTAGCAAATATCAGATTAGATTAGACAGGATAGTTAAAATTATATTTTTAAAACCTAGTTGGACCACTAAAATGTGATTGCCTCGATCGGTATAATCAGTTCAAGGAAAATGCCTCAGGGACCCTAAAAAAATGGGACCCTGAGGGGACAGGTGAAGTGTCACGATTTACTGTTCATGAACAGTAAATCACCCCACCAGGGGGTAACACATCACCTGTCCCACAGTGGTCCCATTTTTTGGGGTCCCTGTAGAACTACTAATCAGTTCAAATCAAGGACAAAGCCCCATCGTGTTCAGGTTAGGCAAATGTCCAACATAAACTTGAAATGTTTACATTCGTATTGGACTTATATTCTTATAGATTAACTATATCATGTGTGCCACCGTACAATCTTTCATTTGCTGTGCCCCATGCTCAGAATTCTACCTTAAACTTTAGTACATATTAAAGCTAAATTGACACTGTTCATCTCAGTTAAACCATTATATCAGCCGTCTGATACTCCCAATTGATAGCGTTCTCTTCAATTTTTGGGTATAAAAATTGCAGTTTATAGGTATCTTCTATGGGGTTTTTTTCCCCCTATTGAAACATATTAATTTAAAAAACATGTTTCACTTTAGCGCCTAATCTAGATAAATTTTCTCGCTTCGCCCCTCGTTCAAACCGGTTAGTGCTCACCGTAGGTTCACGCAAGGATGCCTTTCTCAGCTCAATACCTCTAGTTTAGCTTATTTGGCAGCGGCTCATGTAAACCGGGCCTTTCTCATTTATTTTGGTAGCCCCTGCAAATATTGCTAAAATATTGGGGCCTATATGAAAAATCGAGTGGAAAAAGGTTCCATAGACATTTTGTACGGCGTGGGCCTCAATTCGTCGAGCCAAAGCACAAATAGTACAGAAACACCTTGCAGCATAATCGCACGTGCCAATTCGATCTCCCCTATAAATATCTCCTCCTCTCAGTATTCTCCATCCAATTAAATAAATTAAACCCCGAATTAGAGAATCCTAAATCAATGGAGCTCTCCAAGTGCTCAGCTCTAATTCTACTCCTCCTCCTCAGTCTCTACTCTTTCGGACTCGGATCTTTATCAGAATCCGTAACCGGGGGATTTCTCCGGCGAGCGAAGGAGTCGGAGTTCGTGGACTGGATGGTTGGAATCAGGAGGAGGATCCACGAGAATCCTGAGCTCGGATACGAAGAATTCGAGACGAGTAAGCTCATCAGAAAGGAATTGGACTCTTTGGGGATTCGATATGAGCATCCGGTCGCGGTTACGGGTGTTGTAGGATACGTTGGGACTGGAGAAGCTCCGTTTGTAGCTTTGAGAGCTGATATGGACGCCCTCCCGATGCAGGTTAGGGTTTCCTTTTTCCACCAAAATTTCCTAATTTTTTGGGGGGGTTTAGTAAAATTGATTCGTTAGTGATTAGTTTCTCAGTGTTGATTTCTTCATCAGAGAATTGATTTTTACTTTGAATTGCTTGTTAAGTAAAGAGGGAATCAGTGAAACTGGAAATATACTTTATTTTTCCAGGAGAATTTCTTAAAAATGAGGGGAAGTTGGTGCTATTTAATCGGTTGTGCAACTTTTTTCCTTGATTATGGTCAACTTGAATAATGTTTGTCTTGAATTATAGGAACGAAGTCAAACTTCTTAGCTGAACTCCATGTTCTTTTCTTCATCAATTTATCATGGTTTCTAATGATTTTTGCCGTGATAAGGAGGTAGAAAGTTGCTAATTTCAACTTCTGTTAATTTTCTTCTAGTTCTCCTCATCATTAGATAATCTATTTTTGTTTCACTATAGATGTCTATGCCATTATAATGTTTTCTTGGCGACCTCTTCTTGATTTTTACATTAAAATGCAGTCTTTTTAGCTCACTTCAGTTTTTTTAGCAAAAATTTTCCTAAATTAAATTTTTTTAATGATGGTAGGAGAATGTGGAATGGGAGCACAAAAGTAAAGTCCCCGGGAAAATGCATGCCTGCGGTCATGACGGACATGTTACTATGCTGCTAGGTGCTGCTAAGATCCTTCAGGAGCATCGTGATGAGCTGAAGGTATGTTATTTAATCTTTCTCGTTATCCCGTGCTTAAGAAAACCCTTAGATTTTCTGATATAAGAACTCCAATTAGCTGTATTTGATATAAGGGGCTGTTTGGTTGGTTTCCTAAAAACCAAAATATAGAAATGAAAACTAAGAAATATCAAAAAGTACAATTTCACACATTTCCATCCCTAAAACTCACCCACAACATCTAATAAAATATTATTTTTATCCAACAACTCATCCACCACATCTAATAAAATATTATTTTCACCCAACAACTCATCCATCACATCTACCACATCTAATAAAATATTATTTTCATCAACAACATCACTCAACTCATCTCATCTCATATTTAAAAATTACCCACATCATCCAATAAGATTGTGACAACTCATCACATCTAATTAACATTTCATTTCTTTGTTTTCATCCCAAAAAGTTGTGAAAACGCATTTCTTAATCTTGGATCACATCACCCAATAATACAATGACAGCTCATCTCATCTCATTTCATTTCTTATTTTTAAGAATGAACCAAACAAACTTTTTTAAGAAATTGGTTTCTTATAATTCATTTCTTTATTTTTTTGGCCAACCAAACAACATCAAAACAAGTTTTCTTAAAAAATCACTCACATCATCCTATAATAAGGTGACAACTCATCTCCATTTTTTTGATTTCTTCTTTTTTTTAGCAAACCAAACACTCCCAAAATAATTCTTTGATTTTATAGTTTTCCATTTCTTTGTTTTCCAATTTTTTTAGGGCAAACAAACAGCCCCTAATTAGCACTCCACTTCTTAAGATTTTGAATGTCTACTTCTCTTTTTTTGGAGACTAGACCCAGAATCATTTAAGTATTTACAAGCCCCTACTGTAAATAAATTATAGAAGTTGGGGATCAGATTTCATTGGTCTTTATGAAAAAAGCCCCTACTTAAAATAAGGCAATATTCCCTAGAGAAACTGTGTCTAAGAAAGTTGAGATAAGGTAAATTATTGTGTTGGAGATAATATGATGTTATGGGATACACTGTATCTGGGCTCTATAGGTTCAAAGTGAGCGTTTTGACTTTTCATTCAATTACATATATCTTTGTGAAATGAACTCCTTATTATTGAAAGTTATTTTTTTAGGAGAGTTATAAGTAAGCAAGGAGTCAAGGAGCTTTACGATTCTTGTTAAGCAAAAACAAATATATATGGTGAAAGGGGCTTCTTTCTCTTCTTCTTCTTCTTCTTCTTTCTTTTCTCTTGAGGAAACAAGGGCCTTAGCCAATTTATAGATGAAGATAAAAGTAAGGAAAGTATAATATGGTGTTGGAGGTGTAGGGGATTACATCATGATAAAGGAGAAAGTACGCTATATGAAAGGGGCATTGATACCCTCTTGTGAGTCTAGCAGAAATCAGTAAGCCATTTTAGTTTTTCTATGATTCCTGCTACTGAGTATCAATTAAGAATCCTCTGATTCAGGGATTCTATGCTCATAGAACTTCATAATATAGATATCTAAGATATGAGAACAAGTCTCATGTAACGTGTCTTGTGCCAATTCCCGCACTAGTTTTTTACATCCATACTTCCATGTTCAATTCTATGCTCAATCTAGATTGTGGCAAACAATTGTTCTTTCATTGACTTGCATTTTGGAATAGTCTGTGTGTATGAAACACTATGTCTGGAGTTTTATAAACCTTTATAAGTGTGTCTTGGATGTGATTTTACTTGTATGGTTCATTGGGATTCAGAGATCTCACTAATTTTAAGCTGGCTGTTTTCCAACTAATGCAACTCTTCTCCATTGTCTTTAGCTTGTAGTGGGCAGTATAAGAATGACACATTTAGGGCAGCACTTGCAGAGTTAAAGACCTTATTGGTGTGACAAAATCATTGATTTTCTTGTACAGAAATTTGTATGAATCAAAGGCCATCTATTTCTGGATTTCACTCTTTAGTGTGATCAACATCTTTGCTCTGACATGCATATTGGGATCTGAAATCTGTAAAATTTACCCAAATTGGAAATTATCTGTGTTTTCTGTGATTTAAATAACATTAAGCTTATGATATTTACTAGTTATTTGCAAGAATTTCTTTTCTTTTCTTTTTAGAACCTTTTAATGTTGCTGTTAAAAGATCAGGAGCTGATCACTTTTCCCCGCTAATGATGCACAATTCTTTTTGTACTTGCACAATTTGTCTGGAAAAATATTTTTTTACTTCCTTGGAAAACATGCTTGAGAAGCAAAATGCACTGTTAGTATTTCACATACTTTTTTAGTAGAACTACATTGTTGTTCTTGGTACTCTAGTGCTTCATTTATACAAAAAGCTCAATGAGAATTGAAGAACTCTCTGAACTTATTTTCACTTTAGTTCACCAATCATCTTTTTAATACATAATGACACTCATAGGAACCTAGCAAGATGTTTAACTTATTTTTAGGTGTGATTCATGCATTTTTTACGAAATATGTTCGATGGTATTCCTTCTTCTTGCAAAAGGGAACCGTCGTACTCCTTTTCCAACCAGCCGAAGAAGGAGGTGGCGGGGCAGAGAAAATGATTGAAGCTGGAGCTGTAAAGAACGTCGATGCTATTTTTGGGTGTCATCTTGCTACAGACATTCCTCTTGGTGTTGTGTCATCCAGACCAGGGCCAATAATGGCTGGGAGTGGGTTCTTTGAGGCAGTAATCAGTGGGAAGGGAGGTCATGCAGCCATTCCTCAGCACACAATTGATCCAATTTTAGCTGCATCCAATGTGATTGTAAGCTTGCAACATCTGGTTTCACGCGAGGCTGACCCCTTGGACTCTCAGGTATTTAGTTTGTACGTACAATAAATGCATACTAGTAAAAGGAATGTTCCACCAAGCGCTCATGGAAAGAAAAGATTTCCAATAAATAAACAATACATATTCGTTTAAGTTCTAAAGAAAGATAAGTCTGATACCTTTTTAAGAGAAACAAAATTCTCAAACATAATTCTGATACCTTTCTAAGAGAAACAAAATTCTCAATCAAACACACAGAATAGATGCAAGTAGTTCAATCAACTTAGCCGCAGAATCCTAGAAACATAATTGTGAACAGTTCATCAACTTACAAAAAAGCACTGATATTATCCAGCACTTAAATGATCCTAAAATTAATACCCAATGGCTCTTTAGTAACTTACACAATTATCTATATCTAGAAACAAGCATAGGGTAGATCTCTATTTTCTTGCTGCTAGAATGTTCTGACTTCAACTACTTGCATACAATTGTACTCTCAGCGTGACATGTATTTCTCTGAGGTACCGTGAACTGATGCAATCTACAGTTTTTCGAAACACTCTAAAGAATCTCTAAAACCCTCTTCTGCATTGGTGCTTAGCGAGTCCCGTATTGTGATTTTCTATGGCTTAATAGTTTCATGTTTCAAGTATAGCTTGATTGAACTTTTTGTCTTCCTATTTGAACCTGTTTAATTGCAAGTGCAGGTGGTAACAGTATCTAAATTTCAAGGAGGCGGTGCATTCAATGTTATTCCTGACTCTATTACTATTGGTGGCACTTTTCGCGCCTTCTCAAAAGAAAGCTTTTCTCAACTAAAGCAGCGAATTAAGGAGGTATCATAATCTGGCCATAGTGCTTTATCTGGCAATGCTTGAGCTGCCTAGGAGGGTTCATGTGTTTTATTATTCCTCTGTACACATTTGGGTCCACGTCCATAATGTATGACTTTAGCACAATAATGTCTGCTTAACTTAGTTTTTAAGTTTAACCTACTAGATTCTTTCGATGCAAATCGGTCTATCAAGCAAGTCAGATCTGGTTAGAAGACAACGCAAACTATAGTTCATTTGATAAATGATGTATGTCTACTGCTTCTTACCAAAATCGATATAGAGACTTTGCATCCAGTTTCTTATTAGAGTATCCTAGCTTGGTCTCGTGTCATCTGTTATATTTAGTTATTTACAATTACTAACTATGTGTGCAATCAATTGGACCGGCATATCATTATTGTTTTTTCCTCACTATTTTGCTTGTGGGACATTCAAACGATATGATTGAATAAGCTCAAACTGGCTTCTCGGGATTTCAACATAGCTTGAACTAGGACAGGCTTAGGTACTGTATTTACTAACGCAGCAATACTAAAGATGCAGCAGTCTGTAGCAAATTCAAATGTCACCAGGTCAAATTCTTTGATATTTTTGCTCTCCTATTCAATTAATCATTGGCATATTCATAATAAGATTCTGATAATATTTTTGAGTAGTTTGATCTATGTAATTTTTTTAACAATTATAATGTTATATTGTTATTAATTATGGAATATGGATAGACCCTCTATACTATTGCCTAATTGTGGATAAACACCTGTAGTTTTACTGCTGCAGGTAGACCCTAGAGTTATTTTTCTATTATTACTCTTTTACCCTCAGAGAAGGAGAAATACAAGTATACCTCCATTAAAGAGTAGAAATTTTTTCACTCAGGGGTCTATCTGCAACAATATAACTACAGTGGGTTTATCCGCAATTGGGCTATAGTACAGGGGGCTTATTTGCATTCCCATTGTAATAAAAGGCGGTCTTTGTTTTGGCATAAAGAAACCTTAGTTGAAAGTGTCTCTTTGGCAACTTTTCTCAAGATGCCTAGCATATTAATTTTTATTTCGTTTGGAAACGACAGGTAATTGTTTCACAAGCATCAGTGCAACGATGCACTGCAACTGTTGATTTCCTCGATGGAAAATACCCATTCTTTCCTGTGACAACAAATAGTGAAAACCTCCACAATTACTTTCAGAAGGTTGCTGTAGATATGCTTGGAACCGAGAACGTCAGGTTGAGACTCCCTATGATGGGATCTGAAGACTTTTCCTTCTTCACCGAGGCGGTACCTGAGGCATGCTACTACTTCGTTGGCATGAACGATGAATCCAAAGGGAAGTTGTACCCCGGCCATTCTCCTTACTTCACAATCAATGAAGAGGCTCTTCCTTATGGCGCTGCTCTTCATGCATCTTTGGCTATGAATTACCTCTCTGAGCTCAGTGGTAGCCCACCCAAGGTTGGAGGTGCTTCTCATGATGAACTTTAGAATTTCTACTTGTTTGATAGGGGCAGCCACTTAACTTCTCCTCTTGACATGAAAACTTATGTGCAGTGCTTTGCACTCTGCAATGTACTGTATTTGCTTAGCAGGGTGTTCTTGAGCTTTATTGCTCCCCTCGTGCGAGTTGTTGAATACAGGAGGGGATGGAGTTCTATATATAATTGTTACATTAGGAGTTTGCTTTCTGTAAACGGAGCAATATGTGCAGGTTAATACTCGGAATCCTTTTCTTTGTCCGATTTTCCCCATCTCTGATTAGTAAGGATATATAATGTATTCAAATTAAAACTTAGAATTCGTTATTATTATGGGTCCATTGTAGACGGACTCGATTTTATGGTATATCGACGTGGATGACATTAGCAGCAAAAGAACTAGGTAACATCGCTAGATTTTATGTTTTGTGGTTTCGCATGCGTGCCACGGGAGGGTCAATTATTCCGCTGCGGTTCGCCTGTTTGCGTAGGGACTAATGGCTAATGAGAGGAAATAGAGGGGTAAATCTTGAGATGTTGTCCCTCCAAATTGGAGAGTAAGAGGAAGAGAACTCCTGAAAAAAAAAAAAGAATATTACACAAAGGGTACTTTACTCTTGCGTCAAGACGGTATCCAAAGGGGCTGAAATAACATGCGAAGCTATTTATGCAATATATTTTCTTACTTGGTTCTCTTTACTAAACTGCCGGGCAAGTTTTATATATTATCTCTAACCTTCATCTTATATTCGCCTTGCTTTTACCCAGCTAGAATCTGATTTCCCATCCTAAACTGGGGATAAAATGTTGTTGAGGGAGATTAAGGATTTTTATTTGGATTCCAAAGTTAAAAACTTGGGAGGCATGGGGAAATTTAAATAGTTTTTCATTCTGAGCGACCCCTTATGACATTGCAGAGCCCATGTCAGCTAATAATCTGTCAGTTGATTTTTGCTTTTTTATTAAAAAGTATAAATTTCCACCGTCTACGTCATCGTTTCTTCAGATGCCTGACGGATGCGGGAGTAATTTTCGAATATGGTTTGATCGGTAAGTATAAATATCTTTGTTAATAAAACAGAGAATATCTGGTGAAATTTCTCTCATGAATTTTAGAGTTACATTTCACTACATATCTAGTTGTGTTTAGTTAACAAAAGATAAGGACAAAAAATAATTTCACTTCATGCCTAGTTGTGTCGAGTTAACAAAAGATAAGAACAAAAACAATTGTTGAGATTGATTTTTAGTTTTAGCAAATAGCGATATCTTTCTGTTACCAGATATAAGAACAGTGGTGAATTCAGAATCTACTCTATGGGGAAGTGACTTATAACTATACTGATGGATGAGCAATTCAAAGAGAATATCCTGTATATATAGAAAAGGAGATGTTATCACTTTGTTGGGAGTGAGTTGGTGGAGTTAGTTCATCTCCTTTCCCTTGAATTTGAATTTCTTTTTATATCAACAGATCTTAAACACATGCGTTGAATCTTCCCATATTTGCATCTGGCTTGTGATTTCAGCATAACCTTTCTTAATTCACATATGAGATGTCTTGGATTTCAATGCCAGTTCAATCGGATAACCTGTTCTCAAAATTTATCCTAAACCAATTTAAAGCAATCCCCAGCTCGACTTGTTTGTATTATGGATTCCTTTGAGCCCAAATTGCATCATCTGTACAATGTTTGCCGCATTGACTGACCGGGCACTTGATCATTTGAATGCTCTTCTACATTTTCACATATAAAAGCTTAATCATGAAGCTTTAATATAAAATTTCACCTTACTGTGTTATATGCTAAGCACAAAGAGATAGTAAAAATTAGTTCAACAATAAGAACAGTCAAAGCAGTAAATTCCGGTGTAGGTACAAGCCTCATTATTCATAAGGTTTGGATGTTGATTGACAGGGATTTTTTTTTCTAACTGGAAGTTCTTCTCTTTTCTGATGGTCCAGTGTAAAAACTGTAGAGCCACTAGATGTAGCATGTGTAGCTTTGGTCCTCGTAGCAACATGTGAAGCACCATAATGTTGGTTGACCAATTGAGATGTGGCGGTGTGAAATTTACCATCATTGTCGTGTAGATGAAGTAGGTAAGCATCAAGGTGGGTTCAGTGTGCAATAAAAAGCCATAACATTAAATTAAATTGATGAAATGCAAGCGTTATATACCCATGAGAATATTCATATATCTTGAAGGGATATACCTCCCACCTTTCATTTTTGATACTATCCCTCCGCAACAATCCACCCCTCTACCATTATATCCCCCCTCAGCTTCGGCAAAGGACCTGTAATTATTTTAGTGCTCGATAGGGGAACATCTTCAGCTTGGGTAGTAATCTCATTCGCGTTGTAACAGTCAAAAGTATTAGTTAAAAATAATAAGAGTGAATCAAGTACAACTTTAGTTTGAAATAGTTAATTATCTGTGGAAGTCGAACGTCTTGTTGATTTGTGGCTCTAATTTTGATCCTCTTAACATCATGATTCAAGTCCATAAATCTAGAATCGAACTCAACTACATTATGTGAAGCATAATCTTGTGGTGTAGGACCTTCTTGTACTCCATGAAATGCTTGTTGTGCACCATGTGAGGGAGATGATGTTGTAGGACCCTCATATGTTTATGTACATCTCTTCTCGAAAACAATCTGGAAGCATATCTCTTGGGTTGATTCTAGCTTCTTATAAAGCTTGAATTGCATGAACACAAGGGATGCCTATTAAATCCCATTCCCTGCATACACCGGTTTTCTCAGCTATATTCACTGTCAAATACCCTAATCCATCACCCACTTCATACTTGTTTGGTGCTCTGAAATGTTCAATACACCTTCCTCTTAATTTTATGTCTAACAATTCAGCCTTTAAAACAATGTTAGGACACAAATCACCCTTCCAATTCATAGCTAAAGCCTTCTTTTCTACAAATATCTCTCGTAGTAGTCTCCTTATCATTTCATTAAATGTGATAATGGGTTTGTCCCTAGCTTCCATGATGTAATTGTTGAAGGCCTCGCTTATGTTGTTGACTATTAAGTCACACTTTGTTTCTGTACTGAAGTGTGACCTTGCCCAACAAGGCTTATCCAGCTTGTTTAAACACTCGTATGCTTCAAAATTCATCTTCTTCACAGTACCCATTGCCTCCTCATGTCCATGAACTGTATATGATTTGCTAAATGTAGTTTCAGTGTATTGAATGGCTATAATAAGTGAAACATATGACCGTCAAATTCAGTAATTGTTATTGACCTTTTAATCATCATATTACACAGGTCTATTCTAAATTCTTCTTCTGAATAATTGTGCTAATTGGCAAACCGTGACAAATAATTCTGATTGTAGGTATATTTTTATACGGGGTGTTTAGAGATAGAGTCTTCCATTTGTAATAATTAACTTGCATACCGTATAAAGATGCAGAAGAGTTTAGAGATAGAGTCCTCATAGAGATAGGAATATTTTTTAAAATTTTCAGGTAATCAAACAAATTGCAACTTACCAAAAAAATAAAAGATCAGTTAGCAAGAACTAAAATGTAACTTACTTATGGAGGGAACCATGATTTATTTGAGGAGCAAGTTTTGAGGTAGCATTTATTGAGAGGAGTTAGTTTGGTCTATCGTGAAAGTTTTTCTCAATAATTATTTATGCAAATTATTAGTTCTAAAGTTAGAAATTGTTGAAACATCACATATTGTCTTATCTCAAATAAAAGTGCTCCGAGTCTTGGCGCTCAAATGCAATCTTCATTAGCTGAAGTAACAAATGTGGTTGCATATAATTTGCAATTAAATTTGTTGACAATATGGGAAGAACACGATCGGATGCAACCAAAATCTTGAACCAGGTATGGAGTTTATTACACCCTCATATGTTTATAAATATCTCCTCTTCTCGAAACAATCTGGAAGCATATCTCTTGGGTTGATTCTAGCTTCTTATAAAGCTTGAATTGCATGAACACAAGGGATGCCTATTAAATCTCATTCCCTGCATACACCGGTTTTCTTAGCTATATTCACTGTCAAATACCCTAATCCATCACCCACTTCATACTTGTTTGGTGCTCTGAAATGTGCAACACACCTTCTTCTTAATTTTCTGTCTAACAATTCAACCTTTAAAACAATGTTAGGACACAAATCACCCTTCCAATTCATAGCTAAAGCCTTCTTTTCTACAAATATCTCTCGTAGTAGTCTCCTTATCATTTCATTAAATGTGATAATGGGTTTGCCCCTAGCTTCCATGATGTAATTGAAGGCCTCACTTATGTTGTTGACTATTAAGTCACACTTTGTTTCTGTACTGAAGTGTGACCTTGCCCAACAAGGCTTATCCAGCTTGTTTAAATACTCGTATGCTTCAACATTCATCTTCTTCACAGTACCCATTGCCTCCTCATGTCCATGAACTGTATATGAATATGCAACATTCCATAAAAAACATTGATCGTGTTCTTTCCAAATTGTCAACAAATTTAAATTGCAAATTATATGCAACCATATTTGTTACTTTAGCTAGAGAAGATTACATTTGAGCGCCAAGACTCGGAGCACTTATATTTGAGATAAGACAATATGTGATATTTCAATAATTTTTAACTTTGGAACTAATAATCTGCATAAATAATTATTAAAAACTTTTACGATAGACCAAACTAACTCCTCTCAATAAATGCTACCTCAAAACTTGCCCCTCAAATAAATCATAGTTCCCTTCATAAATAAGTTACCTTTTAGTTCTTGCTAACTGATCTTTTATTTTTTTGGTAAGTCGCAGTTTGTTTGATTACTTGAAAATTTTGAAAAATATTACTATTTCTATGAGGACTTTTTCTCTAAACTCTTCTGTTTCTTTATACAGTATGCAAATTAATTATTGCAAATAGAAGACTATCTCTAAACACCCCGTATAAAAATATACCTGTAATCAGAAATATTTGTCACAGTTTGGCAATTAACACAATTATTTAGAAGAAGAACTTAGAATAGACATATAATATGATCATTAAAAGGTCAATAACAATTGATGAATTTGACGGTCATATGTTTCACTTATTATAGTCCTTCAATGCGCTGAAACTACAGTTAACAAACACTAAATGAACCAACTCCAAGTATCCTCATAGTCGTTTTAAACAATAGCCACTGCTATAGGAAACATTCCATCATTTCTATCCTTTGTTACAGCACTAAGTAGTACACCCCCTATTGGACCTTTCAAAAAGCAACCATCAAGGCCTATCACCGGTCTGCATTCCCTCTTAAATCCAGAAATTTGGGCCTCATATGCCACAAAGAAACCATAAAATGTGTTTGGTTCACTCAAATATCTTATTGTAGTCTTCACCCTAATATTAGGGTTTTTTTTAACAAAATGTGGGAATAATCCCGAAACCTCCATATTGTTCTTTGTAGCTTCTCTCTATTAAGTTCAGTGCTATCTTGTTTGCCCTGTGCACCTTGAATTTTTTAATATTCAATTGCTAGTCAGAGTCCATCATTTTCTTCTTATCTTTTACCTTCCAACTTGAATTATCTTTGATTTTCAATAAGTACTTCTTTGCAAGCCACTCTGCATTAGCTTGTTTATTTTTATAAATTCTATTACACGTATGTTTCTCACTGTAAGACTTAATTGTCCACTTTGTATGCTCTCCATTCTACAAACCATAATACCTCCATTCACACCCTTCATTCTTGCAATGGGTTGCTATTTTGTAACTTGCATTCTTCTTGAAAGTATAATCAAAACCCTACAATACTGCATACTGTCTAACTGTCTAAGTAGGGATCTGAATTCATGTGGATTGACAAATTGCATGCCCCTTTCTAATTTTGGATTTTCCAAGCCCTTGTCCTCATTAAACTCATGGCATTCAGGTCTACTAGTATTCTCATCTTCAGAACATGGCAAGTTGATCAGTGCATCACTAACTTCTAAATCAAAATTTGCCACTTTGCTTGGGATTGCATCATGGCCACCAAAGATATTGTTTTGCCCCCACATCACAGATTACATTCTCCTCATCAAGAGATGCTTCATGTGCACCATTCTCATTCTCAACATCATCATCTTCACAATTATTCTCACTCTCAGTGTCATTCTCCTCATCACCCTTATATTCATCATCATCATCACTGCATTATCATTGTCATCGCCATCATGAATTTGAGATAACTGACCCTCTTAAGTGATACATCCTTCCACACTATTATCACTATCATCATTAATTATAATTGAATCAAGCTTCTCACCCTTGTGCTCACAATAGATGTCTAAAGAATTCATGTCATATTTAGTCAAAATATCAGGCGGAGGCGGGTTTATTTCTTCAACAACTAATCTTAACCCTCTATCAACTGTGTTATAAGGGAGATTTAACATATAATCTTAACTCATCCAAATACCTCATTCCCCTAACAACACCTTCTAAGTACTACCAACTAAAAAACAATTTATCAACAAACAAGGTCTTGCACTTCCCCCAACATATCTTAGCCTTGGAGTCCCAATGAAAGAACATCCATGATAAAAATTAACTTTGACAAACACTGACATATGCATCATATATTAAACAACATCATTAATCAAATAATTAAAACTAATCAAATCCATAAACATGTATATGTGTGTACAATATTGTTAAAATAACAAAAATAATGACCCACAACAATGTTTTACAAGAAAAAAACCAACTACAACAGATCCACATGATAAATTATTAACATTCATAAATCACCAAATATTTCACCTCAAAGCAACATCTTTAAGTCTAAAAACCATAAAATAAAGAAGATTTTTTTAGAAAAGACCCTTATTTAAAAACAATTAGCAAAAATAAGTTTTTTGCTAAATAATTAGCAAAATTGACCTCTTTTTGGCCAACTCATCGAAACTGGCCAAAAAGAGGTTAATTTTGCAGAATTCGTTGTTTAAAACACACAAGATTATTAGTCACATGTGTTTAATCAAGAGATTAAAATTCTCTCGAAAGTACACGGGACTAGTAGTCCCGTGTGAATAATAGAGACTCTTCATTGCCAAATCTATGTACAAGGGATTGCTAGTCCCATGTATTAAATAGAGACAACCAAGGTGCTACAAATACATGGGACTTTAGGTACATATATAACCAGCTATGCCCAAAAAATAAGGCACAATCTCTCTCTCTCTCTCTCTCTCTCTCTCTCTCTCTCTCTCTCTCTCTCCCCCCAAGTCTTTCTCAACTCTCTCTCGATCTCTCTCCCCACCCCTTTTGTCCCCTCCCACATCATCTCCTTCTCACTCAACTCTCTCTCTCTCTCTCTCTCTCTCTCTCTCTCTCTCTCTGCGCCCAAGTCTTTCTCAACTCTCTCGATCTCTCTCCCCCACCCCTTTCGTCCCCTCCCACATCATCTCCTTCTCACTCAATTTTCTCTCCCTCCTTCTCTCCAAACACAAACCGAGTCTCCTCCCGAAAATTTCTCTCTTAATTCACTCCAACACCAAGTGTCGCTGCCTTTTATCTTCAATATTGTTAATCTCTGACGCCATCTAACCTCTTCGATGCCAGTAACCTTCAACTCTTCATCGAGGTGAAATTTTCTAATTTTGTACAATTTTTTAGTTTCAATTATAGTATGAAAATAACCCTATATTTTGGTTAATTTAATTTTGATTTTGATAAAAAATATGGTTTGGTTACAATTAGGATTTACCTAAAAATTTGGTAGATTAAATTTGATATAGAGGTCTTTTTAATTACGATTTAACTAGAAGCATTATATATAAAAATTAATTTATGAAGTGCGATAGATAATTTGCACATAGTGAATATTAATATTTTAGTTCTGATGGCAAACAGAATACCTGTTATTTTCTTCTTTAATGGAAGACTGAGTGTTGGAGTGAATAATATGTCTATATAGGAGGAATGATTTAGAAAAATATTCATGTTATTTAAAATGTACAACTTCGATAGAATGATGAAAGAAATACAGAGTTACTAGAATTAACCATGGAGAGTATGCAACTAAGGTGTTCTGCAATTGTCTGATAAATAAAAAAGAACATTTGCTATAGAGATCATCAATGATTAAAAATTAATTGACATGATACAACTATCTAAAAAGCACATCTTAATTGTGTTATTCATTAAAAAAATTCGGTGTCGCCCAAGTTTCAAATGCTCAGGGAGAATTCTTTCGCATGCTTAACTTAGAAAATAACTTGAGTAAAATTATTTTATCTCCAAGTGCCATGCACTTAGAAAATAACTTGAGTGAAATGGCATGGACTCAACTACAACGTTAAGCATACATTCTCTTTATGAGACGTTAAATGATATGTTCCACAATGCTATGGGTCATGTTACGGGTAATTTACTAGTTGGTTCCATTATAGAAGAGGATGAGGATGTAGATGATGATTCTGAAGATGTTGAAGAAGAGGATCGACTTGATAACATGCAGTGTGCAATTAGAGGCATCGATGAGGACACTTGTTGGATGAATAAATTTTATGTAAATAATAATTATGTGGAGTCTGAAGAACCGTTGCTTGAAAATTTTCAAAATGAGGAGTGGACAAATGCCTCACAAACTAAGTTTGTTGATTTTGGTTCTAATTTCGAATGACCCGAGAACTTCACTTTTAAAAAGGAGATCTATTCGAGAATAAGGAAGCGTTGATTTTCACTATACGTAAATGGTCCATCAAGAATCAGGTTAAATTCAAGCCAATAAAAATAATACAACCAACTACCATGTAAAATGCTACTTCAATGAGATAGCTCAAGGAAAGTATGCAAGTGCTCAAGATGAAAGAAATTCAAAGTGTCCTTGAAAGTTAAATGCTGCTGTTAGAAAAAAAAATCTGATAGGCAATTTATAATCTCTAGTTATTATAAATTTCATACATGTTGCAATCCAACTATTAATATTGATCATAAAGTGGCAATTTTCTCTTATATTTTGAAGCTAACTATGCCTGAAGTAAAGAGAGAGCTTGATCCTACTCCATGTTAGATAATTACAAGGGGATATACTATAAGGAAAATAACTGTATCAAAATATAAGAGATATGATGCACGAAGGCGTTGACTAATATCTTTAGAGATTGGGATAAATCTTATGAATTACTTCTATAATAACTTGAAGCAATTAAGAAGAAAAATTCGGGTATCGAATACAAAATATTGTCTAAAGAGATTGTACTGGGAGCGGAGAGGTTCACACGAGTATCTTGGCATGTGGACCCGCTATCAAGGAGTTCTCATTTTGTCATGCACTCTTGATCATCGATGGCTTGCATTTATATGGTAAGTACAAGGGAGTGCTTTTGGTTGCGACCGGTGTGGATGGAAATAGTAGACTATTTCCATTGACCTTTGCTAGAGGACACATCGATATGGAAGTGATTTTTTTAATATATTTACAGAATCATTTCTACTACCCAAAGTCCCATAATGATTACTTTTATTTCTGATAGGATGAAAGGAATTCCACGGGTCTTGCATGAGTAGTAGTACATCATCATCGATATTGCTTGAGGCATATAAGAAATAGTTTTAAGAAAAAACACATAGGGGTCAATTTACAAAATCTATTATGGCAAGCTGGGTTTGCAGCTAACACATCGGTGTATGAGCACTGTAAAGAGAAAATTAAGTCAATTTGAAGCACATAATTGGATTGAGCAAAACTTAAAACGGCAGTATGAAAAACGATGGGCATAAAGAAAAACAGTAGGGTGCGCAATTGTATGATGATAACCAATTGTTCTAAAAGTTTCAATAGTGTATTTAAGGGTGCCCGGACTATGCCAATTCAAACCTTGTTTGCAAGGACATCTTATAAGTTGAACGCATACTTCAACAAAAGATGTAGTGATGGTGCAAGTTGAACGACGAGTTATACTCCAAAAAATAAAAGCATACTGCAGAAAAAGATTGTGGGTATAAGATTATGTAGAGTTACTCCATTCAATGATAACGAGTGGGATGTTAAATATTGTGAAGGTACTTACACTGTTTATCTCTATGACCAAGAGTGTAGTCATGCTTGCAATATACCGCAATTGTAAAAATTTCCATCTGAACATCCTCGAGGCTATGATGGATGAAATTAGATTGGCCACTACTTAGTGTATTGATGGATAGATGGAGGCCGAAGACTAACTCTTTTCATCTACGTATCGGAGAGTCGAGTATTACTCTCCAAGGCGTATTAATAATTCTTAGTCTCCCTTTGATGGTCCATGTGTTACAAGGACAGATAGACATGCATGACACTAAGTTTGTGAGGAGTTGTTGGGAGTAGGTCTACCCTTGTTGCCTGGAGGGAATGTTAGATTGAAGTGGCTAACTATGCTTTGTCACACCCGTTGCCAGAAGATGCATTCTAAGTCATGATCTAGCAACACACACGTGCATATATTTTGCACATGATCAGGACGCTTCTATTTCCAAATTCTAGTAAAGATAAAGTGCATTTGATGTAATATAATTTATAATTTGAATATTTATATAATTGAGTTGTTTACTTGAAAAGAACTAAATGCATCTTTTTAATATGATAAGTGGTTACCACTTCTCGAGAACTTGGACACTTGCGGGACATTATCATGGGGTAGTGCTATTTTAACATACCTACATAGAGAAATGTCCAATGTGGCTTTACACAAAATAAAGACCTCAATGAGTGTCTGACTTTATTATAAGTTTAGGCATGGAAAAGACTTATTTTGAAGCCAATATTATGCGAGACATAAGTTTTAGATGAACAGATTCTACTGGGCTGTAGGTAAACACTTTCTAATCTAACTAATGTAGACTTGATTTAGAATTATAGTTATGGTGTTAGATGCTAAACTTTGATCATTCATGCAAATGGAATATCCACAAATGCTATGATGAGACATCTACACTTTTACTAAAATGAGCTTGCTCACATAAAGATTTATTAGGTATCAAATTTTACTTTAAGAAAATTTAATCTACCACCAATTTTTAAAGAGATACTAATACAGTGATCACCTAGCTCATCTACCACTAATTTTTAAAGAGATACTAATACAATGATCACCTAGCTCATCTACCACCAATTTACATGGAGGGCCAAGTTATATGGAGAGCAAGAGTTCATCTCATATGTTTTAAGATTGTAAAGATGCGTGTGCCATATCGCGTGCTTAGACAGTTTGGTTTGACACAACACATTCCACAAGAAGTTGAAAGAATAGAGAAAAAGGCCAAGAAAGATGGGCATCAGATAAACTGGGAAGATGCGCATTATCAGTACATACACAGATGGATTGATCGGCATTTGAGTATCATGGAGCAGACTGATCCTCCTATTGAGGAATTAAATTATATCAGGTGGTAGTAGGGGATTACTGGAAGATGGATAACAAATCAGACCACGACTCCACTCGATGAACACTAACAATGTGCCCTACAACAGAGATACATGCCAAAAGGTATAGATGAGAGAGACGCAAGTAATTTACTATTAAGTTTACTTATTTTGTATTACTACAATTTGCTTTTATAGACGCGTGTGTATCTCTTTTTGACTTAATTGCAGATAGATGCTATGGATGATATTAAGAGCATTGCAAATTAGGGTCTAACACTTTCTGTCGCAGGACCAGATCCAGTAGTACATGCATCTCTGTATTAGTGAATAGTGTGAATGGTTCGTAGAGTTTTAAATCGAACTGATGAGGATTCTCATGATGGTCGTGAGGAGATGATGCAAGCGGATCTCTTATATGCACACCTACCAAATAGACAAAGGCGAGAAGGATCTTGTACACACGACAATGAAGCTGGATTGGCATAGCCACACATGCAACCGGAGAGCGAGCTCGTGCAAGCTCAAGTCCATGGAGGACGACAACAATCTGAGCTAGTACGAAGAGGGAGACAAAGGGGAAATGGCAGACTTCTAGGTTGCATGTGATAGATTAATAAATTTTCTGTATGGACTCTATTTAAGTTATTGATATATATTATTTGCAAATAAATAAACTTGATATATTTCGATTTGTTACAATATTTCGGTATATAGATATAATATGTGTTGTCATGGAAAGTTATCTATTGTGTTTGTTGTGATGTTTTGAATTTATTAAATGTGTATTAAGTTATGTTTATCTTATTTCTTAAAAAATATAAGTTATATAGAGATTATGCTGTTTGGATATGTATATGAGGTGAAATTGAATTTTTTATGTGTAGGAGATAAGTTAGAACAGATGCGTGCATGCTTTGTGATTGGAGGTGTCTGTAAAACACATGAGACGAGTAGTTCCGTGAGTTTTTATGGGCTTATTTAAATGGTGATTAGTGCTCCCTAAACACACTGGACTAATAGTCCCGTGTGTTTTAAACAACGAATTTTGCAAAACTGATCTTGTTTTGGCCAGCTTTGGTGAGCTGGCCAAAAAGATGTTGGTTTTGCTAATAATTAGCAAAAAGATCATTTTTGTTAATTATTTTTTTAAAAAAAGTCTTTTTTCAAAAAAAATCTCCTAAAAGAAAACCTAATTCAACAAAAAGCCATGCGCAACTCACCTTTGCAGAGAACAAACTTAATTTGAAAAGAGCTTTACTGCTAAAAAATCTCCTAAAAGAAAACCTAATTCAACAAAAAGCCATGTGCAACTCACCTTTGCAAAGAACAAACTTAATTTGAGAAGTGCTTTACTGCAATGTACCTTGAGCGGAATTCCTAACACCCCAATTCCTAAATCCTTGTTCTTCAGCCTCGTCTTGTCCAAATCTGTAACCCCAAGACCCCAATTTCCTCAATTTCATCTCATACTTCTCCAGCTGCGGTGAATTTAGAAGGAGTTGAAAATTAAGGCATTTCCCCCATGGATAGGGTAATAAAAGAGAAGCAGGGTTAATTAATAGGGCTTTTTATTTCTAGCCCCAAATGTTTACTCATCTTTACCTTTAAACCGAATCACTATTTGTTGTATCCATAAACCCAAATATCCTTTTGTATTTATCTTTAAGCCCAACTTAAATATTTTGGGGGCCCCACACATACAAGTATTGTATTTTGTAAGTTGGGCTTAAAGATAATACAAAAAGATATTTGGGTTTATGAATACAACAAATAGTGATTGAGTTTATAGATAAAGATGAATAAACATTTGGGGCTAGAAATAAAAAGCCCTAATTAATATCAGGATAGTAGTTTAGTCTTTACGGAAATAGTTGACGGCAACTGTCTATTTAAACAGTGGAAACCTTGGGGCATTTATTTGGGACAAATTTTTAAAACAGTCCCATTTTGAAAACTAATCGCAAAACAAATTTTTAAAATAGTCCCATTTTGAAAACTAATCGCAAAAAACAACCTCATTTGAAAGTAATTGTCAAAACCGACCTAGTTTCAGCTGTCGAGCTGAAACTAGGTCGGTTTTGATTAAAAAAAGTCTAAAAAGTCCCGTGAAGTTTAGCACCTTAATTAAATGACTGCTAAACTTCACGGGACTTCAA
This sequence comes from Asparagus kiusianus, assembly GCA_022839385.1. NCBI lineage: Eukaryota > Viridiplantae > Streptophyta > Magnoliopsida > Asparagales > Asparagaceae > Asparagus > Asparagus kiusianus. The sequence goes on along the minus strand of BQKN01065933.1, from coordinate 163,633 downwards.
GTACCGTGAAGTTTTATCAATTTTTTGTCTAAAATTCAATGAAACTTCATGGGACTTGAAGTCCCGTGAAGTTTAGCCATGAAGTTTAGTAGCCATTTAATTAAGCTGCTAAACTTCACGGGACTTGAAGTCCCGTGAAGTTTAGCAGCCATTCAAAGTTTTTTTCGTCAAAACCGCCCTAGTTTCAGTCCGAGAGCTGAACCGGGTCAATTTTGACAATCATTTTCAAATGAGGTCGTTTTTTGGGAATTGTTTTGTAAATTTGACTGTTTTAAAAATTTGTCCCATTTATTTGCTCACTTTTGAAGCAGGGTCCCTTGTTTGTAAAATGGGTAAACTTTAGGGCATTTTTTTTTGCAATTAACCCCTTAATCATAACAATCAGGACAAAACTTAAAAGAGGCTGGCTTGAGGCTGAGACTCGAGCTCAAGAAAGAATCAGGTAACGAGTGCAACAGGGAAATGGACACATCCACATAAAGCGATAGCGGCCATCAATGGCGGATGCACATTTTATCCCCTCAATCGCTCCAAATCCATTCCCTCGTTCCCCCTTTCCTTTCGCATCACCTGCTCGATTCGCATCAAAATCTCTCGTCGCCATGGCGGCGCCTAACTCCAGCAGCGCCTCCCCCTGCTCAGTCTCATCGTCTCCTTCTTCCTCGATCTACAACCCTAACCCTAATCCCCAGCCCTCGTTGCTCGTTTTCTCAGGTTCGTGCTTCTTAACTTCCGTCATCTTCTGATGCAAAAATTAGCTTTGATGTTCTTGTTTTGAATTTCTCAATTTTGCTTATGTACATCGTCCTGGATTGCTGTGAACAGAAATTTACTTAAAGCAGTTAATTTATGGTAGTTTGTGAACTTGATTTTGAATCTTCTGGTTTCGGGGGGCGTCTCTTTTAAAATTGTTGTTGGGGGGGTAGGGGGGGGGGGGGGGGTGATTACTTATTCAAAACTCAGAACACGAGGGAGGGTAAAGTAATAAGGATGTCTAGGAATTGCATGAGATAATTCGGTTTTGCGTAAGACGGGAAAGGATTGAGATAACATGGATAAACGTAGAAAGATACGTTCGATAATGCTTACTTGAATATCTTCTGTCATGTTTTCTGTAAGCTGTCCCTAAATTGACGATGGTCGATTCTCAATGTCCGTAATTGCCAACAGTAGAACTAGAAGGAAAAGTGGTCTGGGGGAAAAGCAAGTCGTTAACTAGTCACAGCTGCCAGTCCTGAACTGAGAAACAGATCTTTTGGTTTATTATCAAGGCAAAAGAGGCTGCAATTTTTTAGTCCTCATTTTAGCATTTAGAGATTTTGTATCTGTGGGTCTTAGGTTCCTGCATATGAAGGACTTGGAAGTAGATCAGAATAACGTACCATTTTCTCCTATAGGTACCACCATGATGTTTATCTTTTGTAAAGTGTTCATATAATATATAGTGAGATTAATAAAGCGTTAACTAAATTCTAGTCTTTGCACTTGCTGAAGAAGTGTTTTAATTAAAACATTTAAAGAGTATGCTAGTCCAGTATGTCCTTCCCATCAAATGCAGAAGATGCAGTGCACTTATCTTGTAGTTGTTGTGAAGTAATGCACATTCTTCTGCAATGCTAAAGGTAGCTCAATTGTGACGTCTCCCTTAGAAAATTGATGATCCATCTTAGAGTCAATTGTGGTTCAAACCAAGGTTTTAAATACCAGTTATCGGGGGTTTATCGGACGGTCAAAATCCATATCGGAGAACGAATATCGGGGATATATGGAGGATAAGTAGTATTTATCAGAATTACATTACCGAATGGTCATATACATAATATAATATTCTAAAATGTAATCTAACCATACTTAATAAAATATAAACATGCCAAAATGTAAATATTTATGTTTATGATTACTAATCAATGATAGAAACTCGGGTCGGATTTAAAATGCATTGAATAGGTGCCCGTTGCCCAAAATAAAAACTCAAACCAAAGGCCGATGATTCCGAACTTTGGGCTGACAATATCGGCTGGTAACTCACTTTATCGTCACATTATCGGCGATAAACATCCAAAAACGATAGCTGATTTAGACTCGAATTTATTATAGCGGAAGGCCCCCAAAACCGATAAATCGCCGATAATATTGGTTTATTGGCTGATATTTAAAACATTGGTTCAAACTTCCATCCTGTCTTATTATAAGCTCATGATGAGTATTAAAAACTACATAAACTGGAGCCACAAAAGTTATATAGGTGCAATATGTTTTACATGTCCTCTACTAAGTCCGCTCTGTCATCATCACCATCATCCATAGTTTTGTTATCATTTAAAACCTTTTTCTGTCATATGACGTCCATTATGAAGTGTGAAGAACTGTGTTAGAAGCTAACTGTGAAAGGATTGGCATATGTCTGGCTTACAGCCTGGTTTCATCTGTTTGAAGGTCAGAGAGGGGTCTGTCAAAGAACCTAAAAGGCAATAGGTAGGTACTAGTTAGTTCCGTCAGGGAAAGCTAAGCAGTCCAAATTTCTTCTAGAATACTACTACGGAAAAAATTGTTATGGAGAATTTTGTCTTTGCCTTTTCAGGCACCATGTAAGCAAATAACCAAATCAAGACATAGTTGCAAAGAAAACCAACATATCACTCTGTAGATTTCCTAATATATACAAAATTAATTATCATGAACTTCAGATTGGAAACTTGGTAGAGATATACTGCAATTTTTCTGAGCTACATTGGAATTTTGAGTTAGGTCTGGAAAATTGACATTTTTTCTGCTTGTATTCCACCATTCCTAATTGGCAACATGGCAATAATTTGATAAGGACTGTTCTCCAGCTCAGCTAGACTTTTATGCAAGAGATGGCATCTTTACTTGGAGGAATTCCCTGTTGTACCTTTTAGATAATACTCATTTCTCTTACATTTAATTATTGAAGTTTTGGAGCTACAATTTAAAACAATTCTTGGTGTTTATAACTTTATATAGCCTAATCATGCTTCATAATGCTGCTCAGGAGGGACTGCATTTAATGGTGTTGTGGAAGAGCTAAAAAAGGTAACAACTCGAGTTGCCCATGTTCTTCCAGTCTCTGATGATGGAGGAAGTACAGCTGAGATCGTCCGTGTTCTGGGTAAGTTCAACGTTTTCATATATTGTGCTGTATTCGATGTCAACTTACTACTACCTTCTTTTTGAGTGGGAAGCTGTCCCATATTGGATGGTAACTTGGTAGGCATCTCACAGGTGGGCCAGCTGTTGGCGATATTAGATCAAGATGTTTGAGACTGTCTGATGAAAGTACTTCTGAAGCTGTTGCTGTCAAGAGGTTGCTTGGGCACAGATTGCCTCTTGATGCATCACAAGCAAAATCAGAATGGTATGTGACATCTATAGCAATTTGGAAGATGTTTATGTCTATATATGAATCTAAAATATCAGCATATTTCGACACATGTTTGTATCTATTTATATACACCATAAATTTTGTGTGAGAAAGTTAATTGATAACATTTGAGATGCTCCACTTCCAGTACTATTGTCTTACAAAACTATTACATTGATAATCTTGTGTTCTAGCAAGATTTTTTGGGGTTGGGGGTCGGGGAGTTGGGTTGGGATGAATGGGTTTGGGGAATTGAAGCTAACAGTTCCTTGCTTGGGGAAGACAAGAAGAGAGAAGTACTTTGCATGATTATGAATCTGTACTAGTTCAAATGGTCAACCATGCGATTGTATCAGGTCTGTCAGAGCCCGTACCATTAAGCACTTGAAGAGGATAACGTAGTAAATCTCTAAATGAGAATTTTTTTTGGAGGTGTTACACCTGGATGCTCAAAGTTCGGGACTTCAACTGCAGAGAGTTGGCATATGTTAAAGGGGGAAAAAGAAGCCTATTGAGAAAAGTCTTGACAGTTGTAAGAAGTGCAAGAAGTTCCTTGATTCGTCCCCGTTGGTTCCAAATATGTCATATGTTTGTGTTCACCAGGAAAATAAAATTGTCAAAAGAGAACTTTGAGGAGAAAAGAGAAACTTTGGTAGGATGGAATTTTTATTTCTTCCCTTATCTTTGTTTCTCAAGTTAATAGCCCTTCCTCGTTTTTAGCAGTATATAACTACATTGTCTTGAGTAATCAGGCATATATTAATATTTTGACACTTGTTTTAGCACCAATATTATGGTGATTGCCTCTTTCAGTCTATAATGAACCTGTTCCTTTTTCCACTTGTTTCCCTTTTGATCTATTCATGACGCTGTTGTGACACTCTGTTCATTGTTTTAAATATCCCTGACATGGCCCAATATATCCTCCGATATATCCTTTTACAGGGCTTGCTGCAACCGATATGGTCTTTAAGTATCCTTTACCAATTTTTGGCTATTTTGAGTGATAAATCTCCGATATGGCCGATATATTAGCTGATACGTGGACCAATATATCTTTTTATATAGCTTGTTGCAAAATAATATACCGTGTTTGGAATTTTTGGGCAAGATATCAAGATTTCCCCATTATATCAAATGACATTTTGCCCTAAAAAGCAGATCGAATGTTGCAACGTTGCTTTACACTTTTGTTTGTTTTAGAAGGTTGATTAGTGATCCTAAACATATATTATTCATATTTTGTATGCTTAAATTTCATTACATATGTTGAGATTACATTTTAATGCATTATACTATGTATGCAAACATTCATTATGGCATTCCGATATTTACCACATATCCCCGATACTTCCCCGATATCCGCAATCCGATATGAATTTTGGCCATCCGATATTTCCCCGATATCCGATATTTGAAACCTTGACTCTGTTTTTCATTTTTAATTACTTCTTGATCTGCTTTATTGTATCAAATACTTTCTGAATTCCTGTTATTTATTTTCTAGGTATAACAATGGTGGAGGTATTGAATAATATTTTGCTGAGTTGAGAACTTGACAGGTATAGAATTGTTGAAGGAGAGCATTCTTTGTGGAATGGTGTGTCACAGCCTTACAGTGAAACAATCCGGGCATTCTTGGTTTATTTTCAAAATCAGGTAATGAATATGTTGATTGTCAGTAATTTAAATGCTAAAATTAGTTTTTAATGATGTCACAATCTTAATTTATATGTCTTCTTTAATGTGTCCTCATACCCCAATTCTTGTTTCAGGGCTAATAATCTTCTACCTGGCATGCCATATAAATAATTAAGCGGTCCACATCATTTTCTTTTGATTTATCATGAACTTCTTTTATACATTCTTTGTTTTTAGCCACCGGTCACTTAGTTCACATATGGAATGATGAGCGTTTAGTTTGTTGACATAGTTCTATAAATTTATACTACACTTTATTTTCTGCAGATCCTCCGCCACTCGAGTGGATCATTTTGTTTTAGCAATGGCAGGTAATTTGTGGAAACAGTTAGTAATTATGTGATTTCCTTACCAAGTATTAGGTTCTTTATGTATTCTCACCAGTATCGTTTGAATCTTTTGCTTTTTTACTTAGTTTATGATAATTTGGAATAATGATGCTGCTAGGTTTATAATGTCCGCCTTGCATATGTAGAAACGGTATCATTTAAGCTACAGACTATGTTGTTGCAGGATTTCTGTTCACACTTCACATTTATTGCAAATTTGTTTTTGACTGTACAACAGTTTTTTAAGTTAAATCCAACAGAAAATTTCATTGTGGAAATTCGTAGATTTCGGCAATTGCAAAAAGCTGTTGTACACAGTTCTTGTTTTTGTGTACCTGTGAAATATCCTGCTAATCTTTTTTTATGTGGTTAATTCTTTGGCCTCTCTACTGCCCTTTATTATAAAGTCTGGCTCAAACTTTTAGATATTTAAAGATCAAGAATTTCTATTTTAAAGAGAATCATTCAAAAGAAATACGTTTGCATGTAGAACGCACGCATGCATTGGGTCTGCACTTATTTACCCTCACTTGTTAATGGTAGCATTATATACCCTAAAGTGTTTAAAACTTGCACTTAATTATACTAAATTTTTTTAAAACTCGCACTTAAGCCCCCTAGGGTTTTTAAAACTTGTAATTATATACCCTCAATTTTGCATAACTGAGGGTATTTATGTGCAAGTTTTAGAAACTTTAGGGTATTTAAGTGCAAATTTTAAAAACTTTAGGGTATTTAACTACAAGATTTTTAAATCTTGATGGTATTAAAGTGTTGCCAAAAGAATTGAGGGTATATAAGTGCATGTTATGAAAACTTTAGGGTACATAAGTGCTGCAAAAAAAGGTGAGAGTATATAAGCGCAACATGGGGAAAACTATATGGTATTTAAGTTCAATTAAGCCAAAATAAAACTCTAATTCTATTTTATTCATGCAATCAGAACACTGCAATTCTCGTGATCGTGATCATGAATCATGATAGGCCCCTCCTATAGACCACGACACTGAACAGTCCCACCTTCCTGACCATCTCCGGCCTCATTTGCTATTGTAAACACTGTTTATAATTGGAATTATGATTTGAAAGTCTTATTATATAAAATTAGTTGGATTTATGTCAAACTAGGTTATTTGTTTCTGTCAAATTGACATTTTGCGAATATTCTGTTTTCTTATGTATTGTGATAGTTATATAAAATTAGTTGGATTTATGATATCTTACAAGAAAAAGTTAGTTTCCTGTCTAAGACTTTACCATTTGATTTAACATTAGCTTTTCATGTTTGCAGTATTGGTAATTTCTTTTTTGCTGGTGCGCGCATATTCTTCCAGTCTTTAGATGCTGCCATATTTCTGTTTTCACGAGTCTCAGAAATACCCAGAGAAAGTGTTGTGCTTCCTGTTATCTCTACTAATGATAGGCTCACACTGGGATGTGAATTATGGGTACTTCCTGGTGCTTCTTATCCATTATTGATAACTATAATATTTATGGTAGCTGTGATGATAGCACATAATTGTACTGTATGTTCCATCTCGTGGGACTATTAAAGTCCATTTGTATATGGTGGATACTATTGTTATTATTATTATCAGATTAATCTGTATTGCTTAGTTATTCTGGCTCATATACTCAGAAATTAAACAAGAGAGCATTTTTTCTTTGAGTTTTGTTCAAATGGACAACCTGTCCTGTTGACAACAAGCTACATGGCCTAAAACATCTGCATATATAAAATCATGTGTTCTTGAGGACTTCAAAAACGTGATTTTATTTTTTGTGTTGGTGAACCATTCATTTGGCACCTTTATTTGAAATTAGTAACATGTAGATCTCCAATTTGATACACCATATCACACACTTTGGTATTGAATATAAGTACATAACTAAGTCAATTATAGTTTGAGAGTATCGAGCACATATGCACTTTCACTGCACATCATGTATTTATTGGATCTCCCTGCCGTAATTTGTGAGGTCAGTTCCATGTCCCTCCTTCCCTTTCCCTCTCCTCTTCCTCTGTGAACAACCAAAACCAACAGCACTGTTAAGGCCAATTTTCTGTGTTGGAATCATAGACAACAAATCCATTTTACTAAGCCGATCAAGTTTCTTTTGTACTTCTGGTTTTATTACCTACTTTAAAGTAAGTTATTCTTTTTGCACCTTTGGTCCTGGTCGACATGATTATCACAAAGTTTAATAGTTTATCTTTTGTTTTCATCATTATTATTATTTTGGTTATAGGCTGTAGCCTTTATGCAAGTGGGAGCTTATGCCTGTTAGTTAATTGAAACAACCAATGACAGTATACTGGATTTCCTCATTTTCCCCCTTGTTATAATCAATCTCTACATTCTCATGTTATGCATTCATTCAGTATGCAAGTTGTTTACTAGTCACCCAAATTTCTTATGCATAAAGCATAATGGTCTGAGTAGCTGTCCTCCAGAGTTTATTGTACATCTTTAAGGGACGCTTTTAAGTGTAGCAGTTATTCTACTATAGATTGCCATTGTATTTGCTAGTAAATATTTAGAGTAGGTCTAAGCTTCTCACTTCCTTGATTCGGAAAATATCCTGTGGTCTAGACAATATACCATTAATGAAGTGAATTTGAAGCATAAGAATCTCTAGTAGCGCTTGGTCTAAATAAAGCTGATTTTCTCATTTTATTATCCTTTTGGAACTCCAGGATGGGACTGTTATACGTGGTCAGAATGAAATATCACATCCTACTGATGGATATATGACAGTGATAAGCAAGGTAAGCAACCTACTCATAGATCTTTTCCGGTCTTCATTTCTCTTAATGGAACCATCTCTGTTGGACAATTTTGTCATGTGAAAATTTGCTAACAATAAGAGTTATCATGTTAAAACTTTGTAGAGAATTTGAATAAATGTAATGTAATTGTTGATTCTTTTTGATAGGTTTGGGATTACTGATTTTGTTAGTACTTGAAATGGATTATTATTTTGCTCCTGAGATGTAACTCGTGATAATAGAATTATCAGGAACGGTCAAAAATGTTATTTTGTTATCTAAATGAAGGGTGTGGAAAAGTGTTCATGCGGAAAAGTGTTCACTCAAAACATCTGAATATGCTACATATCTTTTTAACTAAGTGGCAAAAATCCTCATCTTCTTGGTGGGTATTTAGTAATGTGTTTCTGTTATTTTGTGTCAGGCGTTTACATTGCCGGAGAAACCTGATTTTACACTTCGTTAGTATTTCTAAACATATGGATAATTTTCTCTGTCTGCCTTCGTCCAAATAACTACTGAAATTTAGTACCTCGTTAACTAAGGCCTTGTCTACTGATCATCCCACAATAGAATCATTCTGAAGGCACTGTTCTAACATATCCACTTTTTGTCACCCTTCATCAGGAGACACTTTGCATGTACATGTCATTCTCTAATCTACTTCTGTTTTTCAAAATTGGATTACCTTCTCAACATATTGGATATCATGCCTTTATGGATTTATTTCTTAATAATTGTAGATGCATGCCATAAGGAAGCAACTGAAGCTCAAGCTATGAAGTTTGCTATAAATGTTTTTTAAAAGAAAGTTCTAAATTCATTGTCTTTGAATTCGTAGGGTATACAAAGCATCAAGCTAGAGTTCGATTTTATGAATCACTCCTAATGCTGATGTAAAGAATGCTTTATAAATTCATTCTTGACATTTCTGGTTAGCACATTTCTTTCTTCCTATGGTTCTGGTTCAGATACTCAAGCCTGAAACAAATTCTTAGTTCTCAATCTAATCAGTATACTTTTTACTTTCATGCGAGTTGGTTGTAGGCCATTTATACATCTCCCATAAATCCTCATTGATGCAGATTGTTTTATGACTCATATGTGGATCATACTTATCTTTTAGTTGAGCTTGCATTATTCTTTCATATATGTTTTCTTGTCTTATTTCATCACTAAATCAAGAGTTCCCTTGAGAAAAACACTTTTATTTTGAAGGAAGGGTTTTTTTAAATAGTGATAAAGCTTTTGGTATATCATTTTCTCCATCCACCCCCTGTTTGACAAAAATCCAATTATCCGAATATCGGCAAAGGCACATCTGCTCAGTAAAATATTTTACAAGTGATTTCACCTGCCGACTGTTCCTCAAGTGATATATCTTGGTCAAAGAAAACACATCAATTGATTTGACAAGTCAAACAAAACAGGCGACCCATATTTAAGCATAACTGGAAAATCACCAAGACCCTGATTGGAGTCAACTGATGCTCAACCCAGGTTTGGGCCAAGGAACTTAAATGTAACTGGCTGGACTTGAGCATATATCTTCAGGGCCCAAACGGGGTGTAGCTGAATTTTTACTCACTCAAAATTTTATTTAACATGTTCTGGTCAAGATGCCCTTATATTCCGTATCTATTGTGCTGTTTTTTGGGTTTATGTAACATGTTCTGGTCAAGATGTCCTTCATTGAAATAGTTTAACATCGGGATAGTACCACATGTACATTGTTCAAGAGTAGACGTACTACCAGAGTTCTAGTATTTGTCACCTTTTACCTTTCTTATTAACAAATGACTTTATTTACAAAAATAAGTATTTTTACACACACGAAACTTTATTAACATATTACGGTCAAGATGCCCTTATATGTCCTATCTATCGTGCTATTTTTTGGGTGTATGATACATGAAAGTAAGAAACGGAATATTTTTGCAAGTGGGTTCTCTCGGATACAAATATTATTGGCAGGGCCGCATGGGCATGACATGTTTTTGGTAATATTGTTGACGATTTGTTTACACTATATCAATTGTTTTTTGTGTGTACAGTAGAAACTGAGAAATATTAGTTTTATGCCCTTCAGTGAAATGGTTTAACATCCGAACAGTACTGCATGTAGATTGTTCAAGAGTAGATGTCGTATCAGATTTCTAATATCGTTTTTAACCTTTCTTATTAACATTAGATTTCTAGTATTTGTCGCCTTTTACCTTTCTTATTAACAAATGACTTTATTTTACAAAAATAAATACCTTTAACTGTTAGCTTGATTTTATAGCCTTCTTCATTATGTAACTTCTTTGCATTACATATTACTTTTCTCTTTTTACTCTTCTACTTGCAATATCAGGATTTGATCACTGTCTCTGTGTATTGCTATATTATGCAGGATTGTTCTTCAGTTAGAAGTTTGCCATCCAGAATAAAACGGGTTTTCTATATGTCAAGTGAGGGCTGTAACTTACTGCATGAGGTTTGTGACGGTCCTTTATTGTGATGATTTTGCATGAATCTACGTTTTATTGCATACTTTATGGCAACTAGATTTAGCTTCCTGACATGCATCATATTTTCTGAGTATGCATGAATTACTTTGTTTTTTCTGAACTTGTATTTCCACAGCTAAAATGTAAAACAATTTCCATATGCTTTAGCGTATTTACTTGAACCAAGATCTGTGTATCTGCTGTCTGTCATTATTAATTTATATGAGGTAATACTGAGATGAGATGGTACAAAGATGTCAATTTCTTAGCTGTGAAAGAAATTATGGCTGTTATATCATTTTCTTAAGAACAATTTTTCAAAACAGCCCTATTTTGTTTTTTAATTTTTAAAATCGACCATTTTTTATTTACCAAAACCGACCCGTTTTTTACCACGTCAGCCTAATCACTTTCCTAAACAGTCGGGGTTGCCAACCCCAACTATTTAGGAGGGTGTTAACCCTCAATTAGAAGCCTTAAACCCTAAAAAATTATGTCCTAAATAGTCGGGGTTGGCAACCCCGACTGTTTAGGAAAGTGATTAGTCTGAGGTGGCAAAAAACGGGTCAGTTTTGGTAAATAAAAAAAAGGTTGATTTTAAAAATTAAAAAAAGAAATGGGGCTGTTTTGAAAAATTGTTCTTTTCTTAATGCTGAGACGAGATGGTACCATGACACCATTTTCGACCCAACACAATTATACTATTATTTGAAACCATTTTCGTAATGATTGGTCCTGCATTACTTGTTGGGATAGCCGTCACAGATTGAGAGTAACGACTTTTGTAGTATATAAACACCTTCAATATATACATAGCTTCATAACATTTGACAACATTATGTCTGCTAGAAATGTTAGCACCCTTTACAACTAATATTACATCTAACATCTCAATGTAATCCTAATTTGTTGTCTTTTCTGCCAAAATGACTTTTAATTCATTGTAGATATCTCAACGTAAGACGACATTTCTTTTTCTAAGACCTGAAACTTTCTTTTCTAGTTGTCTTTTTTTTTTCTTTTTTCTATGAGGATGTATGATGATTGTTTGCTGGAATTGAGTTTTGAGGCTGAATAAATGGATAATTACATGTTGTAGTTCATTAGTCTAGAATAATTTTTTCTCATTTTTATTTGCCAGAGCTTCACCTCACCTGGTGCCACATTCTTTAATGATCCTATAGTTTTGATCTACCATACTTATCCATCTTTTTATCCTTCATATATTCATCTTATGTACACGTCCAAGAGTCTACATGTTTGTTCGTCCAGTTTACCGATGAATAGCATGTGTTGTTTACCATGGGTTCAGCTTCTTCTTTTTTGTCTTGGCCTCTAATCAGCTAGACAAGAAATATTATGGATGTTTTGCTTGACAGATGAAAACAGTTGAGGATGGTTTAAAATTCATTTGACAGTTATAAAGAATGTTTTAAGCACTCTCTATGATACAAAATTTATGATGTACTGGGTTTCTCCAATTAGATGAATATATGATGTTGATCAATCCCAACAACTATCTAATGACTTCATTTTCCAGTTGTTCATCTTTCAGTAGTAGTAGTCTGAGTCACATTTTGAACATTTGTATGCCTAAGATGAATGGGCATGTAGCTAGATGTATGGATCACACATGAGATTTTTCTGTCATCATGGGGCTAGAAGCGGAGGGCTATGGTTGGATTCATTTGGATCTCTCTGGTTAATTTACTTGAAATTCATAGGTGGAAAATAATTTTGTTGAGTTTCAATCGGTTGTTTCAGCTGGTTATTGCGGTCCATTCAAGATAATGATTTGACTGGATTAGTTTCTTAAAACATCATTATTTACTCATTTCTTCTTTAGGTAGATTCACTCTTAAAGAAGCTTTATGTATGCTACGAAGTGCTGATAAGGGATGATCTCTTGAAGGTACATAACTTGAGCAACTAAGTTATCTTAACCCCTCGTCTGATCTCCCGAACCCATGTCTGACGCGTGTCTGACTCAGATTCCTTGGACATGAATATGCATATATTTATTATGACATGTACTCAATTAGATACAAATTTTAGTTTAAAACATTCGTCATACGCTTCTTGGACATATATCTTACACCTCAGGTCCACTCCTGCAAATCGCTTGACAGGGATTGTGTTCTTTCATCCATTCCTAGTTCAGGATTATGATTTTAAAGGGTCATTTAGATATAATCAATTGTTTTTCCAATTTATAATGAAATAAAAATGTTATATGAATTTTAATTTTCATAACATGTGAATGAAAAAACAAAATCGATTAATAATTTCGATATGTATATAAATACCCGTGTCCCCATAACTGACATTTGAAGATTTGTCGTGTCCTGTACCCGCGCATCCACGCCCGTATCTGATAACATATGCACCTGAGATTTATGAGTGTTCCACTTAAAAGTTTTCTGGCAACAGTCGAAGAGCAGTGAGGTTTACAGGGAGACCAAATGAACATGGATTCCAGCAGGTAAAAAAATGATATGAAAATGGTGATTATTAACTTAACCGGTTTTAACAACACTAAATGAAGAAAATACATCACAACTGACCGAGAAATCTGGGTTGAGAAGACTTCATTCTATTGTCGCTGGCGTTTTTGTTGCTTGTTGGACCTCATTATTTCTTCTTGTGTGATTTCTTGGGAGCTATTTTCAATCTATGGTTTTCTGATTTTGAGTGTTAGATTTTGAACAAGACCTACAGACATGAAATGGTTGATACTATTTTGTCCTTATTCTCTTCAGAGAACTTTATTTGCAACTGAAACTGAGACCAGCTTGTCTAGCATAAGTTCATATGTGAGCCAGTCTTATTGGAACTATGTACATTTATTCTCACCATGTCTTTGGCTCTATTTGTGATGAAGGAATTAGTTCAAGTTGAATCATGGCATTTGTGAATAAAAGATACGAATGAATAATTTGAGCAGAAAAAATTTGCAGTTAAGTTTTAGAGAGGATTTAACTAATTATTGTAACCTGACCAGAGCAATTTTCTGAAGTTAATCAAATCCAGCTTGGAGATGGATGGTATTGACAAGGAGTCAGGACTAGAAGTGAGGAAAATGAGGCATTAGCTAGATGTGAGAACAACTGGATCATCTTGTCCAATTATAAATGGTGTTGGTAAAGATATAGCAATTTGAGCATTTAGTTTTCCTTTGACAGGCACTTTAGAGTGCATCAATGTGGAACTTATATCACTTATTTATATCCAGGTAAAAGCAATGACAGATTACATATTAAATCTACTAGGTGAAAGCTATGACAGTTGCCTACACATAACTGCAGATAATTTTTCTGTGAATTTCGTTAGCATAGAACTTGAGTTTTCATAATACAGTTACAGTTTTTAATTTTTTTTTGTAAGATAGCAATTGGTTGGAACATCTAAGCAAATTCTCAAATTGTTTGTTGAATTCAAAGTATTGTGTACTGTTATGTAGGTTTTCCCTATTGTGAATCCTACAGTTCTGGAGCAGTTAAGCAAAGTGGACTGTATCGTTTATGGCATGGGATCTCTTTTCACTTCCATATGCCCATCTCTGGTAACATTTCACCTTTGTTATGAACGAGGCATGTTCTTTTAGTATGATCTATAGCATCCTTAATCATGTTCATTGTTCATTATGACCTTTCAGTTGTTGAGTTTCTGTAGTAAACTGCTTTAAGGTGCTAAAAGAATAGCTTTGCTATGACTATTCAGAATACAGCTAGCATATAATCTCTAATAGATTACTACTGAGTATTAATGAATATTATTCAAGCATTTTAAACAATGCTGGTGTTATAATGGACATATTGCAGTCATCTAATCTTGATCTTGTATAGTTTTACTGAGTATGGATATTGCAATAGCAGCGTAGCACTCCTGTTGAATTATGTTTTTGTCTTTAATTATATTCAGTCAAGATTTTTTGTTCCTCTGGTGACACTGAGAAAATAAAGGAACATCCAAGTTCCTGGAACATCCAAGTTCCCTGAATTTTTGTAATAAGCTAACGACGTCCTTTAAGCATGTCATTGTGTTAAAAAGCAATTAACCTAACATGTACTTTATGCAATGTTGAGCATTGTTGGAAACTTCTATAGTTAATACATACATGCTCTCAGGCATACTAGTTTATATTGCCTCAGAAAATTTCAGGAATCAACTGAAACTTATCTAGCTATTTATTTCTGAAATAATTTATAGCATAGACTGCTCATTGATCCAACTTTAGTCTAGCACTATATTATATTTTTATAGTTTCAATATTTCTATTGTAAGTTTTGTTTGGGTGATTTGACACTTCAGAAAAAAAAGACTCATCAATTTTGTTCTCTTTTCTAATTTAATATCTCGGACCCGTTGGCTTTGTCCATACGTTTGGCGTTTATCTCTATGGTCTACCTTGTATAGCTCTTGTTTCTTTTTCTTTAGTGCCTATATGTATGCGAAGAAACTTTGGTCCTGAAAACAAGTTGTTTCTCATGACATCTAGTTGCTTCCAGGTTTTGCGGGGAGTTGGCGAGATAATTGCTTCAAGATCAATTCCCAAGGTAAAATGATTTTGATGCGACATAGTTCAAATAGTTTCATTGCTATTTACTTCAGAAGTTGTTTCTTTGAGTATTATTGTATGGACAATCTCTAGTTGCAGGGCGTGTATAGACCTGAATCTTTTCATTTTCTTTATTCCAAATAGGACAAGTTTTCCCTAAATTACAACTTACGTAATATTGCAAGTTAGGTCCGTTTATAAGGAGTTATTGTAGGGTGTGTTATGTGGTATATGTAACATGATAGCTTCTATGGTCATTGTGGTTTGCCTTTTGAGTTTGTCTTTATGCTTAACACGTGTAGGGTTAGCTACATGATTTTCGGGAAAGACTCGTGGAGAAGGAATAATTTAATTTTCACTTTCATGGATCAGCAAGTAACGGAACCAAAGGAGGTTAGGTACTGAAAATAGATGCCATGTATCCGTTATACACAGAACATTGATATTTAGTTGCGTGTTTCATATAAAACATCCAGAAATTTGCTCTGACATATATCTATTTAAGGATAAATCTATGGTATAATGTCAAATATTATCTTATGTTCTTGTGTTTGTTCTGTGTCAACCAACTTTCAGTAATATTCTATGTAATAATAGACATGAATACCTTTCAAATTCAAGAATTACTGCAATAGAGCACGTGACAAAAAATTTTCTCAACCACTTTTATATCTGTAGCATCACTTGACTCAATGCAGTATGGCATGGCCTAGCACTCTTGCTTTGCTTTATCATCATAAGCAAACATGTTAACAAAAGCTTTCCAGCTTACTACAGCATTTTAGTCAATCGTCAACCACTTCATCTATTTGGAGTCTATAGCAAATTGTTCGATTCTATCTAGCCAGCTTGCTTTTCTAACATCAAAATAATACAGGATGTGATTTCTGCAGGCTAGACTGCACACCTGTTTGCTTGAGCTCCTTGGCCTTCTCTAAAGTCAAAAAACTTTTGATGTTGGTGGATTTGGTTTATGTCACATGGTTTAACAGCTTCTTAGTTCCCTACCAAAATAGTTGCTGAAGTGCACTCTAGGTTTTTCACAGTGAAGGGAGAAAGTTCACAACAAGATTTGATCCTCGGTTTTTTAGAATGAAAATAAATCACCTATAAGGCTATAACCTAGCATTTCTTAGAAAATATGAAGTCAGATTTGTCTCATAGAAACTAGGGAGTAGGGTCTGAAATCTGCTACACCTGTTAATGAAAATTTCCAACTTTTTGGGAGTTAAGTGAAAACGGGGGAAACTTATTGGTGGTTTTGTGAAAATAATAAATATTTGTAACCGATACGCAAGTGTCGTAACCAGAGAAGTTATTATTTGGCTTGTTTGCATAAGGAAAATGCACAATCCTTTTTGACTGCTGTTGTCACCAACATACTTTTATGCAGCTTTTTATGTGGTAACTAGAGCGTAAATTATGTTTTACTTTTGTGATTGACTTGGTCAGCTCCATCTTTCTACTTTTCAATGGTTTTCCGATTATTGTTTAAGGCAAACAGATACTTAGTGCTGAGTATTCACAATCAGCTGGGCTCATCACTTTCTGCTCCCCCACTTGGTGTATGGTCAAGAGTCCTCTTGATTTCTCCTTTTCATTTTCACTTATATGACACTTAGAAAGGTTTGTCCGTAAGAAAACTCCATCTATTGCTCAGTCCATGGAGTAGCTATAGAAGTGCTTTATCACTAGGCCTTGCTAGAGCTTCTGCTTAATTAGTTTTTTCCTTTCTCCTAACTTTAGTTTTCAGGATCTCTAGAAGAGAGAAGAGATTGATAGAGTTGAACTCAAAAGGGTGGGTTTAAGTCTCTACAACACTTAAATGCGGAAGTGGACACATTTTTCATTTCTCTCTATTTTGATTTGTTAGTGACACCTACTTGACTAGGGATAATGTCTATTTTTTACTTTCTCATTGTGTGTTTTCTTTTGGTCCCTGATCCTTGTTGCTCCTTCAGTTGCCTTCATATCTATCTCACAGGTGTTATTGATGTTCCTTGCATATTTCCAACCAAAATGCTCCTTTGATTAGCGATATTTCTATCTAGTGGACATATTGTAGCTGCTACTGCTTATTTCTTCAGGCTTCACAGTTGGAATCAGTTACAATTCGTCTTTGTTCGAATTTCTGAAGGCGTATAGTTAATAATGCCACTTTGAGGACTTATCTCATGTGGTGTAGTTAAATAATGTTCAAAGAATGTTCTTCTGTTGAATGGATCACATGATTAAGGAACTGACTTATCTTGTTTGCGGTTGCAGTTTGTTAATTTTCAGTATTCATCCTTGGGCAGATAGTTTATTCAAGTCAGTATGTAGATAATTAGTTCTCTGTGGTTGATATTTGTGTTGTATGTTTAATTGTAACGTTGTTTAATACAGGTCCTTCTGTTGAATGGCTCACGTGATAGAGAAACCACTTCTTTGTCTGCTTCGGACTTTGTAGCTGCAATTACAGATGCCCTCAACCGAACTCATGGAGACCCTCACAAATCTCTTGCTAACCCAGTAAGTTGCTGGTGCCAACTTTTAACTTTCCTCTTGCACTAATCCAAGCTCATCTCTTCATATTATTGTCATGTTGATATTTTGTTCATCTAATAGATAAGTAATGGTGGACTATAAGAGGTTTTGTACGATAAAATATTTATATCCATATCGGCTAAATACCCATATTGGTATTTTAATTCCATCCCATTTACCACGAAGGTATTTTAATTAGGCAAACCTGCTTTAAGGCATTTTAATTGATTCAACATACCAATAAGGCCATTTTTCTCGTCGGCGACCAGTTTTCCGACGAGTCACGTGCGTGACACGTGATGACTTAAACTGTTTTTTAGTTGCTGATGTGGCACAGATTTTCTGACGTGACGGTGTTTAAAGGCGGGAATTAACCCTCCTGTCCTATTTTGGGTGAATTGGGATTGTTAGAGGGTTAATTCCCGCCTTTAAACATCGCCACGTCAGAAAATTTGTGCCACATCAGCAGCTAAAAAACAGTTTAAGTTATCACGTGTCACGCACGTGACGAGCTCTCGTCAGAAAACTGGTCGCCGACGAGAAAAAGGGCCTTATTGGTAAGTTGAATAAATTAAAATGCATTAAAGTAGGTTTGCCTAATTAAAATACCTTCTTGGTAAATAGGGTGAAATTAAAATACCAATATGGGTATTTAGCCTATCCATATCTCAGAATTTTCAAATCTGCAATAACAATGTAATCTGTTCCATTAGGTGATCTTCATCTTTTCTTGTACACAGCATGAAACAAGGCCATTAGCTTGTATTAATTATTTGCCACTAATTTAGACAATATCCTCTTTGTTTTAGTCAGATTTTTGTTTTCAGATCATTATATTTATCCTTTTAGGTTGGTGTAAAATTCCGCTTGGACCTGCTAACTAACGTATAGGGAAAGGTTAGAGTCCTGGAGCTACTGCTGTATGCAACTGTCTTCAGCTTGTGCTGGATCTTCTAGAAATCTAATGACTGTCCCAAAAGGAAGGAAGAACATTGGAAACTTGCTTTCAAATGTTCCTAAGCACTAGAAAAGGCTAAGCATAAGCCCTAATACCAGAACAAATTGATATAGCGGTAAAAGTTCTCAGAGAGGAATCAAATTTGGCCATCTTTGCCACACATCTAGGAGTGCTTGTTCACTGCACACAGTGTGAAGTATGCTAGAATTTTAGATTATTTTTATTGAAAACTATCGTTAATACAAAAGAAATAATTTTCTAATCATTATTTATGTTATCTTTTGCAGTTAGGACTGGCAAACTAAATGTCATTCAGAATATACATCTTATTGTTACCTTTTGTCATCATGTACAGCCTGGTGATTATGTTAATACACTGTTGGTTCCTAGAGGTGGTGAAGTTCCTGTAAATATCGACTATTTGGCTGCTCAAGGAGTCCGGCAAGTGGTATATTACCTTTTACTCATCTATGACAAAATTTATTTCAGTTATGAGAGTGCAGATATTTTATCCTACAATACCACACTGATACAAAAGTTCAACCTTCTTATATGAATGCCATTTTAATCTAATACATGGACAAAGTCTTGTGTTCTATGGGGTCTTGTACGAGACATGAATGTGTTCTTTGCAAGTTTTATATCCAAGAGGAGACCTCTGAGAAAATCAAGGATTGTGAGTCTATTTGTGGATCATAGGAACTAAAGGGATAGATGAATACAGAATACTTTGGGGAAAATACTCCATGAAGAGAAACCTATTTCAAAAAGAGTAAAATACACTAAACCCCCAAGAACTTTCAGCATTTTGCAATAAACCCTAATAACTTCTAGAATTACACTAAACCCCCAAGAACTTTTAGTATTTTATAGTAAACCCCCAATAGCTTTCAAAATCACACTAAATCTCCTGAAACTTTTGGGATTGCAAAACTTCCTTAATAAGGTTTAGGATTTTGCAGATAACCCCATAAATTAAAAAATAATAATAAAAAGGAATTTGAAGGACAATTTCAGCAAAAGAAAAAAGGATTCCAGACCCCAACCTGGGCGGGTGCGAACAAGAGGACAACCATGACAAAAGACGAGAGATTTTTTTTTTAGGGCTGAAAATATAAAAAGTTCATAGGAGTGTTTTTTAATAATTTAAGGATATTTTGGCTTTTTAAATCATATAAGTTGCATGCACCACTTCAAATGTAACAGAATTAAGTATGGGGGTTTTTTTTGCAAAAATTACTGGGGTCTAGTGTGATTTTGAAAGTCTTTTTTTGGATTGGGGGGGGGGGGGGTACTGCGTTCTTGGGGGCTTTGTGTGATTTTGAAAGCTATTGGGGCTTTACTGCAAAATGTTGAAAGTCCTTGGGTGTTTAGTGTAATTTACCCATTGCAAAAATCTAATGCTGGTTATAAACCCACATCTGGTAATTAGTGAGCTACATCAAATTCTCTATTGGAGTAATTTCCCGGACATTTGGTGGATAGGTTGGACTGAATTGAACTACAGAACTCGTAGTGCAGGTAATTGGCGGCATTTCTGAACATGGCTTATGCCTCTGTTACATTATTTTTAAATATATTAGAATATTTTCTTTTATTTGTGTGAAATTGTGGGTTCGTAGGATCAACAATGTGCAAGCTTCTTGTTGTTTGGTAGAGATACAAAATCAAATTCGATTAAGTGACTAGAAATAATGGGATCTGCATGTTCTGGTATGGGAGATGATGTGGGATAATTTGAGATAGCCAAGAAGCGTACAATTATATGTTTTTTGTTGTTCTTATTTAATATAAAGTTAATAACTCTTACAAAAGTGTATGATCATTATAGAAATTGTAGAGTGCTTAGGCATTCACAGGAGAATTTTGCTCTTTTTCCTGCAATTTTATCAATAGTCTATGTAGTGTCATAAAACTAATTGGTAACTTTTTTCTTGCTTCTATTTCTGTCAGGTGACTGTGGATTCCATACACGATCCTAAGGTGGGGGTAATATTTGAGCCTACGTCTTTAATCAGTACCCTTACCAATTTGATTTTGTATTTTAGAGATTCATGTTTAATTAATTCCAACATTACCATTGATAGTATAGACCAACATATGTAAATAAATGATATATGAGCAACTGCTTTTAATATATTCCACTCGAGAAATAAATATTTGAGGTACATTTATTTACCCTTATGCTTCCTTTATCAACCCATTTGACGTATTGCAGTGTTTCTTTGAGCTTGTGAATATGTTTGTTTCGTCTCTCTGTTTCATTGGTTTCCTCATTATTCATCAACGCCCGAGGTATGGATCAATTAATTCTGAGCAAAGATGATATGCTCTTATGATGTCGTTTCACGTTGATGCACTAAATTGTTTCTTGAGTTGATCAATTGTCGTGTCCTATTATTGATTGCTGCACTACATTTACGCCTGGTTCGATACAAGAGTAAGAGGGGGATGGAATGTGAATTCCGACTTCTCATTCATTTGTACCAAACGTGACTGATGTGTTTTTTAAAGTTAGAAATTCTATTCACACTTCTCACTAATTTTCACTTGAGAGAAACCTTTCCCAATACATTTGCATTTCTCACTAATTCTCACTTTAGGTGAGAATGACCATTTCCAATGTCTGCATGATAGAGAATGGAAATTCTCAATTAAGAGAAAATAAAAAAAATTAAAATAACAATTAAATATATCATGGTTAATTATTAAAAATAGTCATTTAATTGAAATGAGTGTTTGCTTTCTACATTTACCTCATTTTGTTCTTCATTTTATTCCATTATCACTTAGACACAATTGCAGTTTATCAAATCTGGTGTTACTCTTTAACATCCAGGATTATACTCACAACACTATCAACGTCAGAGTGATAGATGCATTCCAATTTGATGTTGGATAATCAACTACTAAATACATTTAGTAAGATTTTTTTCAGGTCAGATTTGAAATTGAATGACAACTGCCAAAAGAATTATTTATCGGAGGATGTAGGAACGTGACCTTTATGATTAGTCAGCAGCAGCGAGTCCTGTACAATATTATCCTTTTCTTTTTTACTCTTTTTTAACATCAAAACAGGAAAATATATCAAATCACTCTAGTTTTTCCCATTGAATACACTATAATTTATATGTATAGTACTCCCAATGCATACATGATCGTATATATTTTTGTGTGGAACAATCTATTAGGAAGAACTTAGAAATTAATGATAAATCATAAGTCGTTCAATATTGGGAAGAAGGAAAGAACATTTGCTTCCTCGTACATGCTCTGAAACATAACTGCACATTGAGTCTGTCAAACTAAAACAAAACAAATTTAATAATATAAGATCATTAAAATTCAAGATAAGATGAGTGATAACAAAATATACGTATGAGAATTTATTATATGAATTAGTTTGTGCTTATAAAAGTGAAATATAATGGCTGTGTTTACAAACTTTCAAAAGATGTGATAACCTACAATTTAATAGGAGCAACTTTTTTTTTTGGGAAAAAATTGCATATAATAAATTTAAAAACCAAACAGAAAAATTGCATCTAATAAATCTAAAAACCAAATAGCCTCATAACTGATAGCCTAATTATAAGATTATTTTTTGAGGAAAAAAAAAAAACATGGGAAAAATGTGTCAAGGCCCCAAAAGCAAAAACTTCATGTGACCAGCCCCCTTGTATTTCCCCCCATGTGGATAAGCCCCAAATACCTACAGTATTTGTGACGAGGCCCTAAAGTATCACTTTTAAAAAAAAAGCCCATGGGAAGTTACGAACTTACCCCTTTGATAGGACTGTACTCGTTTACTGCGCCCCCTTCCTATTCAAGAACCCTGCCTCTCTCTCTCATCTCTCTCTCTCTCTCATCTCTCTCTCTTTAAAACCACGGACTTTCTGAAGTCTGTCACCCTAGCCCTCGCCCTCCTCGCCGTCGTCACCTCCGCCCAGGCCCCCAAGCCTCCCCTCGAGTTCGTCGCCGCCTCCCCTCCTCTCCTCCGCCCGCCCTCCTCGCCATAGCTCGCCGCTGCTCCCCGCCTCACCCTCGACTACGTCGGAGTTCGTCGCTGCTACTCTCCGCCTTAAGTTCAGCGTTTCCCTCTCCTCCTCTCCTCCACCCGAGCTTGCTGCTGGAGCTCGCCACCCGTCTAGCCCGCGATCGCCGCCGCTCCGATCATGATGGTCTGCAGAGACCACCTGCTCCAACTCCAGTGTATTAGAACTAAATGTCATTAATGCATTTACATCACGCGCAGATTTCAAATTTGATATATGCAGATTTATTAGTTCTATGTTTGTTGGTTTTGGTTCCTTTCACGAGCTTTGAAATGAAAGCTAAGTCATCAATGAATCATTCTGAGTGCTAATATATTATGTTGAAAAGAATTATAAGTTTATTTCAGTCCCCTCTGGGGAGCAAAGTTTTTTTTACTGGTTAAAATATGCTCTTTAATGTTTGCCATAGTTTTGCTAGATGAAATCAAGCTGGCTTACAAATTTTGCCTTCTGTTGTAAGACGCTGCCAACATCATCCATAATATTTCTCTTTTTTCCCCTTGTCACTGAAATACCACGTTAGTTCTATTTTATACCAAGTTAGTTCTAATTTATACCACGTTAGTTCTAATTTATAACAAGTTAGTTCTAATTTATACCACGTTAGTTCTATTTTATACCATGTTGGTTCTAATTTATACCAAGTTGGTTCTAATTTATACCACGTTAGTTCTATTTTATACCAAGTTAGTTCTATTTTATACCACGTTAGTTCTAATTTATACCAAGTTAGTTCTAATTTATATCAAGTTAGTTCTATTTTATAACAAGTTAGTTCTAATTTAAACCACATTAGTTCTAATTTATACCAAGTTAGTTCTATTTTATACCAAGTTAGCTCTAATTTTAACCACGTTAATTCTAATTTATACCACGTTAATTCTAATTTATACCACGTTAATTCTATTTTATAACACGTTAGTTCTAATTTATACCAAGTTAGTTCTATTTTACACCACGTTAGTTCTAATTTATACCACATTAGTTCTAATTTATAACATGTTAGTTCTAATTTATAACAAGTTAGTTCTAATTTATGCCATTTTAGTTCTATTTTATACCACGTTAGTTCTATTCTGTAGAGTGTTAGTTCTAATCTGCACAGTATTAGTTCTATTCTGTAGAGTCTTAGTTCTAATCTGCACAGTGTTAGTTCTATTCTGTAGAGTGTTAGTTCTAATCTGCACAGTATTAGTTCTATTCTGTAGAGTGTCAGTTCTAATCTGCACAGTGTTAGTTCTATTCTGTAACGTGTTAGTTCTAATCTGCACAGTGTTAGTTCTATTCTGTAGCGTGTGATGGCTTGTTAGTTCTATTTTATTACACGTTATATCTAATTTATACCACGTTATATCTAATTTATGTTAGTTCTAATTTAAACCACGTTATAAACCTAATTTATACCATGTTATATCTCATTTATACCAAGTTAGTTGTAAAATTTTAACCAAGTTTGTTCTAATTTATACCAAGTTAATTCTAATTTATACCAAGTTAGTTCTAATTTTAACCACGTCAGTTCTAATTTATACCATGTTAGTTCTATTTTATGCCACGTTAGTTCTATTTTATATCAAGTTAGTTCTAATTTTAACCATGTTAGTTCTAATTTATACCACGTTAGTTCTATTTTATATCACGTTAGTTCTAAATTACACGATGTTAGTTCTATTTTATACCAAGTTAGTTCTAATTTATACCATGTTAGTTCTATTTTATACAATGTTAGTTCTATTTTATACCACGTTAGTTCTAATTTATACCAAGTTGGTTCTAATTTATATCACGTTAGTTCTATTTTATACCACGTTAGTTCTATTTTATATCACGTTAGTTCTATTTTATACCAAGTTAGTTCTAATTTATACCACGTTAGTTCTATTTTATATCACGTTAGTTCTATTTTATACCACGCTAGTTCTAATTTATACCAAGTTAGTTCTAATTTATATCAAGTTAGTTCTATTTTATAACAAGTTAGTTCTAATTTAAACCATATTAGTTCTAATTTATACCAAGTTAGTTCTATTTTATACCAAGTTAGCTCTAATTTTAACCACGTTAGTTCTAATTTATACCACGTTAATTCTAATTTATACCACGTTAATTCTATTTTATAACACGTTAGTTCTAATTTATACCAAGTTAGTTCTAATTTATACCACGTTAGTTCTAATTTATACCACATTAGTTCTAATTTATACCACGTTAGTTCTAATTTATAACAAGTTAGTTCTAATTTATACCATTTTAGTTCTATTTTATACCACGTTAGTTCTATTCTGTAGAGTGTTAGTTCTAATCTGCACAGTGTTAGTTCTATTCTGTAGAGTGTTAGTTCTAAACTGTGCAGAGTGTTAGTTCTAATCTGCACAGTGTTAGTTCTATTCTGTAGAGTGTTAGTTCTAATCTGCACAGTGTTAGTTCTATTCTGTAGAGTGTTAGTTCTAATCTGCACAGTGTTAGTTCTATTCTGTAGCGTGTTATTTCTAATCTGCACAGTGTTAGTTCTATTCTGTAGCGTGTGATGGCTTGTTAGTTATATTTTATTACACGTTATATCTAATTTATACCACATTATATCTAATTTATGTTAGTTCGATCTAATTTAAACCACGTTATAAACCTAATTTATACCATGTTATATCTCATTTATACCAAGTTAGTTCTATTTTATAACAAGTTGGTTCTAAAATTTTAACCAAGTTTGTTCTAATTTATACCAAGTTAATTCTAATTTATACCAAGTTTATGCTACGTAAGAACACAACATTTGCTTTCATTATATTTTGTGGAGAAGTAATCTTATACAAAATACAAAATACGTAAGAATTGATTTAGAACTAACATGAACTAGTTCAAACAGCTTGTTCTCTAGGAAATGCATGGCTCAGGGACAACAAATGACAAGGCCCCCTATAACACATGAGGTTTATGTGCAATTAACCAAGATTATACAGATTCTTGAAGGGGTTCAACCCCTAAACACTAGTAAATACAATGGCTAATAACATAGAACAAAATGGATCACCTCTCCCTCATCTTCTTCCACTTCGTCCAAACAACTCCCCAATCATACCCTCCACGTCCTTCACCTTGTACTTCAACCTCACATTCCCCACTTTACAATAACAACCAAAAGAAGAGCTCAAGAAACAAGAAAACCAGAAATCTCAAAAACACAAATTTTTTAAGAACTCACTCATATCAGATCACCAGAAGAGGAAGACGAAGAATCCTCCTCCAAGAAACCATCATTCGACCACTGCTCAGAGATGTCGACGGCTTCCTTCTCTTCTCATGGTTTCGTCCATCCGTACGAGAGCTAGTCCCCTTCTTTCAGAATCTCCTCGGCCAAACCCAGCCTCCCGCCTGAAATCAGCTCCTCCCTCGTCAAAAACGCACTCGGGTTTTCAGATTTCTCCATGAAATCATAGATATCAAGCTCCAATCTACTGACGCCAGCATCCTTACGTTTCTTAGCGGAAATCGTCGTGAAAGAGGACAAGCGGAGACAGGGGAAGGGTTTTGACGGCGGCAGAGCAGGAAAGAACGAAGAGAAGAGGCTAGCGGAGCTCCGGCGTTAGCTCTACCTCCAGCACATCCGTTGTTGCCTTTTTCTGGTTTTGTTTTCACCACATACCAGAGCTAACCTTTTATCAGTCGTGGGCCCGGAGGGACTTGGGGGGCGGCGCCGGGGGCCTGGGCAGAGGTGATGACGACGAGGAGAGCGAGGGCCCCTTTTATTTTAGAGAGAGGGAGAGAGAGGAGAGAGAGAGGGAGAGAGAGAGAAGGATGACGTGACTTTCTATGCTTTTGGGCTATGTCTCGGGAAGAAGGAGAAGGGCAATTTGGGTTTTTTTTAAAATACAATCTCTATTTTGTATACTGCTAACATGTTGGGGCCTTGACACATTTAACATTATTTTTTGGGGCTTATCCACATGGGGGAAAATACAAGGGGGTTGGTCACATGAAGTTTCTGCTTTTGGGGGCTGAACACATTTTTCCCAAAAAACATAGAGGAATCTATTAGAAAATATTAGAAAAGATCAAAAAATTAATTATATAAAGTCTTTGATAAAATTAACGCAATTATATAAGTTCATAAAATTATGAGAGAATATGAATAAGTTATATAAAAATTGATCATGACTGAAACGAAAATTATAATAAAAGATCAATACAATTCAAGATATAAGAGTCAATAAAAATTATATATGAGAATCTATTAGCCGTAGACAAATTAAATGATGTTTAAATTTTATTAAAAAAGAAAGCCTAAAAACATAAGTAAATAAATCAAGAAACCATGGCCTTAAAATAATGGAGTATAGGCCTATTAGCCATGACCTAATTGGAGCACATTATTAAAGAAATAGAAAGAGGCGCATTCAACTAGCTCTTCTTCGACATGATATAAACTTATTCTAAGTTAAAAAAAAATATTTTAACACCTTAATAGTTGATGATAACATAATTAGATGTATGCAAAATTATTGCAAAGTTTGATATAAAGTTAATGGTAATTCAAAAGTAAATAGTGTATTATGAAGAAAACTTGGAAACTTCATCCGCTGCCGCATACTTGTTAGGGTGAATAGAGAAAACAATTTTAAATTTCATAAGTTATCTGACCATGTATTTTAGTATACATATTATGATTTTCTTTTTTGATAAAAGAACTAAGATGCAGGAATCTATTAGAATATATTAGAAATGACGAATATTCAATTATTGAAGTCTTTGATAAAATTAACACAATTATATAAGCTCACAAAATTATGAGAAAAGATGAAAAATAAATTATACAAAAATTGATCACGACTGAAATGAAACTTATATAAAAGATCAATACAACTCAAGATATTAGAGTTAATAAAAGTTACATATGAGAATCAATTAGCCGTAGACCAATTGAATGATATTTAAGATTTATTATAAAAGAAAAGCTAAAAAAAAGTAACTTAGTAAATCATGGAACCATAGCCTAACTTTAAATATGGAGTATAGGCCTATTTAGGGATGTTCAAAGCCCGCGGCCCGGGCCCGGGTCAGTTTTTTAGAAACCGATCCAGACCCGGGCCCGGCCCGGAATAGTGCCAGGTGGGCACGAGATCCGGTTCGGGCCAAGGCCCGGGCCCGGGCCGGATGAAACGGTCACTAGAAGGTGACCGTTTGGGGTAAACAGTCGGGCCGGGCTAGGCTGCCCGGCCCGGCCAAAACGGTCAAAAAAAATAATCGTTTTGGCCTGGCCGGGCTGGCCCGGCTCGGCTTGGCTCGGCCATAACGGCCAATTTGAGGTTTTGACCGTTTTTCCCCCAACAACGGTCAAAAAACGGTCAAAATGTGAGGGTTTTTTAGTCATTTGCCTAGGGGGCTGCCTCTATAAATAGAGGGGGTTTTCACTTCTTCTCCTCACACCAAAACTCTTCTACTTCTCTCTAATACTCTCTTATACAATATTATACTCTCTTATAATCTCTTATATTTTCTAATACTTCCATCAAATGGCTTCTGGATCTAAATATGAAGAGCAAAATTTATCTCCTACTGATCTAGAAATGAGTCCTCCTACAACAACTACTCCTCCTACCGGTGTTAATCCTGAATCTAGTGACGACGAATCTGCACCAAGAGCTCCTAAAAGGTCGAGATCCGATATGTAGAATTTTTTTAGAAGATAGACGTCACCAAGGATGAACACGATAGGATCATTACCCAGAAGGCTAAATGTGCGTTGTGCGGCCAGATTTTCCAAGCTCATCATAAGAGCAGCACCAACCACCTCAAACGCCATATTGAAAGACACAACAAAGGCCAGAATCTTCAAGTTGATATCCGACAATCTATGATTCCTCAATCCTCCTCCTCTAGTAGTCTTGGTAGTTGGAGTTATGACGCTGCTCGAGCGAGGAAATGTGTAATCATGTTTATCGTTCTTAAAAACCTTCCTTTTAGATTAATAGAAGATGATGAATTTGAAGATTTATTTAGAGATGGTTTTTATCCTGCATTTACCAAATTTTCTCGTCAAACCTGTCAATTTGATATTTTAAAATATTATCAGGAGGAACAAGAAAAAATAATTTCTTATTTTAAAAATTTAAACTCTAAATTTTCTTTAACTTCTAATATTTGGACATATAGAGTGCAAACTGGTTATTTATGTATCACAGCACACAGGATTAATAAAAATTGGCAAATGTTTAAAAGAATTGTTTCTTTTATTGCAATTGAAGAGTCACATACTGGTATTAATATTGCAAAGTTAATAATTGAAGAACTTATGAAATTAGAAATTGATCAAAGAATATTTTCTCTTTTCCTAGATAATGCAATTAATAATAATGTAGCTGTTGATTTTATCAAAACAACTTTGTCATTGCCATGTCATGGTGAACTTTTTCATATTAGATGTAACTGTCATATGTTAAATTTAATTGTTCAAAGTGTATTTTTTGAAATTAAACCCATGATAGAAAATGTTAGAACTATTGCTAATATGCATAATGCTTCTGAAATAAGAATTAAAAAATAAAAACAATGTTGTAAAAGAAAAAATTATAAGCCCAGACTAATTCCAAAAGATCTTGACCATAGGTGGAATTCCACCTATGCAATGTTAAGTGTAGCAATAGAATATAAAAAAATATAAATAATTTTACAAATTTTTATGCTTCTAGTTCTAGCTCTGGTAGTAGTTATGGAATAACTGAAAATGAATGGACAATTATATGTAATTTAAATGAGATGTTACAAGTCTTTTATAATGCTACAATGTTATTATCTGGTTGTTATTATCCAACAATTACTTTAGCTGCTTTATAAATTTTAAATATTCAAAAGTTTTTTCAAAATATCGCATGGATGATACTTTTGGATCTATAATTTTTCAAATGGAAAGCAAATTTAATAAGTATTTTAGGCCTATTACTCATATTTTTGGTTTGAGGGTTCTTATTGATCCATGTTTGAAGGATATTGGCCTTCGAAGTTTGTTACAATCACTATATGGTAATAAGTTATAGACTTAGATGATGGATCCACCCTTACTGCTACTTCTCATCATTTAGCTATTAGAAATTATTTTCAAGCATTGTATAATGAGTATGCAGCTAGACATGGTGTAGCTGCACAACAGTCTACAACTTCGGTGCCTTCGACCATAAGTCGAGGTAAAATTGTTAGTTTTGATAGATATGTAATTGTAGCTGAACTAACTGGTGGATCTGGACTTGGATCAACATTAGAGGTTTCTAAAATAGATGAATATTTATCTGCTTCCTTAGTTAAATGTCAAGGAAATGCTTTAGATATTTTGTAATGGTGGAGAGTATATGGATCAGTTTCATATCCTATACTTTCTACCATGGTTCGTGACTTACTAACAGTGCAGGTTTCGACGGTAACTTCGGAATTCGCCTTCAGCATAGCAGGACGTTTGGTTGACGACCACAGGACATGCTTAGATCCGTATACTATACAAGCAGTGATGTGCTTACAAGATTAGTGGAGGTACGAGAAGCGAACGCAAGGCATCGAACGGCTGGCTATACTTAAAGATAAATTTGAAGAGTTGGGACTAGCAGATAGGTATCAAGATTAGATTCATCAAATTATAATTTTTATTTCTTACGTTTAAATTTGTAATAAATTATTTCGAAAAAAGTTACAAATGATAGTGATATAGGTGAGTAGGTGCCAACCTAGTTGGGATGTACTCATCTATTGTGATGCGACAAATTCTAAAATAAATTTATACTTGTAAATGATTTACTGATTATTAATAAAGAAGTTATTTTTACCATTTTTTTATAATTTTTTGTACTTGTAATTTATGTCATTTCAAGTTATTAAAAAAATTTATGTCATTTTCTGTAATTTTATGTATTTTTATGATTTTTGAGGATTTTTAAAAATGTAAAAAAAAAAAACATTTCAACCGGGGTAACCGGGCCTGGGTTTGGGCTTCGTTTTTGCCCGGCCCGGCCCGGATGGACAGCCTTAGGCCTATTAGACATGATCTTAAACACATTCTTAAAGAAATAGAGAGAGGCGCATTTCACCATGTGTTCTTCAACACGATTTATACTTACGTATGGTAAAAAAATATCGTTAACACCTTAATCGTTGATGATAACATAAGCAGGTGCATACAAAATTATTGCAAATTTTGATATAAATTTAATAATCCATAAATCAATAGTGTATTGTGAAGAAAATTTGGATGCTTCGTCCGCTGCCACTTACTTGTTTGGATGGACAGAGAAAACAATTATAAACTACATAAGTTATTCGACCATATATTTTAGTATACATGTTATGTTTTGTTTAAGATATTATTATTGTGTATGAGATAAAAACAAATGACGTGGTGGGTGTAGGCCGTCAAAAATTATAAAATATTTATCAAAGGGTATTTCAGCGTTGCTGTTTGTTTGCCTAAAAAAATGGGAAATCAAAGAATATAAAATCTTGTATTATAACTGTTTGGTTGGCTAATCAAAGAATAGGAGATGAGATAAGATGAGTTGTCACCATATTATTGGATGATGTAAGTGGTTTTTTAAGAAAAACTTGTTTTGAGGTTGTTTGGTTGGTTAAAACATAAGGAAATGTATTATAAGAAACATATTTCCTATAATAGGTTCTTTTCTTGTGTTTGGTTCATTCTTAAAAATAAGAAAATAGATGAGATGAGATGAGTTGTCATTATATTATTGGATAATGTGACCCACACTTAAGGAAATCAATTTCCTTGTTTTTTTTAGGAAATGAGTGGAAATGAAATGTTAATGAGATGAGATGAGTTGCCACCATATTATTGGATGATGTGAGTGATTTTTAAATATGAGATAATATGAGTTGGATGATGTGACCCATTTCTTGTGTTTGGTTTATTTTTAGGAGATTATATGAGATGAGTTGTTGGATGAAAATAATATTTTATTGGATAAAGTGGATGAGTTGTTAGATAAAAATAATATTTTATTAGATGTTGTGGTGAGTTTTAGGGATGAAAATGGAGAAAATTGATGTTTTTGAGATTTCATATGACCCAATTTCATATTCTTGATTTTTAGGAAACCAACCAAACAGCTGTAGTGGATGGGATCAAGGATTCTAAGTTTAAGCCAAGATCAAGACATCTTGGATCACCCTCGTGGCGATCCAAACTCCCCTTCACTTTTAAGAGATTGATTCGAGCTGCGCGGATCAAAACTTGCATGACTCTGTAATAGGCTCAGTAAGCATGCTTGATGGAACAACCGGGATCAAGTGACCAAAATCGGTGCCTTAAATGCTTTGAATCTTCCCTGTACGATGCACGGTGACCTACTTAGAGTCTCAGAATAGCCCCAGACGGCCGGTAGGAAAAATCCATGGCTAAGTTCTAGAGTCCGCATCCACTACACGCGGATAAAGCCAAGAAGGCTACTGACAATGAGGATGACAAAATGGTAATAAAAGGGCTCACGGAGCTTCAAACAGTTAACATATAGGACGAGCAATCCAAGCTTATACAAGCTATCAAGGCGAAGACTTAATTACCTGAGTGCTGGGTGTACTATTTGGGACCAACTTAATTATAGTACTCGTCCCAAAATTAGATGTGTAATGTTGGTTCCATGTTCATCAAAGAGTGACCTTGCTATATAGTGAGAAGTCAGAGAGTACTGATAAATCAGCATGCGCCTCAAACAGCAAGGTAATGTCCCTACAAGCAGGAGAAAAGGCATCCTCACGACCGGGATATCTCTAAATATTGAACTGGCCGGGAGAGGATGATGAAGAGGACCTGTATCAAAACACACGCGAAAATTGGGACAGAAGATGAATAGTCCGCCCCTCTATTTACTCATAGGCAAAGCAAAACCGTTTGATGAGTGACGTGTGTCACCCAAAGGTAAGCGCCAATGAAGAGCACATGGAAAATAATTTAAGGATCCAAAATATGGGACCAATGGAGGGGACATGTGAGGTGTCCCCTCCATTGGTCCCATATTTTGGGTCCCCGTAGCAACACTCAAGAGCACATATCCCATAACGCACTAATAACTCATTGATTGCTTGGATAATGCATCTTCTCACGTCGCTTTGACTTTCGTCTAAAGTCTTGCTGCCCTGAACTCAGTGTGAATTCAAAATACTTTACACTGATCATGGTTACCACTTCGCCACTCCTGATTAAAAGCGCGCACAACATTACAAGCTACCATGCTCATTAGGGCAAATTGCAATCCTAAAATATGAATGCGTCACAATATCAGGAGAAATTTTAACTTCAAACTCAAAAAAAAAAAGCCTTATGCACATACATAGTCAAAGAAGGGCAATGAACAAGAAAAAGAAAAAAATTCATTAAAAATTTGGGATTGTTATAGAAGAAAGATAGTGCCAGCCTAAAAAGCAAGCCTCTTAATTAGTAGTACTGCCCCACACTCGAACCAGATGCTTGACCTAATACTCAAGGAGCGCAAGATCGATACTCAAGCATCTCTTCGATGTTGCTCTTCAAGTATAGGACTCTTTATCTTTGGACTTGCTTATGCCCTGTTTGGATGGAGGGTAGAGAGGGGGAGGGGAAGAGAAATGAGGCTTTCATCTTGTTTGGGAGTTTTTTTAAGGAGGGTAAAGAGGGGGAAGGAAGGGGAAAGGAGGTTAAAATTGCTTGGTTTTTTTTCCTCCCCGATTTGGGCGGTAGAGGAGGGTAAATGGGTGTAATGACATTCTTACCCCATCAAAACAAATAAAAGGGCTGATGTGTTATTAGTATAAAGTCATTTATGTAAATTTACATATATTTACTTCCTTTCACCTTCATTCACCTTACTCAACTCCCAAACAACATATTACAATTCTCTTCCATTCCCTTCCCTTCCCTTCCCGTTGTTTACCTTTCCTTTCCTTCCCTTAGTAAACTCCCAAACACACCATTAGTTTCTTCACAAGGCTATTGTTGGACAGACAAAGCATCTTGATCTCCGCCCCCAATTCGTCATTAACAGCTTTCAGAATTTTTTTTCTAGACTCTCGATCCAGCCACAAAGACACATTCTTCGATGCAATGGGGAAGTCGAAACGAACCTGATGTGAACTAGGAAGTGGGACGTGGGGGCCACCACTCTATTAGGGTGTTGTTATCATGAGAAATAATTAATGCTGTGGTATTTGTGAGATATGTACCGTGAGGATTCAGATACACGATGAAGTAGTTCGTGAATTAAAGGAGGTAAGATTTGTTCATCAGCTGAAGAAGAATCTTATCTCAGTTGGAGCTTTGGAAGTGAAATGGTTCAAGGAGACCTTTGAGGATCATGTAGCAAAGGTTACTAAGGGATTTTTAGTGGTGATGAAGAGAGTCCGTAGTTGGAACTTATATTATTTGAAGGGGAGCACCGAGATTGGTCATGTTGCTTCAGCTATTTTAGACGCGGATATTAGCAGACTTTGGCACTATAGGTTGGGACACACAAGAGAGAAGTCATTGTAGGCTTTGTGCAAACAGTGACTATTGAAGGGAGCCAAGAGTGAAAATGTAGAGTTTTGTTAGCACTGTGTTCTCGGCAAGAAGACGAAGGTGAATTTTGGGACATCCATTCATAGGACGAGGGGCATCCTGGATTATGTGCACACAGATGTTTGGGGTCCTACCAAAACTGCATCATATTGGTGGTCGACATTGGTTCGTCACGTTCGTTGATGACTATTATGGGCGTTGTTGGGTGTACACCATGGCAAAGAAGAATGAAATCTTAGATATATTTGTGGAGTGGTGATAATCACATTTTATTATAATTTTATACCCTCATTATCTAGTTTATATGAATAAATTTATCACTAATAATTGTTTTTATCTTTAATTACAGGTTAATGAAGAATAAAACCCAAAAATCCCATCTCTCAACAAAAGCTCATGAATTAAATGAAGAACACAAGCAAGAGAAAAAAATCCCAAGCCCAGAATCAAACCAAGTAGCTTGTAGAAGCCGGAGAAAATAAAAAAAAAATCAAATATGAAAACAAAATATATTCAAGATGGTTGGCCGCAAAGAAATGACGATATCTCTCAATCCGGAAGGCGGAATTTAACATACAATATATGAAAATCACCTATCTCGACGAGACGAAACCATTTATGGAGGCAGATTTTTGATTGGACATAGATACCAACATCATTGATGCCAGCATCGATGTTGGCATCGATACTGACAATTCTGTTACGAATTAAGGGCTGATTTTTGATGGTTTTGGATAAGATTTCAATCTAAGAGCCCACATTCACTGATGTTTACTATAAATAGGGGTAGAGAGTGAGGGGTTAGAGATGTGAAAATTTTTATAACTCCATTTGGAGAGGAGGGCTACTCTTAATTGAGAAGGCCTTCCAAATTTGTAACTTTTGTTACAATTAATAAAATAATTTTTTCACCACTTTAAATTTTTCTTCTCTTTGTTGGATGATGAAGATGAAGATGAAGATTAATTTGAAGGTTTGTTTTCTCTTTTATTTCTCTTTTATCGTTTATTAGTTTAGATTTATTTACATGCTTGTAGTTAGATTTTATTTTCTTGTTTAAATAGCCAAGAGGCTAGAACCCTCTTGTCTTAGATTTTTTTCATGCTTATAGATTATATTTATTTTATGCTTATAGAGTAGATTTATTTTATTATCTTTAATTCTTGCAATTTATTTTATAGTTTAGATTTTGTAATTTATTTTGTAGTTAAATTTTAATTTCTTACACTATTCACCTTGAGTCTAGAATCCTCTTGGGTTTAGTTTTCCTTTTTGTTTATTTTTATTTTCTTTGATTTGCCTTTAGGCTAGAACCCTCTAGGGAATCACCTTTTTCTAAGAAGTGGATTCAATTTTAGATTACCCATATCTTTAATTGAATCTGCCATCTTTACTTTCTTGAATTTTATTTTCATTCTTGATTTTTATTTGTTTCTCGATTTTATTCATTCTTCTTTCTTGCCTTGTTAATCACATTTATTTTTACTCACATCCACTCTCAAACACATTGATTTACATACTATCACTTTCACTCTCATTATCTCTCCACAATCACACTTATTCTTCACTCCTATTTGTCACGTACACAACATAAGAACCGATTTATATTTTATCCTACAAAACACCTCCCTCGTGGGATTGATAACTTTTTATACTATAACTTGACACGATTGTGCACTTGCAATATTTTTGATACATGTTTATGCTGCATCAAGTTTTTAGCGCCGTTGTCGGGGAGGGTGCTTAAGTAGGATTTTATTTAATTTGGTCCTTTAACTTGTGTGTTTCTTGTGAAGAAACCGCTTGGAACTTGAAGATTACGGATTGAAGATCAATGATTTGAAGATTCTCTTGAGGTCTAATTCACATTTTGGATTTGCTTAAGGTAAATCTTCTTTCTAGCATTTTCAATTCTACCCTTTAGTTAGTTCTTCACAATTAGAGACCACTAGGATATAAAAAAATAAAAAGAAATTATTTTTGTCGACCATAATAAAATCCACCCTCCACTTTGACATTTACTAACAAGATAATAAATTCAAAAAATTTTCCCCTTCTCATTTGTTTGATTGTTAACCGTAATTAATTAAAAAAAGATTTTTCTTTTTACCATCCTTTTTAGTTGCTTTTAATTCATAGGGTTACATTTCATATATTAGTAGGAATTCATCAAGTGATTTGAGCATCTTGATTTAGCACACACTTGAAAATATTTTTAAGGGCAAAACCCCATAATCAAGATAAGGTGAGGAATTTCATCACCCTTTCATTAGCCCAAAAAACACTAATTCCTCACTACACCATCCAAGCCTAATAAAACTCATTAGACGTTGGCCCTAAGGACTCGAGCTCAATAAGGAACAAAGAATCCTTAAGTGAACCGGTTTAAGTTTTCTTGGATTAGTTGGTGTCTAAGGTAAGGTTTAGGGGTTACGTAAAACGCTCCGCAAGGAACGAGATACTTAATTGATCTCTGATCACCCTCTAGTACTATCCTTACCTGACTAACTACCAGGGTAAAACTTTAATCTTTTTACTTTAGGAGTTTTTGGTTAGGAGCTAGTCTAGTTGAGTTAGGCTAAACCCTAGAGTTAGAGTGATTAAAAAGTGATTGCTTTTGATTTGTTTTAGTTAGGATTTTTCTTTTTTCTTCTCATAAAAAAACTATTTTTTTAAAAAAATATAAAAAGAAGTTGTTTTGGGTATATGCAAATGTGGATTAGGGATAATACACATCGATTAATTCATTTTGAACAAATTCCAGAAATGACATATCCTAATTCACCCGTTCTTCAAGATATGTGTTATCCCACTAGGAATGCAATCACCTCTTGCATTAGGCTCCTTGAGGCAAATGAAACTAACTTTGAGCTTCAACCGCAATATATCAACATGCTTCCAAAATTTCTAGGGAATGAAACTGAAGATGCATATATTTTTATCTCAAAATTTGAAGAAGTATG
The DNA here is from genome assembly GCA_022839385.1 of Asparagus kiusianus. Lineage (NCBI taxonomy): Eukaryota > Viridiplantae > Streptophyta > Magnoliopsida > Asparagales > Asparagaceae > Asparagus > Asparagus kiusianus. The sequence goes on along the minus strand of BQKN01065933.1, from coordinate 126,372 downwards.
TATGATGATTAAAATGAGATAATTAACTGAAGATGCAGTCAATTAACTGAAGATGCAGTCAAACTCAGATTCTTTACCCTCAAAGACAAAGCAAATAATGGCTATACAACTTACCCATAAATTTCATCACAACTTGGGAGGAATTTATCACCGTTTTTCTTAAGAAATTTTTTCTGATCCATAAAACGGTAAAGCTAAGAAATAGCATCATGAATTTTAAAATTGTCATGGGAGAACCTTTTGGAAGTATTTTGACCGATTTAAAGATCTTCTCATCCAATGTCCTCATCACGGTTTAGAAAAATAGCGATTGTGCCAAATAATTTATGAGGGATTAGATTATTCTTCAAAAACTTCCTTAGAGTCAATGTGCTACGGGGATTTTATGAGGAAAAACGCTGATGAAGCTTGGGAGTTTTTAGAGAGTCTTTCTGAAAAAACCATGCAATGAGAACACTGTGATGACCGAGTGTCATTAGTTCCCCAAACCAAGTCCAATGATATTTTCTTAGAGTCGAACATTGCTTCTGAAGCTAAAATGGTCACAATCATGCGTAGGTTAGAAGTCTTAGAAATCAAGGAAAGAGACCCGGCTCAAATCAATCAAGTTTCAGTCTCAGGATGTCACAACTGTCTGTCACCATCTCATATTTCAAAAGAATGTCCTCTCTTAGGAAATAATCAGCCATTAGGACAAGTCAACGCTACATTCCAGCGTTACGCAAATGATCAATTCTCTCCAACCTACAACCCAGGTTGGAGAAATCACCCAAACTTTGCATGTAATCAGGGAACTCACTCCGGAATTCAAAACTTCACTCTCTCTTCAAACCAACAATTTCCTAGGGGAAATACAGTTCCTTTCAATTCTCATCCATAATTTCAACAATCCAATCCGCCGTATCAAAATCAGTCTCATTTTCATCAAGCTGTAATTCAGACTCCTCACAATCCAGATCAGGATAAACATCTCAATGTCTTGGAAAGGGGTTTGGAAACCATAATTAAGTCCTCCACTCAAACCATGAATATGTTGACTCAAACGTCTAGCACTTTGAATTCCTTTATGCAATCAACCGAATAAATGCTCAACTCCAACACTCAAGCTATAGCTAGATTAGAATCCCAACTTGGTCAACTAGCTAGTGCCGTGAGTGAAAGAGAGAAAGGAAAATGTTCGACTCAACCCATGGTCAATCCTAAGGACACATGATGCAGTTCATCCTATGAAGCTCAAGTGAATGCAATCCATTCACTTCGGTCAGGAAGATAGGTCAATAATCAAGTAAGAACTCCTCCAAGTCAAACTCTTGATCTAGTACAAATTCCTTCTCCTTCTTCTTCTGATGAATCTATTCAACAATCACCCCCCTCAGATGACCAAGAACTTGAACTCGAACCAGAGCCTGCTTTTGATAGGTTTAGACTAGTTGCTCTTTTTCCAGATAGACTCAGGCCTAGGAAACACTCCCCTCAAGAAGAGAAGATCCTAGAAACATTCAAGAAGGTTAAAGTCAATATTCCTCTTAGATGTAATTGAACAAATTCCATCTTATGCTAAATTTTTGAAAGAATTATGCACTAAGAAGAGGAGAATAAATATTCCAAAGAAAGTCTTTTTAGCCGCCAATATCAGTGATATGCTCTCAAATCCCATACCTTTGAAACGTAAGGATCCAAGTTCTCCTATCATTTCATGTGTCATTGGTAATACTCACATTAATAAGGCGCTTTTAGACTTAGGGGCCAATGTTAATTTGCTTCCATATTCAGTCTACTAGTAATTGGGTCTAGGTGTACTGAACCCAACCCACTGCACTTTGCAGCTGGCTGATAGATCTGTCAAGGTCCCTATGGGTGAGTTAGAGGATGTTCTAATTAAGGTTGGAGATTTTATTTTTCCAGTAGATTTTATAGTTTTGGAAACATAGCCTGTTTCCAATCCCAAAGGACAGACATCTGTCATCTTAGGACGATCATTCTTAGCCAATTCTAATACTCTCATCAACTATAGAACTGGTCAAATGAAGTTGTCCTTTGAGAATTTAATTGCTGATCTCAATATTTTTAATCCAGAGGACCAATCAAATAACCAGCCTCTAGAAATAAATTACATTCAGAAAAGATCAAAAGAAAAAGAAGAAGAAGAGTCTGATTTGAGTTTTGAGAAAATTTTTCATGAAGAGTTGGAGTTTTTAGAAGAAGCAGATCAGATCATTGAGAATGATGAAACTGTGTTAAATATTTGCTGCCTTGAATTAAATTTTGAAGAACTCTTTCTTGATGAACTTAGATTCTTGGAGAATAATCAACAACCAAATTTTTAGAACTCAACCATGAATCTTAGGGTTGAGGAAAATTCCACGGAAGAATTGGTTGTTAGAAAACAAAAATTCACAGTACAAGAGTCTAAGTTTATTAAGAAATACAAAATGCATGACACCAATAATACATACCTTAGTTTGTTGCAAGAATTATTGAACACCCTGAAATGCTTAGAATTTCACATTATTGATTATATCATTCTGAATTTGTTTAAAATCCGGGGAAGAATTTTCAACAATAAGGTAGGATTCAATGTAGAATACGAGCTCTTAATGTTGAACACTTTATTTTACATTGTTTGTTTTGTTTATTTTAGAATAATAAAAAGAATTTATTCTTCTCTCGTTTGAGAGTTTCTTGTTCAGTTGTAAAAAAAAGAAAAAAAGAGGAAAAAAAAGAAGAATAAATTTTTGATTTCATCCTCCACAAGACCAAAGGTAATTGCAGATTTTCATCAGCCGACCAATTGTAAGTACTTCACTTCTTATCTGCTTTACTTTGTGCATCATAGAGTTTGCATTGAGAACAATGTAAAATTTAGGTGTGGGGTGGGAATTAAGTATTTTTTTCCTCTTTATTTTACCTTTTTAGTTGTATTTTTTATTTCTTTTTCTTTCTTAAAAAAAATTATAAAAATATTGTCACTTGCCAAATTGATAGAGTTAAGTAATAATTAATTTATTTGATAAATTTAAAATTTTCTAATACCTAGTTGGTTATTTACTTAAGTTCACCTTTTATGACAACTCTAAATAAATTTCTTAAGAAATGATTTTCAAAGTAGTATACTTTACTTAAGCCTTAACTTGGACTTTTATTTAAAATAATGAAATTTTTGCATACTTAGCTTAGAGTTAAAAATAATTTTTCAAAGTGTCTTGATTTACATATTTTTCAGAATATATATACATATATAATAATAATAATAAAAAATAGATTTGCAAAAGAAGAGTGTGAAAAATAGGCACAAAAAAAACTCTTGAATTCAAGGTGATTCTATCTTATAAAGCTTAAGCTGATCGAGTAATAAAGCCCAAGAAGTATTTTCATACTTAATGACCTAAGCCCAATTGGGTTGGGATCCATTGGCCCAAAACTCGTTAAATGGTCACTTAGAAAGCCCGTAAAGTAAAAAAAATCACTAAGGAAGAAAGAGTTAAAATAATAATAATAATAATAATAATAAATATTTTATATATATAGTTA
>BQKN01065933.1:71192-92841 GCA_022839385.1 Asparagus kiusianus | reverse complement strand
TTTGATTGGTAGTTGGATACCTGTAAGCATTTTTTTGACGCCTACAGTCACCTTGGACTTCACCGCCCTAAGCCCGACAACACCACCCCGCAGTCCCCTCCTCTCTGTCCTCCGCTGACCGTGCAGCCGCCTTCACCGTCGACAGCCGCCTTCACCGCCGACAGCCGCAGCCCCTCGTCATTCCGAGCCCTACCCGACAGCCCTCGCTCCTCCTCTAGTTAAGATCCCGTGGCCACCAGCCGCTGCTAGCCCCCGATGCGTCGTCAGTGTCGAGATCCCACCGTTCAGTAGCCTCACACTGTCGACGTCGAATCGTTCGACAACACCCGAGGTAAGATCTCGCTCTCCCTGTTTCGTAGTTTGAATATTTATATTTATTATGAATTATTTACATAGTTTAATTGTGAATTATTATTATCTGCGTGGGACTGTTGATGACGATATTAAATAATTTCAAATGATAAATTAATGTTTTTTCTAGATTAATTAGAATTATTATGATGAGAAAAGAGATTATTTGAAAAAAGAGTTGGTTTTAAATAATTATTATATAGATAATTTAAAATAATTTATTTTGGAAAAAACGGATTATTTGAATTGTTAAACTATTTTGAGAAAAGATTATTTTAGAACAATTATTATGATTTAAAAGAATTTATTTCGGTAGTCAAAACATTTTTGGATAATTATATTAATTAAAAAGAATTTATTTGAGAATGGATCATTTAGAAAAATTATAATAATTTAAAAGGAATTAATTTGGAAAAAGAATTATTTTTGATAATTATGATGATCTAAAGGAATTTATTTGCAAAAAGAATTATCTAATTTGGATTTTAAGTAATTTATGATTTTGTATAAATAGTTTAGAGGGCTGGATAATAAGATACTGATGAAACCAGACTGCATGTATGTTTTTACTGTTTATGATCACATTTCACGTTTTGCATTTATTTAATTTATTTGACATGCCTGCTATGTATTGTCCATGTTGAGTTTGAGAACCCTTAGTAATTCATGACTTAGTAGCCTCGTGCGTCATGAACAGACTTAGTGACATGTGTGAGTGTGTTGACTGAGTTTAGGTGGTGAACCCCAGTTTCAATGAGGATTATGGTTGACTTAGAAAAACGAGAAAGTTGAGATGAGGAAGTTAATGTTTATGTGCTTAGATGTGACTATTGATGTATCTTCCAGCTCGCGCCAGTGAATTCGTGTAGTCACTAGGGTTGGTTGTTGGGTTAAAGTAAATTCGTGTAGTCACTTTAGTCTGTGACCTGTTTCGTCACTTGAGCTTAATTTGCCTGAGTTCGAACTAGGCCGAGGTCGGATTACGTGTACCCCTGACCGATTCGTGTAGCGGTATTGGATGCGTGTAGAGGATTTGTGAATAGTTAGTTATTCGGTAATATGAATGTTGACTTTATGTGAGATGTGGACCAGTGAGTTTTAGGATGACTAGTCACATGACCTTGTTTATTGGCTAAGTATGAATTCCTGTGAGATGTAGGCCAGTTGTACTTCTTTTCCATACATAGATCAGAATTAATATTTAATTATCTACAATTTGAGACATAAGGTATATACATGAGTGTTTTCTTGTTTGGATTATTTCGCTCGATGTATTACGTCTCTTATTGTAGATTTTTAAGTATTAATTCCATCTAGTTGTATGACATTGATACTTGGATGATTAGTTTGATCGCTAGCTGCATTACCTCGTTACCTGATCGATTTTGGATGCTTTATGTTATCATGTTTTAGTAGTGTTTTCGCATATTGATTTTGTTAGATTTCTAGTTGCACGTTCTTTTGTTATTTCTGTTATCGTATCGTTTTCTGCTTGGGTTTTCGTATGTTCTTTTGTTTTGTGGGATCTTGTCGTATGCCATGCACACTGACGTACACCTGTTTTTTCTGGTGTACGTCAGACTTAGAGGAAGAACAGGTTCAGCATGAGCCAGAGGATTCTCAGCAGGAGTGCCTTGTAGACGGAGCAAAAGAAGGAGTCAAAGCATATTCTTTCCATTTATTAGTTGATGGTTCCGTTTACTCTTGTAGTACTTCCTATTTTAGTTTGAACGATGTATTATATTTCTCTAATATTCAGTTGTTCATTTTGTATGAGGGCATGTTGGCCCGAATATTATGTCTTGGATGACATTCATTTATGATATGTATTATTCTATTCTGTGTTGTTCATTATATTCTTACTGATTGTGATCGGGGACCTGTGACTTCGCTTTGCATTTATTTCTAGATGCTTAGCGTATTATGTTAAGGAGAAATGATTATTTTATTTATTCTTCTTGATCTAATACGTTGCGGGCTTGTTCACGTTTCGATTCTTGGGTATTTTAGGAATCAGAGCGTGACAGAACTGATAAGTTAGAACGTCGAGCTAGGAATGTCATATTTGTAGGATTCAAGCGTGGTGTCAAGGGATATAAGCTATGCGATCCAGTTGATAGGAAGATTGTGCTGAGTAGAAACGTCACGTTCAATGAGGCTTCTATCTTGAAGCTTCCCAGCTCTCATCAGGTGGAGAGCGACCCGACAGAGGAGATATCGCAGGTGGTAAAGATTGATGTAGCTCCACATTATCCAGATGGTACAATATCTATTAGAGTGTCGACTGAGGTGACGCTAGGCGAGCATGGTGACGACGAGGAGGATATAGGTACAGATGTGCAGAATCAGGGACTGACGGCCCAGGTTTAAGATTCTATTATGGTTCGAAGACAGAGAAGAGACATACGGATACCAGCACGGTATACCGAAACAGTAGTTGCATATGCACTTTCGGTGGAGAGTGTCGATGAGTTGGTGCCTACTATATTCAGAGAGGCCGGGCAGAGTTCAGAGGCTGATTCGTGGCATGTAACTATGTAGGAGGAGATGGAGTCTATTCACAAGAAGGATACATGAGAGCTTGTTGAGCTCCCAAAGGGGCGGAAGGTGATTTGTTGCAAGTGGGTATACACGAAGAAGGAGGGCATTGAAAGCACTCCAGTGAGGTTCAAGGCTAGGTTGTTTGAGAAGGGCTATGCACAGGACGAATGTATTGATTATAATAAGGTTTTCTCTCCAGTGGTGAAGCACTCTTTGATTCGGATTTTGCTAGCTTTGGTAGCACAATATGGATTGGAGTTAGATTAGTTAGATGTGAAGACGATGTTTCTTTATAGTGATCTTGATGAAGAAATATATATGACTCAGCCATTGGGATTCTGAGCTGTAGGGAAGGATAAGTTGGTTTGTAGGTTGAAGAAATCGCTATACGGTTTGAAGCAGTCTCCTTAACATTGGTATAGGCGATTTGATGGTTTTATGATTGGTCATTCGTACACTCGGAGCTAGTTTGATCATTGCGTATATTTTTACAAATTGAAAGAAGGTGCGTACATCTATTTGTTGCTTTATGTCGATAACATGTTAGTTGCCTCTATTTCCAGGTCTTCTATAGATGAGTTGAAGGCACAACTTTCAAAGGAGTTTGAGATGAAGGATTTAGGTGAGGCTAAGCGCATTTTGGGGATGAAGATCAACAGAGACAAAGAGAAGGGCATAATTTGTTTGACATAGGTGGCTTATTTGAAGAAGATTTTACAGTGATTTCATGTCAGCATGGATACAAAGCCAGTTAGTGTACCTTTGGGAGCCTATTTAAAGTTTTCAGCTGACCTTTCACCGAAGACATTTGAAGATAGAGAGTTGATGTCGAAGACTCCATATACGAGCACAGTTGGGAGCTTGATATACGTGATGCTATGTACGAGTCTTGTTTTATCACAGGCGGTGAGCATGATTTCAAGATACATGCACGATCCAGGAGTGAGTCATTGGCACGCCGTGAGATGGATTTTGAGGTACATTCGAGGTACGCTCAATGTTGGTTTTGTTTTTTAGCGGGACAATATAGGTGGGTAATTGTGCATTGGCTATGTTGATTCGGATTATGCCAGTGATTTGGATAAGCGCTGGTCTACTACGGGGTATGTGTTCACTTTGACCCGTACGCCAATGTGTTGAAGATGTACCTTACAGTCTACGGTACCTTTGTCAACGACGGAGGCAGAGTATATGGAGATTACGAAGGCTATGAAGGAGGCTATCTGGCTTCAAGGACTTTTGGAGGAACTTAGTATATCGCAGCGGTCCGTCACTATTCATTATGATAGTATGAGTGCTATCTATTTGGCGAAGAATCAGTTTTTTCATACGCGGACGAAGCACATTGACGTTCGTTATCACTTCGTTCGGGATGTTCTTGAAGATGGCGATGTGGAGATTATGAAGGTCCACACGAAGGATAATTCGGCGGATATGCTCACTAAGGTGGTTCCGAACAACAAGTTTAATCATTGTCGGAACTTGTTATGCATTTGTATTTGTTGAGGCCGTTGACGGTCATTTGGATGAACTACGGGCAACTTGATCCCTTGGGAGAGGGGGTATGTAGGCAACCATTTTGGTGCAGCCGATTTTGGAGAGAGGACGCATTAGTGCTCTTTGTTTGGTGTCGGCTTAATTTTGGGAAAACGTTCGCCGAGGTGGAGAATTGTAGAAACGACGACAAAGTTCAGGAGAAAATACAGGAGCACAATCTGTATGTTTCACGGTCGACCGCGCATGGCATGGCGGTCGATCGCAAACGTGCACGAAACATGAGTATGCCTCTGGACTTTTGGCGGTCGACCACGATGGGTTCGACAGTCAACCGCGCCCAAACCGAGGAGACACAAAAGTCTTTGGACTTTTGGCGGTCGACCGTGATTTGGGGTTTGGCGGTCGACCGCGTAGCAGATATTAGGCCGTTTTGTTTCTTGCTCCGTTTCTGATTGGGTTTTGATATATATTAGAAACACTCGTTTCTAGGGTTAAGAGATGAGAGTTTTAACAGAGATTTGTGAGTATTCTGAGCACTTTGAGAGTGAGAACTTGTGAGCAATTTGAGAGATTTGGTTTAGGGTTTGTGTGATTGATTTTATGAGATTGTAACTCTTTGTACTCTCATTGATTTAGTAGAATCTCCCAATCCTCTCCCCGTGGAAGTAGGCAAATTGCCGAACCACGTATATATCTGTGTTTGGTTTTATTTGTTGTATTTGGATTGAATTGTGCTCGTGTATGGTTGGTTCTCTTCTCCCGTGATCACAGATTCGTTCGGTGTGTAAGCACGCTTCCGCATAGGCGCGCGATAGAGATTACGTTTTGTATAAGCTAGGTTGTATGCTTTCATTTTACTAATTGATGAATAGTTTGATGGTGAGTTTATATGTTAATAATTTGAATAGTTGTGCGTTTGGATGTATGTCTTATTATGTATGTATGTATGTGAATATGTATTTAAGGACATTTTGGAAAATAAAATTTTTTGACATTTATAACCTGTTTTATAAGTAGTATAGATTAAAGTTTTGAAGCAACTAATTAGTTTTTAGGAGATTAAAACATAGTCGATCAAACATTGAAATAAGGGTATATCCGCGAAGAAATGTGTCGTAAGGTGGCTTCCAAAAGCTTTTAGGTTTATTGTTTTATATATCCGGGTAGAAAAAGTTAGTTTTTATTGATGGACTACTTGAAGGTTTTTCAACACTTTATAAACATTTCTCTCGCCTGAATATATTATTTCGAACATAATTTATCCCGTTTTAGGTCTCAGCCCCTTAATTTAGCAAATTTGGTAGCTAATTAAGACATAGAACAGGCCCATTCTGGTCCATGCAAGTTGCTGGTGTGTTGTTGCTCGGTTAGACATAATCTTAATATAGTTATTACAGGTAAAGTTACTAATTGCCAGCATTTTACCTGTATTCCCTACAGAACATCACAAACATAGAAGAAATCGTGGTGATGCCTCTCTCAAATTCATCTCTCCTCTCTCCTTTCTCCTCCTCTTTCTATAGCTCTCAATTCTTGCAATAATTCTTCCATGGCTGAGCTCTCTGATAACACCAAGCAAATCCATTTACCTTCTTATCCTCTTCCTTTACCACAACAGGAATCTCCTATTAGATCCCCAACCTGTCCAACATGCGGATCAACAATTCCCAATCGACCACAACGATTGATTGCTGCAGCTGGAATTAGTGAACATTGTGATAATGGGCACAAAGATTCTGAAGTGTTTTCGAGGGTTCTTTTGACTGCAGTTAGCCGGATGTGTACGATCACCAGGGAGGCGATAGAACAAGAGAAAATGCTTATGGAGAGCAAAGACGCAATGATTGGCATTTTGGAGAATGTTTGCCTCATGAAGTCTACTATTAAGTATCTCCTAAATGAAACATTTAACGGTAGGGTAAACAATGATGTTGAGAACAAGGAGAAGATTGCAGTCAAGATGAAAGAAGAAGAAAATGAAGAAGAAGAAGATGATGATAGAGGTAGCAATGCCTCTTTTATCGTACGAGAAGATGCAAGTGAAGAAGAAGAAGACAATGAGAACGACGCCTACGATGAAGAGAAACAAGGGGGCCGAGTCAATGAAGGCGCTCGCATTTCAAGAAAGGATGACGGTGAGTACAATAATAACCGTGAAGATCATCCTAACGGTAGTGATCATGATGGTAACAACGACGACGACGATGGAGAATGCAGAAGCTTACTCGAAACTGGTGTTGAGAAGGAAGTAGTAACTTCAATGATATCCCAGGGGGTAATAGGAGGGATTGCTACTATGTCCCTCATTGCCAAAGGTGCACCAAAAGCAAATAACTTGTTGTTGGCTGATGATAAGGAGGCGTTGCTAGAGATGCTGGATATCGTTCGAATGATGAAATTACTGATTGAGTAGTACAATATGAACCGGTGAAAATATCAAGCAAAATCTATCCCTAATCGAATTATATATCCTTCGAGAAAAAGGATCCGGCGTTGTTCGTTATGAGGACATGAATATAACGTAAAACTGAGTTCTTGAAGGACAACATCATCACGAAATTTAAAGATGATGAGGGTTCAGATGGCGGATTTGAGGGATGAAAAACAATGTGGTTTTTTGTGAAGAGGTGAATATATGCAATTGTTCTTTTATCTGGATGGTTAATTAATTAATTGCATCTTGTGTGTATCATTGTCTCGTGTCCTGGATTACATGAAGTAACTAAAAACTGAACCTCTAACGACTTATAGATAATCTAATTTAATACTTTACAATTGGCCCAGATACCATCTAAGAAGTTATTTGAAGAAATTGATTTCTTTTCTATTTTGACTGTTAAAATTAAGGGTTGCTGTTTTTGGATTCGCGAAGAAGAATCCAAATTAATAATGAGTATATAAATAGAAATTCCTTTCCGATGTGCATTAGGTTCGACTTTATTTTCCACGGACAGGGTTGTGAGATGTATATATACTAGTATTTTCCACGGACGAGGTTTGTCTGAAATTTCGAACACGAGGTTCGTTTGAAATTTCGAACACGAGATTCGTCTGAAATTTTGAACACGAGGTTCGTTTGAAATTTCGAATACGAGGTTCGTCTGAAATTTCGAACACGAGGTTTGTTTGAAGTTTCGAACACAAGGTTTCTCTGAAGCAAACTGAAGTTCGCTAGAATCGAACCGAAGTTCATCAGAAGCTTTCAACAAAGCTCGCCCAAAGTTCGAACTTTGGCAACCGCATCGAGGCTCGCCTGAAGCAAACTAAAAGTTCGCTCAATCGAACCGAAGTTCACTTGAAGTTAAGTAAGTCCTCAAGCCATTATTTCCACCTTACGGTTTCGAAATACGAAACACTGTTGCCGCTTGGGCTCCTGCACGATTCCCTTTAGGGTGTCATTCTGAACTACCGTCGCCACTTAAGCTCCCGCACTCTAGGGTTGAATCCCTAGGGTTTCCTGATGCCGCCACCACTATCTCCATTTGACAGTGAGGCCAGCGACAGATCGTCGGCAAGGAGTTAAGTGAACGTCGGCAAAACCAAAAAATTCAGTTGCATACAAATTTTTTAACTTAATCCATGTAATTTTCCAAATCTCAAATCAAAAAATTGATAAATTCTTGATCCAGATCAACCAAACAACAGAGAAGATCAAGTCAACATGAACTTTAATGTTCATCCGAGGAACAGTTCTCAAAATCACTGATTTGTATCAAAAAACCCTAACTTTAATCTTAAATCCCTAAGAGATAATCACAGCGGCTCTGATACCACTTGTTGGTATTTAAAACGATCTAATGTAGATCTAATAACAGTGATTAATTCAAAGAGATTAAAACAATAAGAGCGGAAGCTATACTTGAATCCATTACACAGATCTGAATTAGGGGTTTAATGATCTTCTAATATTGTGGGTCTCTCCTTAAGAATCTCTTTAGATGAGGATAAGAGAATAAAGAATGTTAACCTTAGATTAGGGACCATAAGACCACATTTATAGTTGTTGTACTTTTATAATTTGGCTCCTCATCAAATTATAATTACAACCCGGTATCTGTACATTTAGCCCATGATTTATTTAAATATCCATTAACCCAAATTGATTGATCACTTAAAACGAGTTATCATTAGGGATAGCAATACACATTTTTTTGTCAATGAAAAGATTTTATTCATTTACCAATGAGAGAAATGTATATACATCAATATCTCAAAGCATTTGAGAGATCAAAAAACTGAATACACTGAATACAGAGACTTCAAGAACTGACAGGTTTCACAAAGATTGTAACCAGTCCCGATGCTCCACCTGAACTTGTGAATTGAGGACAACAGATAGAATGTCCATCTTAATTCTCTTAATCATTTGAGCAGCAGTTCTTTGTTCCTGTTGAAAAATTCTGAGATTTCTCTCAGTCTAGATACTGTAAATTACAGCCGTAAATGCCATTCTTTTGATTCCCTGTTTGAATCCTTTTCCTCTTAGCTTTGTACAAAACCACTCCAAGATAAGATCCCACTCACATGATTTTCAGGTAAATTGAAGCCAACACATTATGCCATTCCAGACCTCTAAAGAGTAACTACAGGAAAAGAATAGATGATTTCTGTTTTCCAGTTCAGTTCCTGAACACAAGCAGCATGAACCAACATTTGTTAACCCTCTCTTCATCAATCTGTCTTTAGTAAGTAATTTGTTCAAGACAGCAAGCCAACTTATAAATGAATGTTTAGGATAGCACAATTGATCCCAAACAGTATAATGCCATGGCACTTGCTGAGAAACTGGTAACAAATCATGGTATAAAGCTGAGATATGAAACTTTGAATTCCTGTAGCAAGCATTCAGCAATTGTAACAGATTATTGATCCCACCACAAGAGGGAGCAGCTCTATCTCTTGCTTTCATCATTTGCTTCCACATCCAGGAGTCACTACTTTTAGCAATCACATGCCATATATCATTTCGTCTCAAGTAAGTCCCATGAACCCACTTGATCCAAAGAGACTTCTTATTAGAATGGATTTGCCATAAGATTTTTAAGGTAGCCGCCAAATTCCAAGATGTAGCAGAGTAAACACCTAAACCTCCCCTCTTTCTACCCATACAAACATTAACCCAAGTGACAAGAGGCATTTTAGAAGACTGATTGGTTTTTCCCCATAAGAAGTCCCTACATAGTTGATCAATTTTGCGGGTAACTTTGATAGAAAGAGTATAGTTGGATGACCAGTAAACTTGAACACCCATAATAATACTCCTAATGACTTGAAGTCTTCCCGCATAAGTAAGATTATTATGCTTTAACCAGTTTTGAAGTTGGCCTGAAACTCTACTAATGGGTGAGCTACAATCCTCGTAGGAAAACCTTTTGCACACTAAAGGAACACCTAGATATCTGACTGGAAATAGATAGCAATACACATTGATGAAACATATGCGCCCATAAATAAATTAATTAGATTTAAATCTAACACCATATTGTCAAATATATTTAAATTTTTATTAATTACAGTTAATAAGTCTCATTTAATTAAACCCAAATACTCATTAATTAAACCTAATATTCATCCTAGTTATTTCTAAGAAAATATTCCAAAATATGAAACCCATGGAGAACAATTGTAATTTATCTTCTATATTTATGTTAGTGGATTTGTACTTATTTTATTTTATTTTAGTTTTCTTTATTTACAATATCTTGCCCACGCTATCTCATGGATCTGGCTCTGCCGCTGAGTTCATGTGACTATCAAATATATTATTAATGCTATATTACATTATTATCCACATCTCCTCTATATAAGCAACCAGCATTCCAGCATTCCGAGAAAACGAGTGTATCGCATGATCGATCAATGGAGCCCATGCCTGTTAGGCAGGAGAGCTGGACGCGTAGGCACGGGAGAACCTACAAGAATGAAGAAGAAAAAGAATGCCGACCGATTCAAGATGTTCAAGAACAATCTTGAATATATTGAGACAGTTAACAAAGGAGGAAATCGCAAGTACAAGCTTGGAGTGAGTAAATTTGCTGACTTGAGTAAGGAGGAGTTCAAGGCTGCCTGTACCGGATTGAAGCCTAGGCCTCATCATGCTCCGAAAAACACACTAACTTTTAGGTATGAATAATATTTTATACTGATTTCTTTATGAGTAATATTCGTAAATATTTCTTCTAAAGAATGGAGACTAATTTGCACCGCTATATGTTGCCAAGTACATCCAAAACAATAAATATACGACAGTACTCCTATATATAACTGACTGAAAGTTTAAAGAAAGCAACAATAAGACGCGTTTGGTTCTGTTTTTTTGAAGGGGAAATGGGAAGAAAGCTGTCAAAGTGTCAGAACTTTGGCAGCTTTCCCTAAAGAGGCGATTTTGAGAGAAAACTGTTAAAGTTCTGACACTTTGGCAGCTTTCCCCTCATTTACCCTTCAAAAAAACCGAACCAAACGGCCCCTAACGCTATAGTAAGAAGTGTCACGTTAACGTGTGTCATGTGATGTTTGGCACTGAAAACTTCTTTCCTTTGCTTACAACGAGACACCAGCATCTTGCTGGGCATTTTCTCCTGTTGCCGCAACCAAAGGCGCCTAATCAAGCTCAAGATCGGCAAATTAACTGATCTCTCTGTCTGAGCAACAACTCATGACTGCGACGTCACGGAAGACAACAGGGGATGCCATGGCGGCTCCGTGGACGTTGCCTTCGAATTCATCAAGTCCAACGGCCGCACCACCGAATCAAAATACCCTTACAAAGCCAAAAAAAAAAAAAAGCGAAGGCAATATCGCAAAGGTCCTCCTTCAAATCAAAGGCCATGAAGATGTTCCCATAAACAGCTAGCAGAGTCTTCACTGATGAAGGCCATAGCTAATCAACCCGTATCTGTTGGGATTGGCGCCGACGGGATTAAATTTTATGAGAGTGGATCGTTTACGGGTGAGTGTGGGACTGAAATGGATCATGCCGATAGTTTATGAGAGTGGCTGCTGTCAGGGACGGGTCAGAACCCGATGGGACGAAGTACATTGGTTGGTGAAGAATTCATGGGGAAAGAGTTTTAGCTTCATACCCGGTTGCTTGATTTATTATGTCGTAAGGTGTGTGTTGGGTTAAGTAGTTGGTATGCATTGCACGTTATATATATATGAGTTTGTGGAATAAGTTAAGACTAGTAAGGTAGATCTAATAAGAGTGTGGTTTATTTCTATGTGAACATGTTTGGATAAATATCTAATTAGAATATATGTAAGAAAGCGAGGTTTATTTACTAATATAGTTAATACACCACAACAAAAGTGGCAACTTGTGACAGAAAATTCTCTACACATGAAATTTGTGTAGTTAATTAGAGTTGGAACATGTTGGACAAACACGACATTTAAAATAAATGGGGCAACTCCCGACACCTGCTCGTGCCGTGAGATGCTGGAATGAGAATGGAAATGCAATACCAAGCTAATAAGTGGGTTATGGGCTAGGGTCCAGATGAAAACTAATTTTAAGCAATAAATTCAGTTGATATCTACGCGGTATATATTTAAAGGAGGATCCAAAAATTTTGTGTTCATACTATAGTAAATATTATAGTAAATTACTATTGTATAAACAGTAAATCTTTGGGTCCTCTTTAAACCAGTAATTAAATTTACTGTTCATACTACAGTATTTTACTATATAATGAATAATATCCTTTCAAGTATAAAGTAGTAGATATGATTTTTAATTTTAAGTATACAATAATCAATTCCTTTGCTCCTCTATTGTGTAGAGTGACAACATAGGTCCGCTCCTCCACTAATTTAGGAACTAGCGTTAAATCACAACTAGACATTGATATCTGTATATACTCTTAAGTTCTTATTATTTATACAATGATAGGGCATCTTGCCCTATTTTTATTCAAAAAAAGTATACAATAATCAAATCAAATGTATTAAACTTTAGAGGGATGCGGGTTCAAAATGCAATGTTTAAAAAAAATAGGGGGACGTGGTTTGCACGAGGTACATACCAGTGAGCTTAAATGGGCCAAATCCTATTCTATTGCTCAATGACATCTTATTTAGGGTTATTTACACAAAATCCCCATGAACTATCACTATTTTATAGTAAACCCCTATGAACTTTGAACATCACAATAAACCCTCTATAACTTATTAGAATTGTAGAAGACCTCTCTTAAGTTTCTAAGTTTTATAGATAACCCCTATAAATTAGAATAAAAAACAGCATAAAAAGGCATTTCGAAAGTTCACGAGGGTTTTGTGCAATTTCCCTAAAAGTCCATGGGGGTTTTTGCAAAAGTTATTGGGGTTTAGTGTAATTTTGAAAATTCACGAGGGCTTACTATAAAATACTAAAAGTTCATGGGCGTTTGGTGCAATTTAAACTTTTTCCTTTAATAATTTGCTCAAAAGAGCTGAATTCAGCTCAATAGCATTTTCTTTAACCTAAAAAATGATTTTCTACAGAGAATCCTCTAGAGGATTAGGTTTCCCCCATCTATGTGTTGGGATTGTGTCTTTGATTCTTTGTATAGCTTCATGAGAATTAGATATGGTTAGAGATCTATCATGATTAGGAGATTGAGTCTCATCATGATTAGGAGTTTGAATCCTAATCAAATTAGGAAGTTAGGCTAGAGATACGTTTTTTGGTTTTTCTATAGATATTCTGTTAGATCTAATATTTGAGATCTAAACCTTAAAGCCATGATTAATTCAAAGAGATTAACAAAAATCAAAAGGCGCGGAAGCATATACATGAATCCATTGAGGAAACCTGATTAGGGTTTTGATGATCTTCTAACCTTAGGGTTTCTCCCTTATGGATCTCATTAGATGGGGATAAAAGAATAAGAGTGGCTTACCCTAGATTAGGGACCATAACCCTATATATATAGGTGTTATACATTTGTAATTTGTCCCCTCATCAAATTATAATTACAATCTGGTATCTGCATATATAACCCCATAATTTATTTAAATACCCATTAATCCAAATTGATTGATCACTTTAAGTGTGTTATCCTTAAAGATAGCAATACACATAGATTAATCATATGTGCCCACAATTAGATTTAATTAGATTTAAATCCAACAATCTCCCACTTAGGCACCATATGATTCCTTAAATTGTGTATAACCTTATGAGCTCATAATTGCTATCACTGAAAAGATATTTCCGAACAATATCGTCTATTGACTATATCAATATAGGATCAAAGCGGCCTTCGTCACATTTATCGTGACTCGACCCATCAATGGTCACATATACCAATACAATCAAATGACATAGATCAATCATGGATGTGCAGCATGAAAAATTACATGCAATGTGATCAGTACATGTCTATTTTCAACTGGTCCTACTTTAGTGAGGTCAAAACCAAACATAATGTAACAGAGTATATTAACTGAATACTGTATTCTGATCAGACAATACAACCAAACACAAAGCACTAAAAATTACAAACTCCCACTAAATATGATATCCTCTAATATCACCACACCCATATGAGCGGTGTGCTCATGAAAGACCTTGGGTGGCAATCCCTTAGTAGAGGATCTTCTATCATGGAGTTTGTCCCAATGTGCTCTATGGATATCTGTCCACTCTGTACCCTTTCTTTCACAACCAGAAACTTAATGTTAATATGTTTTGACTTAGTTGAGCTCCTGTTGTTATTGGAATACATTACTGCAGATTTATTGTTACAATATAACATTATTGGTCTTTCCATATTTTCTAGAATGTGTAGTCCCGTGACAAAATTTCGCAGCCATATTCCCTGATTGGATGCCTCATAGCAAGCTACAAATTCTGCTACCATAGTGGAGAAAGCTACAAGTGTTTGTTTGATACTTTTCCATGATATAGTTCCTCCTGCTAACATATAAATGTAGCCTGATATAGACTTCCTGCTATCTTGGCATCCAGCAAAATCAGAATCAGAGTACCCAATGACCTCCAGCTGTTTTGATTTTTTGTATGTGAGTATATAATCTTTTGTTTTCCGAAGATACTTCATAACCCTTTTGAATGCTATCCAATGATCCATACCAAGATTGCTTAAGTATCTGCCTAACATCATAATAATGTACGTAATATCCGGATACGTACATACCTGAACATACATTAGACTTCCTACAGCCAAAGCATAAGGAACCTTCTGTATTTCCTGAATTTTAAGGTTACCTTTAAGGCACTGATTGAGACTAAACTTATCTCCTTTAGCCACAGGGGTGTCTCTTGGTCTGCAGTCTTGTATGCCAAACCTTTTAAGTACTTTATCGATATATCTCTTTTGTGATAATCCAAGTATACCTCGAGAGCGATCTTGATGTATCTGGATTCCTAATATAAAAGAGGCGTCCCCAAGATCTTTCATCTTAAAATTCTTTGATAGAAATCTCTTGGTTTCGTGCAACATGCCTATATCATTAGTGGCAAGTAATATGTCATCGACATACAGAACCAGATAAATATACTTACTCCCACTGAATTTATGATATACATAGTCATCAACGATGTTCATCTCAAAACCGAACGAGATGATTATTTGTTGAAACTTGTAATATCATTGACAATGAGCTTGCTTGAGTCCATAGATGGATTTTCTTAATTTGCAAACCATATTCTTTGGGCCCCCTGACACAAAGTTTTCTGGTTGCACCATATAAATCATCTCATCAATGTCACCATTGAGAAATGTCGTCTTAACATCCATCTGATATAACTCAAGATCATAATGAGCAACAAGTGCCATGATGGTTCTGAAAGAGTCTTTTGATGAAACCAGAGAGAAAGTCTCTGTATAATCAGTACATTCCTTTTGAGTAAAGCCTTTAGCTACAAGATGTACCTTATACCTCTCCATATTACCATTTGCATCCCGCTTGGTTTTAAAAATTTATTTACAACCAATTAGTTTTGCACCTTCTGGTAATGGGACAAGTTCTCAAACCTTATTGTTTTGCATAGACTTGTACTCTTCATTCATAGCATCAATCCACTGTTGAGAATTAGAACTTTTCATGGCCTGAAGGAAGTTGATTGGATCATCTTCTAACATTCCATTACTTTCCTCATGTTCTTGAAGAAATACAATATAATCATCCGGAATAGTATTTCTCCTTTCTCTCATGGATCTCCTTAATAGCACTGGTTCTTGAGGTTATTGAGTTTGTTCTTCTGGAATAGGGAGTTGTTCAACATTGTCATCTTGAGGTTTTGGATTTACTTCTTGAGCAATAACAAGTATAGGAACCTGAATATTATCAAAAGTAAATGTATGAATTGGATCTGAAGCCAATTCCTCCTCAAAATCAATATCTCTAACTTATTTCTCCCCCCAAACTCAACATCCTCAAAGAATATTGTTGTTCCCGTCTCAAAAATATTTCTAAGTGTGGGATCATAAAACTTATAGCCCCTAGAGCGTTCAGAATACCTAATAAAGTTGCTACTAATAGTTTTAGAGTCCAATTTCTTTTCATTTGGCCTATAAGGCCTTACCTCAGCTAGACATCCCTAAATATGTAAGTACTTTAGACTAGGCTTTCGACCAGTCTAAAGCTCATAAGGTATTTTAGCAACTGCTTTACTTGGCACTCTGTTTAGAATGTAAGCTGCTGTCTTTAGTGCTTCTCCCCAGAGTAACTCTGGTAAAGAAGAATGAGTATCATACTTCTTACCATATCCTTAAGAGTCATGTTTCGTCTTTCAGCTACACCATTCATGCTAGGTGAACCCGACATTGTTTACTGTGGGACGATACCGTATTCCTCTAGGTATCTAACAAATGGTCCTGGACGTTGTTCGTCTGAACCATTATATTTGGCGTAGTACTCACCACTACAATCAGATCTAACGGTTTTATTTCTTTTGTTGAGTTGATTCTCAACTTCAGCTTTATAAGCTTTGAACATGTCCAGAGACTCAGATTTCTCATGAATAAGATATAGGTACCCATAACGTGAGTAATCATCTATGAATGATATAAAATATTATTGACCATTCCAGGATGCCCTAGGGAATGGTCCACAAATATCTATATGTATTAATTCTAAGACTTTTAAAGATATGTTGGCACCTAATCTCTTAACTTTAGTCTGTTTTCCCTTGATACATTCAACACATATGTTGAAATCTGAAAAATCTAGGGAATCCAAAATGCCATCAGACACAAGACGCTCAACTCTACCTTTTGAGATATGACCCAAGCGCTTATGCCATAATGTCGTTGAATTTTCCTTATTTAATTTACGCTTACTACCACGCGATTCCGCATGCAAAGTTTCATTATAAGAAGTAATTGTATCAAGCAAATATAGGTTATCATAAGTACTCAAGTAACCAGTTCCCACAATATTTGAATTAAAAGATAAACTGAATTGATTGTTTCCAAATGAACAAGAATAACCTGATTTGTCCAATACAGAAACAGAAATCAAATTACGTCTAAAAGATGGTACTACAAAAGTATCTTTCAAATCTAAATAGGAACCAGTTCCTAACAGCAACCTAAAGTGCTCAATTGTTTCCATATCTACCGATTGACCGTTGCCCCCAAAGATGTGTCTTTCGACATCATTTGGCTTTCGGTAGCTCAGGCAACCCTGCATAGAAACACTTATATGAGTAGTAGTATCAGAGTCTAACCACCAAGTATTTCTAGGTACTGAAGCTAAATTAACCTCAGAACAGACCAAACTAAAGAACGTACCCTTATTAGCATGCTAGGCGTGATATTTGGTACAATCATTCTTTACGTGTCCAGGCTTGTTATAGAAGAAACAACCCTGATTATCCTTATGTTGTTTTTTCTGAACTGGACCCTTAGCAGCTTCATTATTATTCTTTCTTTTCTTGCCCTTATCCTTAGAGGCATAGGCCAAATGAGCACTTTCAGTCTTATCTTGCTTCAACCTGTCTTCTTCTTGCACACAGTATGAAATAAGCTCATTTAGAGTCCATTTCTCCTTTTGACAGTTATAACTGACCTTAAACTGATTGAATTATGTAGGAAGAGATAACAAAACCAGACGCACCAGTAACTCATCACAAAGATCGAGTTTAAGTGCCTTAAGCTTTGAAGCAATATGAGACATTTCCATAATGTACTCCATGATATTTCCTTTTCCCTTATACTTCATTGAAATCAAGCGAGCTAAAAGAGTGCTTGTTTCTACCTTATCGTTTTTTGCAAAACGTTTCTCAATTTCGGCAAGTAAATCTTTAGCCTTAGTAATCCCTTTGGATTCTATGCCCCTGAAGGCTTCCGTAACGTCGCGCTTAATGATCATAAGACTCATGCGATTTGAATGCTCCCACTTCTCATACTCCTTCTATGCATCAGGAGTGCTTTTCATAGTGAGAATTTGGGGTTGTTCAGTCCTTAATGCAAGGTCTAGATCCATGCAACCAAGAACAATTAAAATGTTCTCTTTCCAAACCTTAAAATTAGTCCATTTAGCATAGGAATTGAGTTGATATTAACATAAATTGTTGCAGCAGATGCATTAGCTGAAATAAAACAAAAAATGCTCATATTAATAACCATAATTAGTAATCAATAAAATTCAAATAATGATAAATCTTATCCAAGATATCTGGTACAATATTAATATCAAGTCATTGGACAGTAATATTAATTGCAAGTGATATCTTGTTGTAACAATCAAACATTGATAATAACACATGTCAAATAATGAAACTAACTTTGGATCGATTCACTATCCACATGTAAACCTTATAATTATTACATGTTTATCATCACAGATGTGTATGCAGTCTAAATAAATATTAACATTCCTTTGGGCCGATTAAATATTTACATGAAAACATTCACACAAACATCTGACATCCCTCATGAACAATCTACACAAGAGAGGTTACTTTGGTAACATCTTATTTCAATTAATCATTTGGAATAAGAGACAACTTAATATCTTAGTGTCATATTATTTGAATTAAATAATTAATTAACTACCAAAACTAATTCAAATTAAGCAACTTAATTTGAATTAAAAGAATTTTCCATAGCTTAATTAGGTCCCATAACTTAATTGAATAAATTAAGTATACCAAAGTGGACCCATAATTTAATATGAAAAGCCGAGGCTTAACCATAGTGAACACGAAGTTCGCTTGACTTCGAACGCGAGGTTCGTCTATATTGAGTACAAGACTCACCTAAGAACGAACGTGAGGTTCGTCTGAAAAAATGAACGTGATGTTCAACTTGAGAACGAACGCAATGTTCGTTTTGTAAATGAACGCGAGGTTCAGTTTGAGAACAAACGCAATGTTCATTTGGATTGAGCACAAGGCTCGTCTGAGGATGAACGTGGGGTTCGACTTGAGAACGAATGTGAGGTTCGACTGAAATGAACGTGAGGTTCGACTGAAAATGAACACGAGGTTCGACTAAAAACGAACACGAGGTTCGACTGAAAACGAACATGTGGTTCGACTGAACACGAACGCGAGGTTCGATTGAAAACGAACGCAAGGTACGACTTGAGAGTGAACTCAGGGTTCAACTTGAGAACGAACGCGAGGTTCGTTTGAATCGAGCGCGAGGCTCACCTGAGTACGAACACGATGTTTGTCTAAATCGAGCACGAGGCTTGCCTGAGAACGAACACGAGGTTTGTCTGAATCGAGCACGAGGCTCGCCTGAGAACGAACGCGAGGTTCGTTAGAATCGAGCATGAGGCTCGTTTGAGAACGAACGCGAGGTTCGTTAGAATCGAGCACGAGGATCGCCTGAGAACGAACGCAAGGTTTGTTAAAATCAAGCGCGAAGCTCTCCTGAGAACGGGTAAGTCCTCAAGCCCTAATTTTTTTTCTTTCACGAACTTAATCATTCAGATCCAAACCTCAAAAGATAGAATCAAACACAAAAGAAATGAACTTTAGAGTTCATAAGTGCTACAGATCCAAAATTGAAAGAAAAAAACCAAACCAAAAGAAAAATTTTACTGTTCATCCAATGAGTAACAAATCAAAACTGTTACTGTTCATCCATGAATAGTTCTTAAAAAACACAAATTAAGATCAAAGAACCCTAATTTTAATCTTAATCTCTTAGAACAAATCACGGTGGCTCTGATACCACTTGTTAGATCTAATATTTGAGATCTAAACCTTAAAGCCATGATTAATTCAAAGAGATTAACAAGAATCAAAAGGCACGGAAGCATATACCTGAACCCATTGAGAAAAACCTGATTAGGGTTTTGATGATCTTCTAACCTTAGGGTTTCTCCCTTATGGATCTCTTTAGATGGGAAAAAGAGAATGAGAATGGCTTACCCTAGATTAGGGACCATAACCCTATATATATAGGTGTTGTACATTTGTAATTTGGCCCCTCATTAAATTATAATTACAACCTGGTATCTGTACATATAACCTCATAATTTATTTAAATACCCATTAACCCAAATTGATTGATCACTTTAAGTGGGTTATCCTTAAAGATAGCAATACACATAGATTAATCATATGTGCCCACAATTAGATTTAATTAGATTTAAATCCAACATATTCTTCTATTGTTGGAGAAGAAACCAAGAAGAAGGGAGATATCCAATATTTTTGTAATCTAGGGCAGAGGGCGTAGCCTCATTCTTTATGAATTTCTCGTATTGTAGTTCGTCGACCGAACCACATAAATATTGGTATTCTTTCTTCTTGATTATGATTGTTTTATATCTTGTTGATTGTGGGTTGGCTTTCAAGTTGTGCAAATCGTACTAAACGGGAAGACTAAAATTCCTAACAAGTGGTATCAGAACCATGATGATGGATTATCCGGGAGCGAGTTCCCAAGATAGACATCATATAAAAGTGAGGATCTGGTGAGTGTGAGACTAAAATGGATCATGCCGATTGTTTATGAGAGTGACGATATGCGAGGATTAAGAGGGGAATCGAGGCGGCTGGTGGTCAATGTGGGATTGCAGTTTTAGCTTCATACCTGGTTGCTTGATTTATTATGTCGTAAGGTGTGTGTTGGGTTAAGTAGTTGATATGCATTGCACGTTATATATATGAGCTTGTGGAATAAGTTAAGACTAGTAAGGTAGATCTAATACGAGTGTGGCTTATTTCTATGTGAACATGTTTGGATAAATATCTAATTAGAATATATGTAAAAAAAAGTTTAAATATTAGTGGGAGACAAATAAATGCAGCAAGACATGACACAAACACTACTACAAAAGGCCTTATTAGCAATGGTTAGAACCGTTTCAAATAAGCCTATTTGTAACGGTTTCAACCGTTTCTAATACATTAGCAATGGTTAAAACCGTTGCAAATGGTCCGTTGCTACTAATACCGTTGCAATTAGCTTATAACAACGATCAACAACCGTTGCAATAGTTCGCAACCGTTTCTATTAGAGTTTTTTTTATAAAAATTTAAAAAATCCACGTCAGCAAAACTCAACTGTTACTAAAATGTATTACCAACGGAAAGCAATCGTTGCTATAAGGTTTAAATTTTTATTTCATAAAAAAATAATCGCGTCAATAAATTCCAACCGTTGCTAAACTGTATTAACAACGGAAAGCAACCGTTCCTATAAGATTTGAAAAAAAATCAATAATATATAATAGCAAAAAATATTATAGCTTATTCTATTAATAAGTCATAGCATGGATATTCACCTATTTTGCATCAGCTATTTCATCCACTTCAAATGTGACAATCATTCAAATGAAACAAATCATTACCACTGTAAAAAATGTAACTTTGATCAATTAAAAAAATAACTAAGAACTGTTTCATACAACCTGTGCGAGCAAATCCAAAAATTGATGAACAATCACAAAATTTTTAATTTGGACCATTAATTTATAAGGTTCCCAACTCTACATAATAAAACTTCTAAGACTCAATAACAAATCTAACAAACAAAAATTATCCAAATGACATACGATAGTAAAGAAATAAACAATGACTAAGTAGTATTCAAACGATAAAGTTCAATGAGGCCGTAGCTTATCAATTTCACAATTCGTTCATTCATAATGTTTAATTCGATGACTTCTCCCACCACTCCATTGCAGCAAATTTGAGTCCCCTCGACCATTCATCGCTTTGCAACCTCCATCCATATCATGCATGTGCCTGGCCAAAATAGTAGACATTAGAGACTAAAGCTATTTATCTCATTTTCATGGAGTTCAACTAGATGATTCATAAAAAACAAATGAAAAGTTTCAAGAATAT
>BQKN01065933.1:31051-71092 GCA_022839385.1 Asparagus kiusianus | reverse complement strand
TATATATATATATATATATATATAATCTCGTTACTCTATGCCAGGTATTTACTATGTGAGGATGCTTTCTACCATTGCAAAGGCAATAGTCATTTAATTTTCTTTCAAAATGATATTAGTGTACGTTTGCTCTCTTTAAGTTCATTATAGTGGCTTTCATGATGTTGAATTCTGAGTTATTTCACATGGAGACGTACAAACTGATCCCAAAATACGACTTGTGTTCGCTAACACCTCTCTATTTGGCAAAATTTCTAGTTGTGGGTCGCAAGGATTTGTTGCGATACATATCCTTCATTGTATGATGAACTAACCTTTAGCATCTAGACATTATTACATCCTTTGGAAGAAATAATTTATTAGCTATTGTTTTTTCTTTACCGGAATATATTTTTGTTCTTGCAAATAGGTATTCAATATTGGTGATGTATGGATCTGTAGTAGAAATTGCTCAATCAATTCTAATATGTACATCAGTACATCTATGTAATCATGCTACTGGAATACTGTAGGTTCCCATCTTGCACAGAGTGTAATATTAACACTTAAACTACATGCTTGTACTATGACTTATGGTTGTAAGTACATAGACTCCAGTTCAATCCAAAAGGTGTTTTATTATGAAAATTATGTGAACAACAAGCTTTCTAGAAAATATATTCGAACTTGTAAAATTTCCCTATTTTAAACATATAATAGCAAGTTGGATATAAAAATAGAGAATATGATGTACCTGCATCCAATTATTGTGGTTGTCTGTTTAATCCAGCCATAGCTTGAAAGCTAGACACTATCCTTTGCATTTCTTGCATTTGATAATCTCTTTCTTCTTTTTCCCGTGCCTTTTCTCTTTCCGCTTCCTCAGCTCTTTTCTGCATCTCCTCGTGTAACTCTTGAATTTTCTTATTAGCAGCATATAACTCTTGTATTTTCTGGTTAGCAACATCTAGCTCTTCTTGAAGTTGAGAGTTGTTTATACTACTCTCAACGTTATAGGATGTAGAAAACTGGTGACTCGTTGTCCTTCCTTTGTATCCAATACCATATCCTCTTTCATATCCCCCATGGTGCTTTCCCGCTACCTCATCAAGAATATTTGATAGTTTCAATTGATGGGCTTTTGTTACTGGATCTACATCTTGAAGTTGAACTCTGAGCTCCTCAATCCTTTTAATAACCTTCTCCTGTACTTGATTAAGTTCATAA
This sequence comes from Asparagus kiusianus, assembly GCA_022839385.1. Lineage (NCBI taxonomy): Eukaryota > Viridiplantae > Streptophyta > Magnoliopsida > Asparagales > Asparagaceae > Asparagus > Asparagus kiusianus. Next base: position 69,886 of record BQKN01065933.1, on the reverse strand, counting down.
CATACAACATATATTGTATATGATTAAGTTAAAATAAAATCACAAACAAAACTTACACAAACGTCTTGAGTTTTCTCATGTGGATAGTCTCCAAGACCCATCTTTTTCTTATGGCACTTAATAAATATATCAAACTCATCATAATTTTCTGGATCTAACTCCTTCTGTAAAGCAGGAAAAAGAAACATGAATGAGCTAATTAAATGTTAATAACTAGATATGTGCATCTTGACAAAATATTTAATTCTTATTGTTGCCAATTACCAATTTACGTTTAGTTCGAGCCATAGACTTTTGTCCCAAATAATACCGAAGTTTCTTTTTTGAAACATTTTGTAAATTTCTAGCAGCTTCATCCTGCAATAAGAAATAATTAAAAATAACAAAACAAATTGTTTTCTCTACATATATTCGTTATAATATATTATGAGCAAATTTCAATTGAACCTTTTTTTATTTACAGCAAGAAACCTAAATAAAAAATAAACTAATTGATATACATTTCTAAATTTAAAACTTACCTCTTTATTGGGATTGTCTATATAGTTCACAAAGTCTTCCCACTCCCTACGAGTGATACTCTCAAAGTTAATCTGATCACGTTGCTGAGGAGACGCATCTTTCCATTCCTTGTAATACTTTTTCTTTATTTTTGCTTTCCAAGATCTTACTGCTAACTGCACTGTAAGAGTACACCAACGATGAACGAACATCAAATTTACTGGCATCTTGAATCTAGGGTTCTTAAGATCTTCATCTCCGCTTTCCCAAATAAAATTATCCTACAAGAAAGCCTAGATAATTTATATAAATTAATTTAGAAGTACAAATCAATCAATAATTAAAATTTACCTTTAGAAGCTCCATAATATCATCCATCTTTTCTCGAGACTCATCATTCCACTCCTTATGTAAAGGAAATAAGCTGCCTATTCGTGTGTAATACCCAAGCTCCTGTGAAAGCTGAAATGCCGTATCACTTATAGGTTGTCCACTAATCCATGTTACTATATGCTTCTGTCCAGGAGGAGGACGAAAGGTTTCCAACTTAGTGGGTTTCCTGTTAGCTTTTTTGCCATTCTCATTAGCTGCTTAAACATGCATATGACAATTGAATACGTTAGTCCATACTATTGGTTTATTTTACAAACAAAACTATCATAACAGAATAAATATAATCCGCATGCGCCTTCAAGTGGTGGCCTTTGTTTCATATCTAATCGACTAATCCGCATGTGTACAATCAATAAAAATCAAATTGATGTTGCCTTGGTCCAAAAATTCTTACGTGTGTGTTTCATTTTGATTAGTTAGTTTATTTATTTTCTTTAAAAAATTAGGATCATGTATCTTACCTGATTTGAGCACTATAATTTGGCATGTAGTAGCAGCTGTAGCATGCAATATTGATTAGTGTTTGATTCTTAATTGTAGGCGTCAAAAAATGCCAATAGATATCCAAACATAGAAAATCACTCAAAAACTGAGAAAATTACCCAAAACTCACAAATGTGAACTGTCTCGCCAGCGAGACAGTGTTTGCTGTCTCGCCAGCGAGACAGTGTTGAAATGGTCAATAACCACCTCAATAACTGCCTTACACGTGTCCATTAACTGCCAGGGGACGTGGGAAACAACATGGGCGAAAATCACGTGAATAACTGCCAAAATAACGGAGTTTGAAACGTGGGGAGGCAGTTACAACGAAAACTGCCAGGAATATTCGTTTCGCGAGACAGTCTTTTACTGTCTCGCTGGGCGAGACAGCATATTTACTGTCTCGCTGGGCGAGATAGCATATTTACTGTCTCGCTAGGCGAGACATCAAATACTGTCTCGACCAGCGAGACAGCAAACACTGTCTCGCTAGTCTAATGTGTTGTTTTGTCGAGTTTTTGCAATTACAGACCCCAGAGGCTATAAATACCCCCCTAGGGTCACTTCTGACGGGCATCGAGCATTCGTTAGAGCATTCTAGAGCAGAGAGAGCAGAGATTCCAGTTCCTGAAGTGATTCCTTGACATTCGAGCTTAGACTTGATTTCAAGAAGAACGACTATCTTACTTCGATAAGATATCGTTTCCAATTCTCACTTCGATAATAAAGGAAGAATCATAAACCTCCTCTCACGATCTGTGATTCGGTGGTCCACGAATCAAAGCGTTCCCGGCACAGGCAAAGTCCCACAAAAGCAATAGTCGATAAACAACTATTGTGTTATTTTCACAGAAGTTGTAATCTTTACTTTGTTGTGTAAAAGAAGTCTTATAAAAAGACTATCTCTTTGAATTTATTGTAATCAAAAGAAGGTATAATGAATTCGACAACAAACTCAACTTTTGCTGAAAACAAACTGGCGACCACAGTGGGAGCCAGCGGCTTCGCTGCCGAAGCCGTCGTGTCGCAGCCGATAAAGATCGTCATCAGCGAGGAGATCGAATACGAATTCGATCAGGTGAAATTCGAGGAATACTTATCATCCTCACCTTCAAAATCATCCTCCCCGCGCAAGTGCAAGAAGACTTCCTCTCCCAGGAAAACTTTCAAGTCTGCAATGCCAATGAAGGCCGTAGATGAAGATTCTCTCCCGATCGTTGCTAAGGAACCTGCCCGCAACGTTTCTGCTCTAAGCGACTCCGTACCAATTAAGGAATCTGTGATAAATTGCTCACCGGTACTGACAAAGAGGGCTCGTCAAAGACAGCGCCAGCACCGTGCTCGACAACTGGCCAAGGCCATGCAACAAACCGACGAGGTCCACTACTATGCGGACCTAGAGTCGAGGAAACAGAAATCAGTACAATTGCCTCAACGGCCTAATAATCACATTTCTGCACAACTTACAACAGAGGAATGGACCCTCGTCAAAAGGGCTCGTTCAACCCTAAAGGAACGGATACAAAGGCGTAAGGAGAAAGCCGCCCATGCTCGTGCTCTTCGCCAACAAGCGCAAGGAATTAAGAAAGAATTGGTGTCTGAAAAGCCACGAAAGAATCGTAGAGTTTGGATGCCGAAAGCACCGCAAACGTCTGTTCCGGGCCCGTCTACTACATCAACGGTAAAGCCCTGGGTTAGCCCAGATTTATCCAAGTTCAAGGTCACAATGGCGGATCGTCTCGGTCCTTCAGTGGATGATCGAGGCAAAGCCCCAGTCAAGGAAAAATCAGATCCAGCAAACAAACCCTTAGTGGTTTCCTACACAGGGGGTCGCAAGCACCCTCCTGTTAGAATTAATCCGGTCCAAAACAAGAGAATATCAATTCATGATCGTCTAGGACCCGTGAAGACTCCACACCCGCAAGGGAGTGTATTTAAAAATTTAACCTTGGATCGCCCAGAGGCGACGACTGGTCGTCCTGTGCATGTTAACAAGGTTCACAAACCAAAGATAGGTTGCTCGAATCACGGTAGTGATGAGCTGTACTATCAAAATAATAAATCAAGAAAAAGGATTGTCCGAGAAGATGAATCGCATTGCGCATGCGAGAGACTCATCAAGGCAGTGTTGACGGAATGCGGTTGCTCACAAACCCCAAAACGAGTTTCCGTATTTCAAAGACTTTCGACTGAAACGTCAAAATCTAAAGTGAGACATTTCAATCAGAGGAAACCTGCAAGGCGGCAAGATGAATTCCCCGAGGTCACCATTAATATGACCGGTAGAGGAAAACAACAGTTAGTCAACCCTGACCCTGATTTCTCTTCAGAAGGAAGAGTTGAGCGGGGTCTTTCCCAAAGAATGGAGCGGTTACGACGGAGGGCCAACCGACGCCGAGACTACAAGAGGATGCACGAAGGTTTATCATCGAAAGACGAATTATCAGATACTTGTTCTGCGGTCACTTCAGACGATACCGCATCCAGTGTGGGGCGAGCAAGAGAATCATTCGCCATTACGCCAGACCAGTTAGCTCAGATACTGCAAGAAGCGTTGGCCAAACAACGCGAGGAGATCAGAGCTGAAATCAAAACGGAGATGGAGTTGACGATGCAGCAAGTACGAGATCTGCAAGCTCAACAAAGTCAACCGGAATCGAGCCAAAAGGCAGAATCCAGCAAACATAGTGCCAAACCTGTACATATAGCTGAGGACGATGATAAAGAAAATGAGACAATATTTGCTGATCCTCTTCCCGATAAAGACAATTCTGGAAGCGGTCCATCGAAATTAACCGCTCAAATCTATGTGAAGAAGGATGAGGAAGAAGATAAGAAGATGCAGGATCTTGAGAGCAAAGTCAACGCACTGATGACGGCTCAAGAAGTGAAGAAAACGGGCATTCCATATCCGTACCCGAGGGAGTGGGATCTGATTCCTTATCCCCCAAAATTTAATTTGATTAACTTTACTCCTTTTGATGGCAGGGGTTCACCAACTCAGCACTTGATTTATTTCAAGTCACATCTCGGCGCAATATTAGGAAATGAAGCCCTGATGGTCCGGTCATTCGTAGGGACCCTCCGTGGGTCTGCCTTCGATTGGTACCGACGCCTAAAACCCGGAAGCATCACTAGCTGGGGAGATATGGAAGAATTGTTCCTCACCAATTTCTTCGACGACGACACGGAGGTCTCCATTGGCACATTGTTGGACGAAAAGCAGAAGAATGGGGAACCAGTTGATGTTTTTGTCAAACGATTCCGGAACAAAGCGGTAAATTGCAGAGATCCACTCACAGAAGAATTCATCCTACAGACATGTCATAACAACCTGTCTTTGGATGTATTAGAGGTTATGGGAGTTGTACCCTCTAAGACCTGGAAGGAGTTGAAGGTTAGAGGTGAGCAAGCTGAACGATTTCTCAAGAGAATGAACTTAGAGAGAGGTCAGCCACCAGTTAACAATCAAAATCAGAAACAGAACTTCAATCCCCGAGGCAGAGGAAGAGGGTCGGGAGCCGCTGTCGATGCACACCAAACGTCACAACAGCCGCCGCAACAGCAATCACAGCAGTCGTCATTCTAATTGGCGCCGAATCAGAATCAACAGCCTCAGAAGCAGTTCAAACCCTCTGAGCCTAGATTTCCAAAGGAATATTCATTCAAAGATGATGAGGTGCCGGTCATCTTCAAATACCTGCTGGATAATAATAAGATCAAGCTTCCGCCGGTCACAAACCAAGAAGAAGCGAAGAAAACCAATGACCCAAAATACTGTGCGTATCACAGGAGGGTCCACCATCCCACTAAGGCGTGTTATGTCTTAAAAGACAAAATACAAACCTTAATTGATGTTGGTATCGTGACACCGAAGCCAAAGGAGAAGAAGGTGGGTGCAAACGCAGTTTCCATTAGCTTCGGATCGGTTCCTTTGTCCTGGTTTCAAGCTGAGCCAGTGTCGAAGGTCAAGATACAAACCATCAACGATGACCCTCATGGACAGCGCCAAAAAGGGCTAGTGTCACATACGACCCCTAACGGCGAAATCCTTTGGGTTCATCCGGATCTGCTTGAAGATGAACAGTGGAAGACACCCACGTCAAAGAAGAAATCGAAGGGCAAAGGAAAGGAGAAGTCCTGTTACGGAGCCTCGGCGATTCCTGAGAAGAACGACGAGGAGATAGCAGCTTTACCACTTTCTGATGAAGAGCAGGAAGTTTTCGCAACAAGGGGTGGAAATGAATACCATTACCAGTATCCTGAAGCTCCTAATCCTACGGTAAAACTCTTGCAGAACTGGGGGTGGTTACGTCTCCACCCATAACAATCGAGAAACCTCAGAAAGTTGTTAAGCAGAAAGAGAAGGAACCTCAACCCAAAGAAGTTCAAATTCCAAAGCAGTCTCGTTTCAATAAACCGATTGGACGAGACAAACCGGAAAGTTCAAATGCTCCATACCGCTTCGACGTCATGACTCAGTTAGCCAATATCCCAGCAAAGATCACGCTATACGAGTTATTGCGCCTCTCGAAGGAAACCAGGGCAGCATTACAAGAGGCCTTGGCTGATTCTGAAGTATTCCTCACTAAGATTAAATCAACTCCTGAAAAGCTAGAGTCGTCGGTGCAGCATTGCAATCTGGCAACCACCAAATTCCCTTGCATAGCTTTCACAAAAGAAGATATGTAAGTCAGGAATTCAAAGCATGATAGACCGTTGTATTTTACCGGATATATCGGTTCGAGCGTTGTCAACCGGATTCAAGTCGATCCGGGTTCCGCTGTTAGCATCATGCCACTTCGGTTGATGTACCACCTCGGGATTCCCGCCAGCAAGCTAGCCTCCACGGGAACGGTTATATATGGATTCAATACTAGCGGATCAAGACCATTGGGAAAAATCCGGGTGAAGTGCCAACTCGGAGATTTAAAATCTGAAGTCACTTGTTATGTGATCGATGCGGAGACTTACTATAACTTACTGTTGGGTCGCCCATGGATCCACGGTAATCTTATAGTTCCCTCTACCCTCCATCAGTGTTTGAAGTATGTCGACACTAATGAGGAGGTAAAGACGGTGGTCGTGGATAGGCAACCATTCAAGGGGTTAGAAAATTATTTTACTGACTCCCTTCTTTATGGTGCTGAGTCCGATGCTGAACCATCGGCCCATGGCACGGACAGCGGAGAAGAAGCTGATACCGAAGCCGGGCTCGATTATAGTGAAGGTCTTGTATTAAATGACATTGAACCTCTTGTAATCGATCTTGACGGTGATGAATCGTCGGACGAAAGTTGTAACTGGCAACTTGCCGATGAAATAATAGATGGTGATTTAGCGTACTCGCCTTGTCTTGATAATGTAATGCAGGAATTGTATGATAATCCTAATCTACACATGCCACTTCGTTCGTCTTGCACGACGATGAAATATCTGTAAAATTCAAACGGGACAACGGTGATTCTACCCGCAAAGACAGGGGGTGAGAAAGAAATAATCTTTGGAAAAGGGGATCCATCCCCAGCTCCTGATCTTTTCTTGGACAGCAATTCAGATGATGAAAAGCCTGGGTGGCATTTCTCTCGGTATAGTTGGCAAGCAAATGATTACATGACGAGGCAAGGCTATAACCTCGCGCTCGGTAAAGGTCTTCATTTTGGGCAAGGAGTCAGGGTTCCACCCCGTTCTACTTATGTACCAAAAGGAAAACCAGATAATTATTATAGTCATAATAGAGGTCTAGATTATGCTTCGTCATCTGATGACGAATATTGCCAGCAGATCATTAGTCAACTGATAAATAAGAGCGGGCATTCTTCCGATACTTCAATATGAGATTCTGACACGAGCATTGGAGAGAGATTCAAAGCCCTAATGTCGAACATGGCGACAGTTGATCCTTCCACGACTGAAGAGGACGATCAATTGCCTATTTGGGAAGACCCATGGATGCACTACATGAACATCCAATATGGCGACCGATTTGAACAAAGAGAACCTCCTACTGAGGATAAAGTGGTCCAAATTAATATGGGTGACGAAGCTAATCCGAAACCTATATTTATCAGCGGTGATCTTCCACCAGACGCGAAAGAAGAACTAATCGCCCTCATTAGAGAATATATCGACGTTTTCGCTTGGAATTATGAAGATATGCCGGGACTCGACCCGAACGTAGCAATGCACACCCTCAACATAAAATCGGATGTTAAACCTGTCAAACAATAGCAAAGATGGTTTCGTCCGCAAATTATGGAGGCAATAGAAGCTGAAGTTAAGAAATTGATTGACTCAGGTTTTGTCAGAGAAGAACAACATCCTGAATGGCTAGCCAACATTGTTCCGGTTCTTAAAAAAATGGAAAGATCAGAATCTGTATTGATTTCAGAGATCTGAATGCCGCCTGTCCTAAAGATGACTTCCCCCTACCAATTACGGACGTCATTATCGACAATACTTGTGGATTCGAGAGAATGTCATTTATGGATGGTTTCTCAGGGTATAATCAAATCAAGATGCACCCAGACGACTAAAAACATACAGCATTCAGAACACCCATGGGGGTCTTTTGTTATACTGTTATGCCTTTTGGTTTGAAGAATGCCGGCGCTACGTACCAACGAGCTATGACGAAAATCTTTCAAGAACACCTTCGGAAGACCGTCGAGTGTTACGTTGATGACCTGGTTGTTAAGAGTCGTGATAAAGGAGACCATATTAATGATCTGAAGATGATGTTTGATCTTATGAGAACTCATCAGCTAAAGATGAACCCGACTAAGTCCTTCCTTGGGATGTCGAGCGGTAAATTTCTTGGATTCGTCGTCACCACAAAAGGTATTCACATCGATCCTGATAAAGTGAAGGCGATACATGAACTGCAACCTCCGAGAAATCTTAAAGAACTTAGAGGATTGCAAGGTCGATTGGCATATATCCGTCGGTTTATATCAAATCTGTTCGGAAAATGTCAACCATTCTCCAAACTCGCAAAGAAAGGCGTATCGTTCATTTGGGATGAAGCATGCTAAAAGGCGTTCGAAGATATTAAAGCATATCTGGCGAACCCACCTATTCTCGTTGCACCGAAATCAGGCATACCGTTTTTGATTTATGTCAAAGCGACGAGCCATTCGTTAAGTGCATTACTTGCACAAGACGACGATAACGGTCACGAACAAGCAGTATATTATCTGAGTCGCACACTGGTAGGAGCTGAATCTCGTTATCCGATGATCGAAAAAGAATGCTTTGCTTTAGTATTTGCAATCCAGAAAATGTGACATTATCTAGTCGGACAGACAATTTATGTCATTTCCAATATAAACCCAGTCCGAGTATTCATGACCCAACCGACCTCCATGAATTGGCGTTTAGCCAGATGGGCTTTACTCTTATCGCAATACGACTTGTACTTTAAGCAGCAAAAATCAGTTAAAGGGCGAGCTATTTGCGATTTTCTGGCGGAAAATCCTACAAAGGATGTAGTCGAATTGTACGACGATCTGCCAGATGAAACTCACGAAGTTAATATCACCTCGCATCAACAAGTATGGCAATTATACTTCGATGGGGCTTCTCGCACGACCAATGTGGCAAATGCATCCGGACGTTCTAAAATTTCCTCAGGAGTGGGGGTCGTTTTAGTTTCCCCGGAAAAGCATGTCTTGCCTAGAGCATATTCATTAACCGGACCGTGTTCTAATAATGTGGCCGAGTATAACGCATTGATAATCGGACTCAACTTTGCCAAAGAGCTAGGGGTCGAATATCTTGAAGCTTTTGGGGATTCTCAATTAGTGGTTAATCAAATACGAGGAGAGTATGAAGTCAGAAATCGAGACCTGATTCCATACCACCAGGTGGCCATCGAGATGGCAAACTCGTTTGAAGGATTTTTTATCGAGTACGTTCCACGTCTTCAAAACGCGTATGCAGATGCATTAGCGGCATTGTCAGTATCATTGGCTCAACCTCCTGAAACGGAGCAATTGATTACAGTGAGGACCCACCAGCTTATTGTTCCAATCTACGATTCGGATGTTAAAGAAGTATACTCAACAAGAGTTGAACCTGAAGTTCGAGATTGGCGTTTTCCCATTATCGACTATGTCCTACACGGCATATTACCTGAAGATGTAAGAGAAAGGGAATCGATTCGGCGAAGAGCACCGAGATTTTACTACAACGCCACGGCGCAAATGTTGTATCGACGATCGTACGATGGTCTTTTACTCCGTTGCCTATCCGGCAAAGAAGCGGAACAAGCACTCAAAGAGGCGCATGATGGAATATGCGGTGCACATCAGCCCGGTCCTAAACTCTGTGATCGACTTAGAAGAATCGGGTATTACTGGCCAACTATGGTAAAAGACGCAGTTGACTACGCACGACGATGTGAAGTGTGTCAGTTGCATGCGAACTATATGCACCAACCCCCCGAGTATTTACACCCATCGGCAACATCATGGCCATTTGAAACTTGGGGAATGGATATAGTAGGTCCTATCTTTCCGCCTTCGGTTAAAGGGGACCGTTTCATTCTGGCAATTGCCGATTATTTCTCAAAATGGGCGGAAGCAGTTCCGCTTAGAGAAGTAAAGACGACAGATGTTATCAAGTTTATCAAACATCATATTAGATATCGGTATGGTGTCCCAAGGAGAATAGTACATGACAATGGTCCTCAATTCGTCGGCAACGCATTCATCAAATTCTGCAGCAAATTCGGGATTAAAGACGTGTCGTCGACAGCTTATAATCCCACAGCTAACGGATTGGCTGAAGCTTTTAATAAGACCATCATCAAAATTTTGGCAAAATTGGTGAAAACCAATAAACGAGATTGGGATGACAAACTCGACGAAGCCCTGTGAGCTTATCGCACAACTGTCCGTACGCCAACCGGAACAACTCCATATGCCTTAACATATGGATGTGAAGCTGTTCTCCCATTAGAAATACAGATTCCTTCCCTCCGTATCACACTCGCAACGAGAATGACGACGGAAGAACATCATCAGAAACGTCTTGAAGAGTTAGAGATGTTAGATGAAAAGCGCTTGGAAGCTCAACAACAAATTGAGTTTTATCAAGCTAGAATTTCTCGGACTTTTGATAAAAGAGTTCGACGACGAAGTTTTAAAGAAGGAGATCTAGTTCTTGCTGTCCGAAGACCTATGATTCTCACTTCTAAAAAGAAAGAAAAATTTGAACCTAAATGGGAAGGGCTGTTTGTGATAGAAACAGTCTATTCAAACGGTGCATATCGCTTGATTACTCAGGATGGCAACAAATTAATGATGCCAATAAATGGGAAGTTCCTGAAAAAGTATTACCCATAATACGTTCAGGATAACCTATGTAAAACGGGAAGTTCCTAGAGAATCCTATACAGGATATTTCAGGATAACCCGATATCAGTTGATTATTCTAAATGAAAACCAATCATGTGAATAATCTGTTCTTAATGGTTATAAAAACGATTAAGATCCTCTTACTACTTTTGTTGAGATGAGATTTAGTGACAATTAATCTTTCCTCACGAAACCCTGTAATACGATCATGAAAGGGTAAATTCGATGATTCGTAACCCCGCACCATGAAACCCCCAATGACCAGATCGACCTAAGGTCATCAGTCTATATCAGCCGACAAGTTATTTTATATCAAATTCTTATATTTGAAATCAAAATTTTCCACTGAGTAGTTCGTGCAAATCAATAAAACTCATTGTTATTTGCTCCCTATTCCCATTTCTCTTTTGGTTAAACCTTCCTACAGCTAGAACCAAAGCCAAAATCCCCTCTCGATTCGTTCCATGAACGAGAGGTCCACAAATTGAGTGATCAAACCTTTAAACAGTTGGGATCATGTCAAAACCCCCACTTGGTCAAACCTTCCTACAGTTAGGACCACAACCAAAATCTCCTCTCGATTTGTTCCATGAACGAGGGGTCCACAAACTGAATAATCAAACCTTATGACAGTTAGGATTATTCAAACCAATCCGGATTTCCTAAGTGGAGACCCCACTTTGAGTTTCCTTTGCATCAGGAGATAGAATATAAAATTCTTCCTCTCCAATTCTGGGTTTATCTCTACCAACAAACAAGAGACCAGGAGTCGGAATATGAAATTATTCCTCTTCAATTCTGGATTTATCTCTACCAATAAACAAGAGACCAGGAGTTGGAATATGAAATTATTCCTCTCCAATTCTGGGTTTTTTATCTACCAACAAACAAGAGATTCTGAACTGGAATTTCCAAGTTCTTTCTTCACAAACTTAGGTTCGTTTTCATACATAGAGAACATAATCTATCTACACCTTAAGGTCCATGTCATTCACGCATGGGGATGTTATCTCTATCCCTTATTAGAGATAAGTCTACATCTAACACATGTAGCCTACACATTCAATGCTGTAGTTTAAAGTCTAAAAGAGTTTAAGTCTTTTAGCCCAACGTTATATGTGAAACAGACTTAGATAATTTACATACTAACCCAATTCAAACGGTGGTCGGTAAAGGCATATCAAATTCGTTGATGGCTGAGGATTTGCCAAAAATCCTATAAGTATTATGGTTATTTATTCTAAACAAGAATGAGTAATCATAATAAAATCTTAATGAGCAAAAGAGTTCATTATATTGATCGAAAATGGTCAAACAAAAAAAAGTATACATGTTCTTCAATTAAAAAAATTTATGCTGACGAATTTGATCTTCTAGTTTTAAAAGTTCTATCGCGTAGGCTTGTTCAAGCTCAGTGGTCAGTTTAACTTTGAAGGCTTCTTCGTCAACACTCTGAAATTCGGCGACCTCTTGTTCCTTCTCAGCAAGCCTCTTATCCTGGATATCCAATTGTTGGAGCAAGTTTTCTTCAATTTGAGCTGTCTTCGTCAACTCAGATTCCAAAACTACACGAGCTTCTTTAGCGTTTGCAAGTTGTTCTTCCAGGCGGCTTATCTCGGCTTGGTTCGACTCTAAATCCCGCTGTAGATCGACCTTAACTTGTATTCTCTTGGCGACATGCACCCTGAGCCGATGACTGTGAGCTCTTAGCTTTTGGAGTTCGGAGTTAGCAGAATTTTGGGAATCACGCCATGCTTGCAACTTGAAATCCATATGAGAAGCGATGTAGGAGTGTACGCCTTTAATGCGAAGATCCTTCAGGAGTTCAACATGTTGCTTCAGCTCGACTAAATAAACGTTGATCGAATCAGCCAAGTCGTTATATCCTTCATCTCGGATGCCCGACATATAACGATCAAACGGTTTCTTAAAAATCTCAAAATGTGAGCCTTTTGAAATAATGCGATCGACCATAGAGTTCCAAAAATGGACGAAGCCAAGAAGATCAGAGCAAATGGCGGCTTTTTTAGGATCCTCGTCAGCCAATAACTCTTGAATACGGGCTGATAATGAGATAGAAGAAGCTGCGACAAGGGCAAATAAGTCAGTACAAGATATATACGTGTACACAAGACAGCGATTTGAAGTATACCAAGTTTAACGGAAGAACCTTCAACATGACCCTGCGTGTCCACTGGGGGTAGTCCGGTCTCCTGAGTAGTCGAAGCTGGTTCAAGGATAGCAGCTTTTGATGCACCAGCTACGTCGGAAGATTCTGTAATTTTGACCTCAGAAAGTTTTGGGCTTAAGTCGAGAGGTTTCTCAGGAGAAGATCCTACAGACAAAAGAATCACAATGAATATAATGGGGTATTAATCAGAGGCTTGAAATGAATGAGGGTTAAAACTCACCAATTCTAGGCACAACATCAGCCGACGTACCAACTTCTTCAGTTGGTCTCGCTTTTGTTGCGACTGGACTGATTTGGGGGGTGACAGAGACCTCTATCATCATGGGATCTGCAGGAGTAGTAGGTTGGGATTCAAGAATATGTGATTGAAAACCAATTTCGGTTCCTGCCCATGATGATAGATCACAACCCCCGGGTTGATCGTGAGTTCCAGCGACTATAGCTGCATTAGTTCCAGCGACTAGTCCTATAATTCGAACATTTACACGATTAGTCAAGCAAGAAAATATATGATGAGAAGTCTGCAGAATAGAAGTCTTACTCTCAGAAGGACCTGCTTCTGTTAAACCAGCGCCAACCGTTGATTCTGTGGGTGCACCAGTGGCTTTCCCCAACAACAAATCGGAGATTTGCTGATGGTCATCCTCTGAGATGTCCATATTAAAGTCGAAATCAGTGAAGTTATCGACTTTAGGAGTATGGGCAGCCTCTCCTTCAGGTGGTGCACTCATTATGACATCTACAAGATGCGTTGAGTCATAAATAACATGTGAATTCAGATGAACTTGCTCAAGACGAAGATTAATTTTACCTTTGTTCGTTGGGACGAGTTCGGGAGCTTCGCTACTTGCACCCACTTCTTTTAGTTTAACTAAAAGAATACAAAGCGCACAAGTCGTTAGAGGAGGTACACGTCCCGACTCATTCATTTCTTGGAATTCTCGTCCGAGTGGGGAGAGATCAATACCTGAGTCTTGAGCCGATGGGTCGATGTCTGAAGGCGGTAGAACGTTAGCTATTTCATCCTTCAGAGCATCCTGCATCTGTTGAACAAAGCTGGGTTCCTCAGCTTCCATACCACCGGGAGAAGTAGCTTCGGCTCGATATTCTCCTTCCTCTTGACTCCCTACAGAAGTCGAGTATGAATTGAGTTTAAACAATAAGAAGTTTGAGAACAATAAAAACGAATTATTACCTTGTTCTTCTGAAGAGGTGCTACGAGCGGACGTTTCCTCTAAAGCGGGAAGACGAACACGCGGCTTAGAGGCGGATTTCTTCTGTCTTTTCAACGGACGTACCTCATCCTGGATTCTAGAGCCTTCATGACGATACTTGGTACGTAATTCAGCTCTGGGAGAGGCTTGGGTTTGAGCTTGAGCGGAAGATCGTGATCTTTGTCGACGAGCAAGAGGCACTTCATCCTCTTCATCCTCTTCATCCCCGCTGAGGACTTCCACCGTCATCTTGTTCGGATAAGTCATAACGACTCTTTCTTTCCTTTTTCTCGGAGCATCTGGTGGTTGAGCAGGCGCAGCAGATGGGCGCACAAGTCCCCTCTCGAAGAAAGAATCGGGGAGACCAGCTCTTTCATCAGAACTGGAGCCAGTCTCACCCGCCTCCTCAGAAGTCTCCGTCTCCTCGGAGTCGAATTCTTCTTCACTACCAGCGGAGCGAACCGGTTCTTTTCCCTTCCTCGACGATTCGGCGGCCTCTTTCTTTTGAGGTGAAGTCATAACTTTACGTGTTGCTCTGCTTGAGCGCCGTGGGGCTGTCTCTTCCTCTGGTTCCGACCTTCCCCCGTACCGGGTGACGATGTTGGCAGCGAGCAACCACTTGCAAAATAGAAAAGTCGTCCGCAGAGGTGGTGTTTCCAGAGGAAGATCAAACTCAGCACCTGTGCAGCCAGCAATACTCCAGAACCAAGCTCTCGCTCCGTCGATAAGTCCTCCTCGAAAGCTAAGATGACGATTTGGATTACCGACGTAGATTTGATCATAGCCGAACTGACGAGCAAATCGGCATGGAAGATAGGGTTCAATGTGACAAACGTCTCTTACCCGGAACAATAAATAACCAGGTTGAATATTCATCAACCATCTGAAGCACCCGACATCCAAGATGGTGCGATTCTGCCTTGGGTCTTCAGTATCAAATAAAGTGGTATTGTAAGTACCAGAGAATCGAGGGAAGCAAGGGAAGAATTCCCAACATTTGTGAATTTTGAATTGCCTTGTTATGTCCGGCTCTCGATGTTTGATCCATTTGCAAGCTTTAAGATTCTGCAACAGAGGAAGACTGGGATCTACCACCCTAGGAGCTTCTATTAAATCTGGCCGGTGAAGTACTAACCAGGCCATTAGATAAGTATAGGGCAACTCCAGCTTCGGAACTGATAGACTGGCCGAAGGTTTCTTTTTCTCTTGAGTAAACACAGTGATTAATTACCGTAATCCACTGTGAATAGCAGCCACCATGGCAGGAAGCAAGGATAATTTGCGACCTGTAGCTAGCTGAACGGCTGGATACAATACTTCTATTGGCATCGCATCAGAGGACTGATGGGGAACTACGCACCTCTTAAACCATATAGCCAGGAAACCAGCTAGCAGAGCAGTAGGGCTAATTGGAATACCGGCTTGCCACAGATAAGAACGGAATTTGGTCCCATGCGGAAATCCATCTTCTGAATGGGAGGTGTAAGTCTGTGCGTTTGTTTTCTCCAACAGCCGATTGATTTCACCCGGGTTCAAAGGAGATAATCCACGTACATCTTCTGAGCGGCTGTCCAAGTTCTTGAACAGATAATCGGCGAACTGTTTTAAGCTAATTTGGGGAGATTTCTTTCTAGATTTGGTCTCCATCTCGGCCATGGCTATGTGATAGTGACAAGTCAATTGTCATAAAATATCATGAGTCACAGCTGACCGATCCTTCATCTTGTTCAGCTGGTTGGTGGTTGGGAAGAACTCTTGATATGGAACGTCGCCCATCGGCAAACCAGACACCTTCATCATTTCATACAGGGGTAGTCCGAGCTCCCTATTATTGGTAAAGAATGTGTTGGTGTCCGGGTTATAGATCTCAAACAAACAGAGGAAATGACCTACACTAATCTGCAGACCACTCATAGTAGCACAGATCGGGGCCGCCAACCCTAATTCTGCTAACTCTCGCCCCCAGCGGTTCAGCACATAGCGGGTCATTCTGGTCCACCACCACTTGTCTCCAAAATAATGTACTCATCCATAACATCTGAAATTCTCTCTGGGTAAGACTTTTCCCATTGCCTCTAATCGGTTCTTCACGGTGTTGGCCTGCGCTGTCGTCTCGTTCTGAGGTATATTATCTTGACCTAAGACACCTGGATGAAGCCCTCGTACAGAAGCTCTTTCGCTGGAACCAGGAGTAGCCTCTTTCCCAATAAATCCACAGTGAATGCGCTCATGATTTTCAGTTAATCTCCAGAACATTTCACGGTTAACTGATAAATTCCTGAACTGTAGGAGCGAGTGTTCTCGAGGAATCCAAGGCAAATATAGAAATAACGAGCCGCTTTCATGCAACCACTGTGCAGGCTTGCAGAATGCGACTTCCGGATCCTTCATCGAATCACCAAACAAGAAATCCGGCTTCCTTATGCATTTGTTGTCATCTCGTTCTGAAATCAGAGGAGTGTCTGTGATTATCCGTCACAGAATACGGTAACTACCTCGTTGAATCAGTTCCCTAGCTCCTTCACTATAATCTGACTTAAACTGGGGAGCTGACTCTATTAATGGTAATCCCTCATAAAGAGAATGAGTAATGTTACTCCGACCCGTAACCGCATCAGCAGGAATAGCAGTGGAAGGAAATTGGACTGATAAAGAAAACATACACATAAATAGTGTAAGAATATTCCTAAAATTATAGAGGAAGCGATATACCTTATTCTATAAGATATAGTCGCTATTTCATAACAGGTGTGACGATTTCTCATCTACCACATGTATGAAGGAGATATGCGCTACTATGCACGGGCATTATAACGGCATACCAAAACCTTTCAATACATGTGGGATGATATAAAATCGCCCCTGCATGTTCTGAAGTGTGTTTTGTCCAAGCAAAACGAACACTTTTAAGCGTCGATCCCCTCAAAGGAGGATGCCGGCTCTTCTCGAATGTATCTCAAAGGATAGAAACGAGGATCTGCATACAAATACAGGTGCATATATATGAAATGGATTGAATACAGTATTTAAATTCGTAAAAAGGGATGAGAAGCATACCCCCATGTGAAGCGGCAACAGGAGCAGCCTCCTCAGGGCTCTGAACAGTCGGACGGCTTCGGGAAGTTCTGGGTCTTCGTGGTGACATGACGCAAACACAAACTACAGTAAAACCTAACGAAAAAGTCAGAGTTTTGAACAGGAAATCGACCAAAATATCACAAAGAATGGCCGAAATAAAGCATGCAAGGTTAAAGATAAAGAAAATCAAAGTTTTGAAAAGAAAGAGGCGAACAAACCTTCACAAATCTAAGTTGAATCTCCCCCAAACGAGGCACTACACAAATCAAGAATGAAGAGAAGAAGAAGAGGTGAAGAACTGGTCGAAAATTGCTCAAAAATCGCCCAAGAATCGCCCAAAATCGCTGACAGAATCGACGTGAAAAACCCTAAAAAAGCCCAAGTCCGATTTATATAGTCGTTGTCTCGCTGGGCGAGACAGTAAACCCTATCTCGCTGAGCGAGACAGCAAATTCTGTCTCGCTGAGCGAGACAGCAAACTCTGTCTCGCTGAGCGAGACAGCATATTCTGTCTCGCTGAGCGAGACAGTAAACACTGGGTCGTACTAATACGATGCAGAGAGATACTCCAATAGGTACACGAGTCTAAACTGTTTCCCACACCCAATAGGAAGTTCCTGGAGAATATTAATCTGAATATTCTTAAGGATAACCTGTTGAACTCTCGGCAGATATATCAATTCAGTGACAAAAGCTGAACCTACAAGAACAAATACCAGCTTCGATTCAAGATCTCGATAACGGTCAAGCGATAAACGCGACATCGGGAGAACATTAGCTATTCTACGAAGAACTGAATAGACTAAAGGCAGAAGAGGTCAAGGATTGAAGCCATTTACAAGTCCTGCTACACGATCTACTCAACAAAGCATCCCAGACTCTTCTATAAAAGAATACGTCTGTAATACTTTGGAGGGGGTATCTGTAGGCGTCAAAAAATTCCAATAGATATCCAAACATAGAAAATCACTCAAAAACTGAGAAAATTACCCAAAACTCACAGATGTGAACTGTCTCGCCAGCGAGACAGTGTTTGTTGTCTCGCCAGCGAGACAGTGCTGAAATGGTCAATAACCACCTCAATAACTGCCCTACACGTGTCCATTAACTGCCAGGGGACGTGGGAAACAACATGGGCGAAAATCACGTGAATAACTGCCAAAATAACGGAGTTTGAAACGTGGGGAGGCAGTTACAACGAAAACTGCCAGGAATATTCGTTTCGCGAGACAGTCTTTTACTGTCTCGCTGGGCGAGACAGCATATTTACTGTCTCGCTGGGCGAGACAGCAAATACTGTCTCGACCAGCGAGACAGCAAACACTATCTCGCCAGTCTAATGTGCTGTTTTGTCGAGTTTTTGCAATTACAGACCCCAGAGGCTATAAATACCCCACTAGGGTCACTTCTGACGGGCATCGAGCATTCGTTAGAGCATTCCAGAGCAGAGAGAGCAGAGATTCCAGTTCCTGAAGTGATTCCTTGACATTCGAGCTTAGATTTGATTTCAAGAAGAACGACTATCTTACTTCGATAAGATATCGTTTCCAATTCTCACTTTGATAACGAAGGAAGAATCATAAACCTCCTCTCACGATCTGTGATTCGGTGGTCCACGAATCAAAACGTTCCCGGCACAGGCAAAGTCCCACAAAAGCAATAGTCGATAAACAGCTATTGTGTTATTTTCACAGAAGTTGCAATTTTTACTTTGTTGTGTAAAAGAAGTCTTATAAAAAGACTATCTCTTTGAATTTATTGTAATCAAAAGAAGGTATAATGAATTTGACAACAAACTCAACTTTTGCTGAAAACATTAATATATAGAACTCATAGGAAGATATCATCTTAAAGATAGCGATTGTTTTGAGTGACGCTGGAAGTACTCTAATGGGTACGTGTGTGTGTGTATATGAAAATGTTTTTAAATAGAAGATTTTTACAACCGTACATCTATTCTCTATATATACAGGATTGAAGAAAAAAGGTACCTAAATGAATACTGGTCACATTTGACGAGTATGTAACTTGTATTTAGGGAGAACTCCAGTACGTCTAGAAGTCTTAAATAGACGACAAGAAACCAAATAAACCAAAAGAAGTTAATTGATTGATAACCAAAAAAATTACCTGCAGGAACCTCCAGATTGATTGTGTTCTCAACAGAGTGAGTATCCCCATCAAGGCCACTAACGGCTGGTCTTGTATTATTAAAAATAGGTGTGCCATCATCAATAATAGGAGTTAGAGGAACAACATTACGACGATATATCGAGGGCGCAGTCCGTTGTGGACGAATAGATTGGGAAGCTAAAAGACAAAGAATGATATAAAATTATATATTGACTATTTGCTCATGAAAAAAAGGCTCCAAAAGTTGGAAGTAGTACAGTGTTCATACTCATAGATAGGTTATGAATTACCACCTGAGACATGCACAAAGAAATCACCACCTGAGACATGCGCTGAAGTTCTACTACTTGTATGGTTAGCCATAGATGATAGGTCCAAGCTGGAAAAATCTGCGTGTTCCCAAAATATGCAGCACAATCATTAAAACTGAAAAAAATCATAGGCTATATCTAAACTCTTAGCTTTTCAATAAATAAGAAAAATACCTCCATCAATTGTTTTCTGATGACAATCTGGTGGGTTAGTGTTATTTGTGTCCTCAATGTTCTGTGAGCTAGGTTCAGCATATATTCTTTTCTTCTTCCCGATGATATTTCTTCTCTTCTTCATCATCATGATCGCCTGTTTAGGCGGCATGTTGTATTATCTGAAAAAATTCCTTTCATTAATATTCATAAATATTTAGGCGGCATGTTGTATTCTCTTCTTCTCCATCAATTCTTCTTTTGCCATAATAAAAAATAACAGAAATGTACTTGGGTAGTATAGCATAATGGCAGGCTTAGTTAATTAAATAAAATTCTAGCTGGGTAGATAACTAAACTAAAAACAAAATCATAATCTGCATCCAGTTGTCTATTCCCTTATCCTTTTCTAATATGTCCATATAAATCAACCATCAAGTACCTTATGTGCATTCAATTGAATTAAATTGAACGGGGTATTAAATGAAAGATAAGCACAAAGAATAAATATATGAATAAATTTTCAATTAAAATAAAATATCATCTAAAATACCTGAGATTTCTTTTTATTCTTCCCAAGAAAACTTTTAGGCCCCTCGAGATCTTTCTGACTTACAAATGTGCCAATTTCCATATCTTTTCTAACCCACTCAATATTACCATCATCAATTGTAATGCCTTCTGAAGGGATACATGGATCGATTCTCTGAACATAATTAATATCTTCATCTTCAATTTCCTCCTCTGTATGTTGCCCCTCTTCCGGAACTTCATAAGTATCTCTTGGCTTCCAATGACACACAACACTCCAGTTTGGATTTTTAGGATCCTTCGAGTAATACACTTGTCTTACTTGTGATGGATAGATGAATGGCTCATCTATGTAGCTATTCCGAGATGTATTAATGGATATAAGATTGTACTCATCTTTCTTCCATCCCAATTCTTCTCTATAGTCATACCAAGTGCATTTAAATAAAATAATAGATTTCATTTTTGGTACTTGTATAGCTAATATTTCATCGATTACCCCATAAAATAATTTACTCTCATCACCCATAATTACAACACCACTATTTTGTGTTGTTCTTATAGCCTCAACGGCTTTGGTTTCGAATTTATACCCATTGACACCAAATGCTGGATAACGTACATGTAGCATCGGGCAAAGGACCAAAAGCGAGATTGATCACTTCCTTATCTAACTGAACATTTTTCCTCTTTAACGTATTAATCTATAACAAAGTAATAAATGCATTAGAAATTGATATTATGAAAAATTATAAAGTTTAAGTAAAGTTGTTTTGAAAGCTTACATGAGATCTAAACCAATCAACGAAATTTTTATGTCCTTCAACTTGGACTTGGCGGTTGTCCCAATGAGAATGTCTTTGCTTTACAAGTTTATTATATAACCTGGATTACCAATATAGTATTAAAATAAAAAAAACATTAATGAAAATATAAAACAGATCCACACAACATACTCTCGATATGGGTGTATTGATTCCATATTATCAAGTATAAAGCGATATGCTTGGTATAATTCTGAGGCCGATAGTTTTTTACTCTTTCCTGTACCGAGGGGACCTTCTTGAAGTCGCACTGGCCGATTAAGTTTTGACTCCACATCATTAAGGTAACGTGTACAAAATATTGTGGTCTCCTCCATCAAGTACCCCTCAGCAATTGAACCTTCTGGGCGGCTTCTATTTCGTACATAGTTCTTTAGTGTAAGCAAATACCTACATAGAAATTATAAATTATACTTCTAGAATAAATATAAAATAAAGTGAATATAATTCATTTCACCATACCTCTCAATAGGGTACATCCAACGGTATTGAACCGGTCCTGCGAGTTTAGCCTCTTTCGCTAAATGGACAGTCAAATGTACCATGACATCAAAGAACGCTGGAGGGAAAATCCTTTCAAGCTTGCATAGAATAATAGGAATACTTTGCTCAAGCTTTTCTATCAAATGTACATCAATGACCTTAGAGCATAATTCTCTGAAGAAGCTACAGTAGTCATTCAAAACAAGACCTACATCATTTCTAAGTGATGTTCTCATGGCTAATGGAAGGAGTTGTTGCATCAAAACATGATAGTCATGACTCTTCAAGCCAATAATCTTGCTTTCTCGAATCTGAACTTGTCCTGAGAAGTTTGAAGAAAAATCATCAGGAAGTTTTAAGTCCTTCAAAAACTTTTAAGAATCTTTCTTTTTCCTCTTTGCTCATACTATAGGATGCATGAGGCAATACAAACTTTCCTGCTCTACTAGCTATCTCTTTAGGATGCAAAGGCTTCCTAATGTTTAAAATTTGCAAATCTCTACGAGCATTAAGATTTTCTTTTGTTTTTCCATCTCGACATAATAGAGTACTCAATATGTTATCACAAACATTTTTCTCAATGTGCATAACATCTAGGTTGTGACGCACCAATAATGTTTTCCAATATGGTAGTTCAAAGAAAATACTCTTTTTTTTCCAACCTTTTGGTGTTGGTTGCTTTTCAAAAAAAAAATTTTCCAAATGCCATATTATTGTAATTTTGCCACTGATTTAATACATCATGTCCAGATAATAAAATAGGAGCAGTATCTTTCTCCACTTCACCATTGAAATTTTTCCTATCATTTCTCCATGTGTGATTGGTCGATAGAAAGCGGTGATGCCTTAAATACACACATTTTCTGCTACAAGGTAAGTATATGGAACCATGGTTAGTATGACAAATAGGGCATGCAGTATACCCTTTAGTGCTCCAACCTGATAACATACCATATGCAGGGAAGTCATTGATTATCCACAAAATGGCAGCTCTTAACTTGAAGGTTTCATCATTTGCCGCATCATATGTATCGATACCATCTTCCCATAAAGTGTTGAGCTCATCAATCAAGGGTTGTAAGTAGACATCGATATCATTACCAGGGGACTTTGGACCGTCTATTAAAAGGGACAACATGAAGAAAGATTGCTTCATAACAAACCATGGTGGAAGGTTGTATGCAATCAAAATCACAGGCCATGTGCTTCGGTTGCCGCCTGTCATTAGTTTAAAAGGACTAAACTCATCACTAGCAAGACCAAGCCTTACATTACGAGGTTCCATGCCAAATGAAGGATGTTTTGCATCAAAATCTCTCCAAGCTTCAGAGTCTCTAGGATGACTCATTTTTCCGTCTTCCCTAGGAGTGTTGTGATGCCAGGTCATGTCTACAGCTGTTTTTTTGGACATATATAACCTCTGCAACCTTGGAATCAACGGAAAATGACGAAGGACCTTAATAGGAATATTTTTACCTCGAGAATCTTCTCTTATTTGCTTCCATCTTGATTCTTTGCACACGGGACATGAATTCAAGTTTTCATATTCCCCTCTAAATAGCACACAATCGTTACAACATGCATGTATCTTGTTGCACTTTAAGCCCATTTCATCCATCACCTTCTTTGCTTCATACCATGTCTTTGGCACGAGATTGTCTTCAGGTAAAAGATCTTTAAGCAGCTCAAGAAGACTGGAGAGTGACTTATTGCTCCATTTATTCAAACATTTAATTTGAAACAAACGAACAATAAAAGATAATTTTGAGTACTTCTGACAATTTGGATAAAGTGGTTTCTTTGCATCCTCGATCAAATTTTCAAAGTTTCTTGCATTCCTATCTCTTCCTGTTCTATTTGATGAATCTAAAGTCGCGTCATTTTCATAAGCCGAAGACGATGGACAAATAGATGCTAGCATTCCTGCCATGTCATCTCTTGATGGAAGCATATTAATTGTTTCCTCCCGAAGCCTCTTTCGATTTTCACCATGAAAATACCATTTAGTGTAGCCATGTACAACCATTCTTGACTATATGCATTTTAATGGTTTTCGTATCATAGCTACAATGGTTTTGACATTTTTTGCATGGACAACATACATTGGACCGACCTTCTACTGAATGCTGAAGTGCAAACTCAATGAAACAATCGACTCCGGCTATAAAAAATTCTTCAAAGCGTTCATTTTCCTCTTTATACATCCAACTCCTGTCGGCAATGTAATCGTGTTCCATCTCTCAAGGTATCTAATAGAGTAATTGACATATAAAATTCATTATATTAATTTCAATAGGAAATAATTATGGGTAAAATGGCATATAATGTAGGCGTTAAAAAATGCTTACAGATATCCAAATACCACTCAAGATAAAGAGAAGGCGGTAAACACCAGTCTCTTAATCAGAGGAGATCATTCAAAGCCAAAAGAAGCAAATGAACATGTGAAACAACATAGAAGAACAATATGAACACCCGCGACAAGGAACACTGACGCGCATAGTCACGGTAGTGAAAGGTGTTGTGCATACAAACAGAGTGAAACGCCAATGGGAAGTTGTAGAGATCTTCGATAGCTTTCCAACGCATCTTGGATCACCTCATTCCGACATCGGACGAGGAAGTTAGAACCAAAATACCCGAGAGGTCGCAAACTGCATTGAAGGTGCGCGACAGTGTACACTGCCGCGGCAACAGCGCGACAGTATAAGGTGTCGCGCAAATAAACATAGTGAAGCGCCAATGATAAGTTGTAGAGCTCTTCGATAGCTTTCCAATGCATCTTGGATCACCTCATTCCGACATCGGACGAGAAAGTTAGAGCCAAAATACCCGAGAGGTCGCAAACTGCATTGAAGGTGCGTGACAGTGTACACTGCCGCGGAAACAGCGTGACAGTACAAGGTGTCGTGCAAATAAACATAGTAAAGCGCCAATGGGAAGTTGTAGAGTTCTTCGATATCTTTCCAACGCATCTTGGATTACCTCATTCCGACATCGGACGAGAAAGTTAGAGCCAAAATACCTGAGAGGTCGCAAACGGCATCGGAGGTGCGCGGCAGTGTATACTGCCACGGTAATATATTGCACATTTAAGCTATGATATGATCTAAATCTGAAGAAGCTCAAAAGACAAAAGTTGTAGATCTCTTCGTCATCTTTCCAACGCATCTTGGATCACCTCATTCCGACATCGGACGAGGAAGTTAGAGACAAAATACTCGAGAGGTGCGTGGCAGTGGTAACTGCCGCGGTAATGCGCGACACCACGTACTGTCGCGGCCACTGGGAAGCTGAACACATCATTTTGACAGTTTTCTCGAGTTTTGTGCAGCCCACATGGCTTATTAACTGCTGGGGTCACTTATGAACGTGGGGAAAGCAGTTACAAGCGAAAATCATGCACACTAACCTCATAAAAAGATGGTATTTAAGTAGTGGGACGGCGGTTACAAAAGGGGGCTGATTAGATAGCATCCAAGGGGGGCTGATAGGGAGAGGGCAGATTGGGGCAGAGAGGCTTGAGCTTTTGGTGAATTAGAGCAAGAGAGAGATTCTTCATTCTTCACAAACATCCTCAAGAAGCTTTTGGCGATTCCTAGAGATTTAAGCTCTGACTTGATCTTTAGAAGAGTGAACATCTTACATCGATAAGATATTCGCTTTAAATTCTTACTTCGATAAACGAAGAAAGAATCCCCAAAACCTTCACGATTCAATCAGAATCTGTGAATCGGTGGTCCACGGGCTAACGCACCCCCGGCACAGGCAAAGATCCCACGCAAGCAGCGATCCAAACAACGATCCTGCGTTTGTTTCTAAAAAGTTGTAATTTTTCTTTTGTTGTGTAAAAGAAGTCTTATAAAAAGACTCTCTCTTTCGAATTTATTGTAATCGACCGAAGATATAATGAATTCAACAACAAAACCAACTTTTGACGAAAACAAACTAATAGTCATGAAAAATGTGTGAATGGCCTACTGGAATATAAATATATAAAGTGGAGTCTCTTAAATTGACCATGTATGATGGATTGATTCATGATTTTGTTTTTCTTTTCCCTCTATAATAATTTCATGCATAGTTTATTCAACTATTTTGAGAAGCCCAATAGGGGACAAATATAATGGGTTATATATAATTTATTCACAACGCATAGAATTTTGAAATGGAGCAAGAGTTTGAAGAAATAATAAACTTCTTATACTAAATGATTAAATAAGTAATGAAGACAAGCCTATGTAATTTATACGAACCTCATTCACAATCAAATAGATATCTGAATAAATCACAAAATAGATTATTTGTTTAGATTTACATGAATCAAACATATATTTGTACAAGAATACTTACAAGTACGTACGTAGATGGGATAGGGTTTTCTACCAATAAATATTGAATAAAGTAGACAAATACATTTATATCCCATATTTTTAAATGACTTAGTTTTATGTAACATACTGACATAAACTTTTCTCATGCACATAGGCCTTATTTGAAACTGCTACCCACTTTTGCCTTCAACTCGCAACAAGTGAAAAGAGATGTGCATCCCTTAAAACTTGCATCTACAAGTCCAACACAGAATACAGAAGACTAATTGTGGATCAAATCATCGCCAACTCTCTCATGCTAGCTAAACACAACTATGGGTAATAAAAACTCCACAACTATGCAGTAAATCTGTAAAACCAGATCCACCTACAGAGCCGACCCGAAAATCAATCTCAACTAAATGATAGGAATTCTGAACATATTACATTTTAAAAAACTTAAGCAATAACTTCAGATTCTGTCAAGAGAAACAATGTATATGGACATACAAAATCTAAGGAATGACAACATACTCTGTAAAGAAATAATTTAAAAATCATAAAGAAAAAATCAAATGTATAATCTTACCTGTAAAAGAATTGTAGTAGGCAATGAGAAGCACGTCCTTTAGAACACCATCAAGAATTTTTGAGTTAGAAAATTAGGATCCCTCTGTTAAAAAAAAGGTAAATAAAAATAGAAATTGATAAGGAAAATTTAAATTAGATACCAAAATAAAACCATGACAAAAAATTATATTTTGATGGTCCTAAAGATATAATCAAATTGTATGCGTTTTCTTGGAAATTTTCACTTGGCACATGTTAATTCTCAAATTAAACAACATGAAATTAGAGAATTACTAATATTTTGCAATAAAAGCTCTAGTATCCATAATTTTAAGGATTATTGATTTGAAAAACCAAATAAAAAGAACATAGAATTACAACAATTAATATGAAAAAAATATCCAATTTTTATAAACCCATCAAGAATAACCAACTCCTTGAAGATCCAAGTCCAAAATTCAATCTTTAAACAAGATCAAAAAAATTCCCAAATAGCAGTTCAAAATCGTTTATTTTGACCAACAAGCACGAAAAAAAAATAAAAAACAGATATAATTTCTTGAACCAGCGGTTCTACCTGAGCGATTTAGAAGAGGCGACCGGCGGTTCTACCTGAGCGATCGAGTGGGAGCAGAGAAGATGTCGAAGGGTTTCCCTTTATTCCTAATTTCTTGAAGCGGGTTGATAAAGATTGGAGGGAAAAATTACCATGAATAATCGGAGGGAAAACATTTCCATGAATAATCGGAGGGAAAAGATTTGTTTTTGATGAATTTAGAGGCACCGAACAATATTTTCGCGTGAGCTCTAACCCCCGCTGAAAATATCTCCGTTAACCAGACTCTTCGAGATCCTTTCCCATTTATTTTAAAGAAATACATTATTTTTTAATTAAATTAATTAAGTTTTTAGATGGGCCTGTTTCAAATAGAAAGGTATTATTAGACCCACTTAAATTAGGTTCTATTATAAACAATTAACTAAAATAGTGTTGCTAATAGACCCAATTGTAGTAGTGAAACATATGTCGTAAGTTCTACAACACATACATGTCATAATTTTTGTAACATATTCTAATATGTGTAGAAAAACTCTCTCCATACATGTTTTACCTATACTTTTGACTTATGTCGTGCTTCACATTTGCGATATAGATATGCATCGCGAAGTGACAAAAAACATATCATAAAATACACATTTTGTTGTAGTGATATCATACGGCTAAATACTCATATTGGTATTTTAATTCCACCTCATTTATCAAGAAGGTATTTTAATTAGGCAAACTTATTTTAAAGCATTTTAATTGATTCAACTTACCAACAAGGCCATTTTTCTTGTCAGCAACTAGTTTTCCGGCGAGAGCTCGTCACGTGCGTGGCACGTGATATCTTAAACTATTTTTC
This sequence comes from Asparagus kiusianus, assembly GCA_022839385.1. Taxonomy (NCBI): domain Eukaryota; kingdom Viridiplantae; phylum Streptophyta; class Magnoliopsida; order Asparagales; family Asparagaceae; genus Asparagus; species Asparagus kiusianus. The sequence goes on along the minus strand of BQKN01065933.1, from coordinate 41,943 downwards.
AGCTGCTGATGTGACACGGATTTTCTAACATGGATAAAACAGTTGGGAGAATAAAAGATGGGATTCAAGCTGAGATTGGGTGAGATTGGAAACTAGGGTTTATCAAATTGGGGCATTTAAGCTGAGATTGAGCGTGGAAGAGAAGATATTATGTCGTCGTCATCAAGTTCAAGCTCTCGTTCTAAAGCAAGCAGGGTCAGTGGAAAATTGGGATCACATGTAAGTATTAATCATGGTTTGAATGCTTTGGCAGGTATTAGAAGGTGGAATGAGGAAGCAAATTGTAGGTTTATCTTTCATTTAACTCAAATTTAACAAAAGGCAACAAATTTTGGGTTTATCTTTCATTTAACGCAAACTAAATGTGTGATTAACTTATCCTCTTCAAAACCACCTAAAGATCTCATAAGTATAAAGAGAATCAAACCTTCGCATCGGCTTCAACCCGTACCAAGTCGTCGTCCTCTGAAATTCATCTTTTGCATCAACTGAGGAACACCATCACATGGAATCTCTGTAATCTATCTCCTTTATCTGTCTCCTCCATGATTTCTCACTCTCTATTTCTCCCTCCCTCTCACGTTCAAATCCTGAAAATAAAATGTGTGAATCTATCCTATTTTGGGTGAATTGGAATTTTTAGAGGGTTAATTCCCGCCTTTAAGCACTGTCACATCAGAAAATCTGTGCCACATCAGCAGCTAAAAACAGTTTAAGTCATCACGTGACACGCATGTGATGAGCTCTCGCAAGAAAACTGGTCGCCGACGAGAAAAATGGCGTTGTTGGTAAGTTGAATAATTAAAATGCCTTAAAACACGTTTACCTAATTAAAATACATTCTTGATAAATGAGGGGAAATTAAAATACCAATATGAATATTTAGCCGATATCATACACTGGTGAATTAATTATTGATAAACAAGACGATGTAACTAGCATGGTAAACCTTTCGCCACTTCTCTGTTACTTTGTAGCATATTTGAAGTCTAGTCATTATTTAAACCTTTCGTACATGAACTCTTGAGAAGAAAGTATTAAATTTAACCGGTTATCTGAGGAGTCTCTCATCTTAATCATCTTCGCATAAATATAATTTTTTTTAAAAAAATCAGAACTACATATTCCATACTAATGAAGATACATAAATACCCATTAAAAAATCTATATTGTATATAAAAGAGGATTGTCTTATCAAAACTTTTTATTTTTATTTTTGCCCTTTTAACTTTAATAATTCTCAAATATGTCTTTAGATGTAATTAATCATTCACTAATTATATATAACTTCTTATTAATAATGCATTTGCTCACTTTTCAAAACCTTTGGTCACACTATTATTTTATTATTGAATTATATTATTTAATACAATATTTAAAAGGGAAAAATGTTTCAAGGCCCCAAAATAAAAAATCTGTTGTGACCACACACCCCGTATTGTTTTTTTGTGTTACAAAGCCCCAAACACAATAAATACATGTGTTTTAGCCCCTAATTACATTTCCAACGCAGCACAGTGAGAATATTTTTTCCAAAACCCAAAACTACCCTCTACCATTTACCCAAAAACTTTCAGCTTCCTCTCTCTCTTTCCTCTCTTCTCACTCTCAAGTCCCACCATCATCTCCTCCTCCAAACTGCTGGCAAACAGAGGGACGAGCTCGAGGAGGAGGAGGGGGAGGGGGCTTCGAGTCAACTTCGAGTCGACCTTCGAGTCGACCTCTTCACGCTCTTAGCGAAAAATTCTAGTGTTTGCTCAGATCTTAAGGAAAGAGAGGACTTTTCTTGAAGGTCTGAAATATTTCCTCATTTTGAATCTTTGATGGCTTTTTGTCTCCGCTCACTCTCGATTTTGTTTGCTATTTCAGTATCGGTTCATGGGTCGCTTGCTGATCCTTCAACCTGCCCTCGATTGGGTGTTGTTTATTTAGTGCGTCAGGTCGCAGTGCCCTGTTTGGATCGAGCGGTGTTCACCTGAGGAGTTAATTTTCCCCAATTTTCTTTAAATTTTTTGATCAATTTGAGCATCTGGGTCTTTGTCAGAATTGGGGTTTTCGTTGACATATTGGAACTTTTAATTACCGTGATAACTTTATTAACACCTTGCCATTTGCCCCAATTTGGTTGTCTTTTTGGTTAATTAGTTCACCTCTAAATATTAAATTTTCATTATTGAAATGATAATTATTTGAGTTGAATAATAATTATATTTCTCATGCATGCTATGTGTTTCTATGAATATTGGAGAACTTAATAAGTTAGTCTAACATTATGATTTGAAATGGGTGTTGTTACTTGCAAATGCCCCTTAACTCCTTGAAGTTATCTCAAATGAGGACTTCATATTTGAAGTACCGTCTGATCCGAGTTTTTCCGTTGTTGGAATCTATAAACTTGCATTTGAATGAGTGTTGTTACTTGCAAATGCCCATATTTAAGTAGTTGAAATCCCTCTTCTCCTTAGCATTGAGCCTAATCCTTGCATTTGAATGCGTGTAGTTAGGAATATTTTGCTCTCTTATAACCTAGGTAACCCATAAAGAAGATTTGATCAGGTGATATGAAGAACCGTTATCTCTTTTATTAGCATAGACGATGCTGATGACTAGATGCTTTAGTTGGAGATTTGATACAACATTCACTGAACAATGGTACCTATCCATTTGGGTAACTTAGGTTTTTTAACATTTAGCAAGATAACAATGTAATGCAGGATCTCGTTCAAATCCATTTCTTCAAGTAGTTGCTTATAAAATACTCGATAGTATGTTCTTCTACATACATGCATAAAGTCTCACCCTTTAGCTAACTTAATAATGCTTCGATACTTTCATTAGCCATGAGAAAGGTTTTTTTTTCATCCAAGAAGTGTCTTAAGCATATATCTTGTCAATTTTTAGTAGCATAGAACACATATGCACTTTATCCAAGAAGTGTCATAAGTTCTTAACAAGGTGTATGTGGATATTGTCGGAGATGCAGAGAAGTATCAGATTAAGCTATCAGAAATATTTCTAGATGTGGAATTTGTAAAAAGCTGATAGCCTCTATCCGGTAGTTGGGGGGAGGAGGGGGGGCTTCGAGTCGAGTTTTGTTCATGAGGTTTAGAGTGTGAGTATTACACTTTTATGACTAATGAAAATCCTCATGTAAGTAATCTTGAATTTATTATTATTTTTGCTCAAGTAGCTGTGATTTATGATTCATGATTTAACTTGATGTTGATTTTGTTTTTGTGAATAATTTTAGAATGATGGTTGTAGATTTCGAGAGTGGTTTGACAACCCCGTGTATAGTGTGGAAACTCAATTATTTCCATTTATGAGAGAAGAACAAGAATATAAGTTGAAGAAACAAGAACATGAAGCTTGTTATTGCTTGGATGAGGTTGTGAAAATGAGGAGAAGAAATGAATTTGATGGGTGAGCTTGCAGAAGAAAAGATGAAGTACATGTTAAATTTTATAATGGGACTGATTGTACTCTTTATTCTTGTGTAGTTTCTCCAGAATTGCTTGTAACGTGTCATGTTTCATTGTTCAGTTGGTTATACTATGTGTACTGTTTATACTTGTGTAGTTTCTTCAGAATTGCTTGTAACGTATCATGTTTTATTATTCAGTTGATTATACTATACATTCTTGTGGTTTGGTTGTACTTAGATAAAAAAATTAATGAAATATATTCTGTCTATTTAGTGATCAATTGGTTATTGTGATTGTTTGTGAAATGTATTTTGGCTGTCATGTGAATATGTACAAGTTCATTTAAATAGAACTTGATGTGCATAATAAACTAAAGATTATATATAAATTATATGTATCAAAACATGAATATCATGGTACATAATATCTCCTATGATTATTGTGTACATAATATATACAGATTATGTACATAATCTTCAAGTTACAATACATTAGATTCTAACTCTCCTTATAACACGTTAACTTTTCAGCTGAACATGTTAACTTTCTTCGTAACATGTTAACTTTTACCATAATATGTTAACTTTCTTTGTAACATGTTAACTTTTAGCTGAACATGTTAACTTTTATCATAATATGTTAACATTCGCTATTACATGTTAACTTTCACCATAATATATAAACTTTCTTTGTAACATGTTAACTCTCAGCTGAACATGTTAACTTTCATCATATTATTATGAAAGTTAACATATTCAACTGATAGTTAGCGTGAAGAGCTGAAATATAACATGTTCATAATAAAGTTAACATATGCAGATGAAAGTTAACACATACAGCTGCCAATTAACATGTTCACTTTAAAGTCTATAGGATTTAAAATTCAATGTGTACAGTTGAAATAAAACATGTTCATCTAAGTAAGCACATCGTGAAAAAATAAAGGGCTTTAAGCCACATTTTTAGTGCAGACAATAACTTTTAAATTAAGTCTCTCTAATCATTATGGACTACTCCTGCTTTGGTATCAATCTATGAAGAGGAAAAGCAAGGAAAAAACCATTTAAGTTCTTCAAAATGTGGATTAATCTTAGCAATTCCCTTCTCTTGTCTCTCCATTTGAGATTTGTTTCAGACCTTCAAGAAAAGTCCTCAAAGATGTTATAGATGAATAAATTAACATGTACATCTGACAAGTTAACATATACATCTGACAAGTTAACATATTATGATGAACGTTAACATGTTCAGTTGAAAGTTAACATGCTCTGAAGAAAGTTAACATATTATGGTAAAAGTTAACATGTAATAGTGAATGTTAACATATTATGATAAAAGTTAACATATAATAGTGAATGTTAACATATTATGATGAAAGTTAACATGAAACAGCGAAAGTTAACATTCAGTATGAAAAGTTAATATACTAGGAGGAAAGTTAACACGTTCAGTTAAAAGTCAACACATAACTATTATTTGGTACACAATCTGTATATATTATGTACATAATATGTATATATTATGTACACAATAACCTCAAGGTTATGTACATATTATGTACCATAATATTCATGTTTTGATACACTTAATTTATATATAATCTCCAGTCTTTATGCACATCAAGTTCTATTTGAATGAACTTGTACATATTCACATGACAACCACAATACATTTTACATATAATCAAAACAAATTATATCAAAATTGATCACTAAATAGACACAATACGTTTTATTAAAATTTCATCTAAGTACAACCAAACAACAAGAACACATACTATAATCAACTGAACAATGAAACATGACACGTTACAAGCAATTCTGGAGAAACTACACAAGAATAAAGAGTACAAACAGTCCTATTATAAAAATTAACATCTTCTTCCTTCTGAATCAGACCATGTTAATTTCTCAAGACTGATGTGTCGGCCAATTCCTTAACCGGCAAAGCCTCCTCATTATTCACCATAACAAGAGAGCACCAAATCCGCACAAATCATATCAATTCCAATTTTAGTATCACACATTCTCCCAATCACCCTCCTCATCTCCTTAAACGACCCTAACCATCCATACAATTGAATCACCACTCTATACTCTAACCCCGATGGCTTAAACCCCAAGTGACCCATTTCATCAAGCACCTTCTCTGCATCCTCAACCATACCCACCAAGCTCAATCCTCTGATCATACACTCAAACACACTTTTCCCAACAAAACTCGTATCTTTAATCCAACCACAACATTTCAAAATAAATTCTTTCAATCCTCTATCTGACGCAGCAACAACGAGGTCACAAATAGAGGGCGGCCCTGAGTAGGAGACGATGGTGGAGCGTTGGCCGGTGATTGAGAGGGGGATGTCGAAGGAGCGGTTGACATTGGAGAGGGTCTAATCAAAATAGAGGATGCCGGTGGAGGACCACCACTAGGAGAGGGAGGGGGAGGGGGTGATATTGAGAGAAGGAGGAGGAGATTGAGAGGAGATTGAGAGGGGAGAGGAGATTGAGAGGAGGAGGAGGGGGAGGGGGAGGAGATTGAGAGGAGGAGGAGAGGAGGAGGGCGGAGGAGATTGAGTGGAGGGGGAGGAGATTGAGAGAAGATTGAGAGGAGGAGGAGGGGGAGGGGGAGGAGATAGAGAGGAGGAGGAGATTGAGAGGAGGAGGAGGGGGAGGAGATTAAGAGGAGGGAAGGGGAGGAGGGGGAGGAGATTGAGGGGAGGAGTGGGGGACGAGGAGAAAACTACAGAGAAGAAGAAGAAGAAGAAGAAGAAGAAGATAAGGAAGGGGTATTTTCGGAATGTTTTGGGATGTATTCATTGGAGAGTGTTAAAAGGGGGGCTGAACACATTTTTTGGGATTTTAAGGGTTAAAGAGTAAGGGAAAAAGATGAGGGGGTTGGGTCACATCTCATTTCTTTTTTTAGGGCCTTGAAACATTTTTCCCTATTTAAAATTCATCCCTCATTTATCTTCACATAATATTTAAAATTCTAAAAAAATTAAAAATAATAAAAATTTACTAGGCTTATTAGGGTTTCACGTCTTATGGAGGACTACATATTACATTTCCGCTTATTAGGCTTTTAAAAGTATGATAATAGTATGAAAATTAATTTGTATTTATCGTAATTATAATAGTGTTAATAGTATAATAATTTTAATAGTCTTTTTTAATTAATGAATTACATTGTAATGTAATAATTTTACAATTTAGTAAATTATTTACTAATAGTGTAATGAACTAATTATCAAATTTAAATATAGTTACTAATAGGATTAGAATTTTGATATCTATAATATTGTTATATTTAAAAGAGAATACATTATTTAATATATTATAATTAAATTATGAATAAATTATAACAATTATCTAAACTATAGTAATTAATCGTACAATTCTTTATACAAAATTTTATCGTATAATTTATTCATTTAAAAAAATTATAATTATTCAGAATTTATATTTCTATACAAGTCATTTTAGTATTTTACAGCCAACAAAAAAGTTTGAAAAATATAAAACAAAATAGTTATGCTCTCGTGCAAAGCACGTGCGTTATACTAGTATACGTAAATAGTTTTTGTGTTACAAAATACAAAGTTGTAGAAAACGGAGCTCTAGGACTTAGGGGTGTTTGATTCACCCATTTTGTAGTAAAGTTTCAAGAAAAGACCTGATAAAGACAATTTTGTAACTAAAAGTTATCTACAGTTTTCTATAAAATATGTTTTGTTTAAAAAATTTATAGAAACATTTTCTATAAAGTAGGGAAAAGTGCCACATTTTATAGAAATCAACTTTCTCTCAAAATGAGAGGAAATTGGTGAGAAATCTGATGCATTAATTTAAATAATAGTTTTTGTACAAACTATTCCATTTTTACTTCTCAACTCATTTTCTATAAAGTTAATTTTTCCTTTTTTTTTATTTTGAATCAAACAAACAATGAGTAAAAAATAAGAAAACACCACTTTTTAAATTTCTATAAACTTCTCCTGTAAATTTTTTATAGAAATACATTGAAATCAATTTTTGGGTACTTTCGCTTTTTCTTTGTTTTATAGAAATTGAACCAAATAGCCCGTTAAGCGAACAAGCCTGATATCGGTTACTGGTCAAATAATTCACAGTATCTTCGAAAGGCCAGCATGGTTTCTTTTCTAGGATTGGGCTTCTGCTCGGCCTTATGAAATTTGTTCAACGTAATTGGGCTTCAGATGGACTTGTTCAGTGTTAAAGTTGGTCAAGTTGATCGAGTCTGGAGACCGAAACATCGACCTTTACTCGTACCGGCCGACTTGACTGGCAGAGAAAGAAAAGCAAAGCAAATAATTTTTTTTATTTGACTAGGGTAAAAAAAAGGGTAAAAAAAAGCAAAAAAGTAACTAAGTAACTAAGGCGTGTTTGGTTTATTTTCTTAATTTTACGGAAACGAATTCCCTCTTAAAAAACCAAATGTCATGATTTGTTTAGATATATTGAGAAACCAAAACATGTGTTTTGTTTATAATGATATAGTAAAGAATAAAAAAGCATAACCAAAATTTTGTTTGTCTCATTTGCAAAGAATAGAAAACTATCTCATCATAGAAAGTCTTTTCTTGAGCTTTTTTGCTCGTTTCCCATCCAAATCTAAGGACTTGAATAATCCAAAAATTTGTGTACTTTCCTTGCTTTATGGAAAATGTTTCTCAAATTTTTTTGAGCCAAACAAAATTAAGGGAATCATGTACTGCCATTTTCCTACTTTTTGTTCTAATTCCTAAAAAACCACATTGTTTCCAATAATTTAGGGTGAACCAAACACACCCTAAGTATCTCCATTACATTTCAGCACTCCAAATAAATAAATTTAGGTACTTTCATATTTTTTTCCCCAAATTAGTAGTGAATATAATCATCCTTCTTTATTAATAAGAGTTGAATAAAACACCTAAACACAAAAAAGCATCAAGTTCTACTATGAATCTTACAGTTATGTTCTGCGTGAAAAATCATGTGACACGGACATGAATATCTTATGACGCAAACATTCACACTCATAATTAAATAGTGCAAAAAAATAAAAAAAATAAAAACAAATAATACATTCTATACTTGAAAAATAAATCCTTGATATAAAAGAAAATTGCTCGGATTGAAACTACATCCAAATCAGCAATCAAAACATACTCAAAATAGAAATCATGACCAAATGAGAAATCCTATTTAGGTGCCCATGAATCATATCGAAATATCTCTCAGTTCATATAGCTTCTTCTTAGGGATTGTTTGGTTCATTTCCATAAAATTATGGAAATGGATTCCCTCATAAAAAACCAAATTCGAAATTTTTTAAGGATATCTAAGGAATTCAAAACTTGTTTTTGATTTGGAATGATAAAGCAAATAATAGAAAAGCATATCCAAAGCTCATATTTGTTTCATTTCTAAAGAATAAGAAAAGAACCATCATAGAGAGAGGAAAAGCTGAGCTGAAATATGACAACTTTCTAGCCCATTTCTAAGCCAAAAGATAGGATTTGAATTTTGTGCTGTCCAAAAAAGTCACTGTTTTCTTTCTTTTTAAGAAACATTTTCTTAAAAAAATTAAAACAAACATAACTTTTGGAATGCTAATAACCCAAAACCTACTTTTTGTTCCAAAAATGATGGTTTCCTAAAATTTTGGCCCAAACAAACAACCCTTTAGAGAAATCATCAATGTATTAATGGTGGAGAAGGACAACAAATAAATTTGGTATACAAGACAAAATTAAAGAGTCAAATTATTTGGAAGCTATAAATTAATTCAAAACAGCGTCTTTCTGTCTCTACCTACGCAACTTGAGACGAGATCCACGGGCCAAAACTATACTCAGGAGTTAGGGTTGTCACAGGACGAGAAATTAGCAGGCTTTTCTCTCAGTGGAAGACAACAACATTCAAATTTTGCGGCTTATCCCCATGTTTTGAAATATTAATTCCACATCTCCTGGCGAAGATTAGTGAAAGGATCAATAAATTAAATCAGCAGATCCCCCATGTATTACTTTGTTCATATCGTGTATAGGCCTAACAAATAAGGTCAATTTCAAGCTGACGTTGACTTTGTGACGTAATTAAGAAGTTGGCTTTCTAATGCAATATGATCAAAGAGAGAAAAAACCCAAAAGAATTATAAAACCTAACTTGTCAGGAGTTATTCATATTTTAACTATGAGCTAGGAGTTGGTTAGATTAATGAGTGGCGTGATCCACCATTTGTCCTTCAACAAGAACCAACACTAGCCTATGTCTAATAGTTGTTGATATCTCCTTTTCCACCCGCAAAAACATGGACCGCACTTAAAAAAAATCTATGAATCGCAAGGTAGTTGGAATCTTCTCTGTTCTTGGTCATGGATCATCTAATTCTCTGTACACGTATTACAATGAACAATTATATATAGAGATTAATGGGTATCATTGTCATAGGAGGAGATTTTTCTCTTTGTCGCCTATGTGACACAATCTCCACCATCCTCATAAAGTAGACACAAATCCTCACCAACTCACATTCTCTCTCATACTTTATGAGGATGGCGGGAATTGTGTCACATAGGCGTTAAGGAGGAAATCCTCTCATATAATAAGGATACTCATCAATTTATTATATATATATATATATATATATGCATGCATACGCGCGCACGCGCGTCACCTTACCGCATCCATCAAAATAGGCGTTCACATTGTCCGATGAACTGTTGAACCCATTTGACGTGAATTGAGCGTGAAATAGACTAGAGAGGAGATCACGAGCATAATAAATGGATACAGTTATCGTGCATCGCCACCATCACCACTATACCTAACGTGATCAGAAAAAGCCATGGAATTGCAGGCTGTTCCACAGCCTTAGTGGGTGTCATTTTAATATTAGCGAGCTAGAGAGCAAGATGGATCCTTGGTCCCATTTGAGGGACTGATAATATGAAGATGATCGATTTTCATCATAATTGAAGCATTCGGAGCAATATGATATACTTCAATTTCACATTCGAAACTGATTTGAAGGACGTAACCTTAGTAAAAAAAATTAAGGGTTTCCCATGAAAGCCACCTTAAAAAGTAGAATTATTTACAGAAATCACTTTTCAAATCATGCTCAATTTATATGTAAGTCATCTTTAATGATTTGTATTCCTATCAACCACATCCTAGCCAAATCTTCACTAAAAAACCTAAACATCATAGAAATATACGTTTGAAGTACGTGATTTGTACCTAATCTAAACATTAACAAAATGAGTCGTTTGTTTTGAATGTGGGTTTAAGGGTATTTTTGAGTTTCAGCAAAATTTTTATCTAGGAGGTCGTTGATTGAGATGAAACCCTACTTTAAAGATGGTTTAGGTGTAAATTGAAAATGAAAGGTAGTTTAAGTAAAATGATCCTACTTTTAAGGTGGTTTTTAGGAAAGAAAGACCCCTAATAATATATA
>BQKN01065933.1:0-12558 GCA_022839385.1 Asparagus kiusianus | reverse complement strand
ATAAAAGAGATTTATTATACTAGAGATATGTATCGCAATTATTTATATACTACCCATAGATTATGATTAAGTAGTTTTTTATGCATAAAATTAAATTGATTGATTCTCTAATATTATGGTATAAACACCCTTTTGATCTGTGGGCCATAATTCCTTGTGTTTATGATTTAATTAGCCCCATAAAACATTTGGATTAGAGCTCCGAGAAACATGCTCAACAAATTTTTATTTTTATTTTTAAAACTAACCGAGAATTTTGTGGAAAGACGGACTCAAAGTAGGAGAATCTTGATGGTCGCTTCCATATATATGCACACGGGAACATGATGGCGAACAGCAGCGCATGTTTCCTATTTTAGTTTACCTTTAGGTTGGCCCTTCTCTCGGTCTCCCACATACTAATGATTAACACTGATACATCCTTAATAAAAAAAAATCTTTAGTTTAACAATCTCCTTAATCACCATCTCGTTCGCATTTGCCAGTTTTTTTTTTTTTTTCAAATTCTTCGCGCCTCATTTTACGCTTCATTTCTTCATATCAAACTCAACTACCATTAATCTCTAGATGGTCGTGATTTGCCGTGTCAACACTGTCAACTTCTGATTCTCCCTAGTTTCATAATATCTGTAGACATGGATGAAATGATTGGATCACTCTACATTAATTCTAGCATATATTTATTTTGTTCACTTTCCCAATTTCATTTTCTATTACTTCATTTGGTAATAACTAGTTAAATTGTGTCCCCATAAGACTCTGTAATAAGTGACTCCAGAGTCTCCACGATCCTAAATCCTAGCATCAAACGTACAAACAAATTTAATAAATGGCCCTCATAAAAGATATATATATGGAAGTAAAAAAATAAAACGGCTTTCTAGCTAGACTAACTCACGGGCAGTTTTTTCTCTTCAAGCTCAAAGAAACAACGAAGCCATTTCGATCCCATCACGGGCTTTGGTCTCCATATATTGTAGATATTTTAATAATATCCTCATTCTTCTGTACACTTTCACCACAAAAAAGAATCTATCACGGGAGAGCACAGTGCACTAAAATCCAAATCTATACTCAAAACTAGGCTTCTTTTTTTTTTTTTTCAACCTCGCTGATTTTAGATGTACTGACTGAGTTCACGTGTAGATTTTGGAAGCTAAAAAGCGTTGTTGGGCCTGCAGGAATATGGGCTGTCGGTGATGTACTATAGAACAACGTACTTGGTCGATATCGTGGGCGAGCCAATTGGTCGAGTTTTAAAGCTGGATTCGATCGATAGTGGCAGCAGCACTTGGCTGGGGGTTGACATGCTTATATTCAATACGTGGCATTGGTGGACTCACACCGGAAACGGCCAACCGTGTGTTTCTCTTCTCTCAGCTATAGTTTTATCGATGACTTCCTTATCCATACTTTCAGTTGAAGTGACATTTTAACTATTCTATTAGCATTTGACACCTTAAATATACGAGCTAGGCATTTTAATTATATATTTTATTAGCATTTGACACCTTAAATGTATGAGAAAGAGGTTCACGAGTGCTAATTAAGTACTAATAAATAGTGAAGAATCAATAAATACAAATACTTACTCTGCTGTTAATCTTATCTTTCTACAACAAGCTTTTTCAAGAGCTATTTTCGATCAAAATTTTATTCTTTAAACTATACTTCTTTTGCCGCGATAGTTATAAAATAGTTGCGGCTACAATAAAACAATCAGTTACAATTGTAGCTACGACTGCCTTTTGGTCAAATAGTGGAGAATCAATAAACCCTTCCTTCCTTTACATATTCAAAGGGTAACCATTGAGGTATTTCCGGGCACAATTTTTTTTTTTATTGTTAAGGTTCCTAACTTTTTTTCGGTTGCAAAATAGTAAATAGAGAAATTACACTGCTCTTGTAATTGTGTAGATGGGATTTCGTCGAGTCAGAAGGACAAGTGTACAAAGACATGGATCGGTTAGTGGCTTTCTCTAAAGGGCTAACAACATGGGCTAAGTGGGTGGAAGCCAACGTTGACCCAAGCACCACCAAGGTTTTCTTTCAGGGGATCTCACCTACTCATTATCTGTAAGTCCACTTCTCGCTCGTCTATTTTATTTGTAAATTCAGCACTCTACGGTCAGAAACAATTACAGCCTGCGTGACATTTAAATACAATTAATATCCACGCAGCATATAGAGGAATCAGTGATATAAATCAAGACAAACTGCTAGCTTCCTCCGTGAGAAACGTTAGGAAATTCTCTCGCTCGATCGACAAAAACCCTCAGATTTTAACAACTAACGCACAGTCATCTGTCAGTATAGAATATTCATATTTCGTCAAAATGACGTTCTACTACGCATGTCTTATGTACCAACAGAACATGTAATAATGTTCTGATCTATACAAGGTATTTCATCACTAGTCTGAATTTAGTACCATACATAATACTTTGACAGAACAGTCGAAGAACATAAAATATTCTAAAACCACCGAAAACATCAAGATCCCAGTGTGCTAAACCGCCAAACGTTGAGGTTTATCCACTTAAATCTTCAACACACTGTAGATTGGTCGATATGCGTAATACATGCAAAAAAAAAAAAAAAAGAATACCACCGTCCACCATCAGCACCAATATTGAAGAGCATACACAACACTAGCTTTCATCCAAGTTTAGTTCTTGCTCAAATTAACCAGTAACAGTTATTCACGTTCGTCCGAATTCTTGAAAAACAGAGCAAAGGACTGGGGAGAACCAAAGGCAGGGAACTGCAACAAACAAACTCAACCGGTGATCGGATCAACATATCCAGCTGGTTCACCTCCAGAGCAGGCAGTCGTTAGCAACGTTATCGGTGCGATGTCGAGACCAGCGTATCTTCTCGACATAACCCTTCTTTCCCAGCTCAGAAAAGACGGTCATCCCTCAACGTACAGTGGGGACCACCCTGGTGTGGACTGCAGCCACTGGTGCCTCGCTGGTGTTCCGGATACATGGAACCAAATACTATATGCAGCTCTCTTGTGAATCCATGGTGACATGCGGGGAAGCAAAGAAAACAAAAGCAACCATTTCTCCATACAAAATTATTTGCAAGCCATTATTTTGACATTATTTACGTGTTATTTAAGTGTTTGAATATGTGGGTGTAAGTGTTATCCAATGATAACTTGAATAGCGAAATTATTTTTTTTTAATGTTGATTCTAATTATGCTCAAGGGGAAGGCTAAATAGGGAGCAATATATCATATTTGTATTTCTGTAATGGTTATGGATTAGGTAAGTAACATATTCAGATGTACTCAAATCCATATGGATACAAGCCACTACTGGTTCAGTTAGATCGACATAATATATAGCTGGATACCAATTGGATAGTAATGAGTGGGACTTAGGTATTAAAAAAAAATTGAACCTTAACTCTGGTATTTAATTTCTTAGGGAAAATGTTAAAAGAATAGAAAGGTTATATATATACTTTGACTTAATTTTGACCAAGGCATTGCGTTATGTAATAGTTGATGCTTTTAAAATATATTTACGGCCTGCATAATTGGTGTATTTGATGAGTTTGGATCAATATCTAAAATCTCGATGTCATCACGGTTTTGGTTTGTCTTTACTGACAGCGACACGAGAGTAAATCCATTTCCAATGGGAGTTAGTCAGATTTTAGTCACAAAACCTTTCAATTCATTAGTTTATGTCTAAAATTTCCCCCCCAACATAGCATTATCAAAATCACCTCTTGCTATTTCAAACCTTAGGTGCGTACGAGCTGTTATGCTCATATTGTAAGGTATCGGCCAATTGGGTGGATATTGAATATCCTCATATTTACAAAGAACAGTAATAGTTAATGTATAGGAGTTTAGGGATGGCGGGTGGTATTTTATGAAATTATTTGCATAGGTCCTTGGGTCATAATTCCACCTTTTAGATGGAACTAGCCCAACTCTTGATGGGACACACGATTCCTCTCCTAAAGTGCAAACTCCTAGAACTTATTTCTTCTAGCTAAACATGGCTTTAGTTTGGCTATACCTACGCTATATTTGTCATTAGTTATTTGCCACTCTAATCTCTACTATTTCCTACTGGCGCAATTTCGTTGTCGGCTAGGCCTCATGCTTACCCCCCTTTAGTTCTGTTTCCAATTTGCGCTCTAAGCCGTCGGCCTACATCTCTACGAGAATCCACGTCCAATAATTTCCTCTTATTTACACTCAAAAAATATGTGAAACAAAATAAAAATTACTTTCATTACTTTTTATTTCATAAATTTAAAAATTACTTCTTAATTTTACCTATTTTTTAGGTCCAGTACTTCAGTCAAGCTAAACGTACCCTAACGTATGCAATTGCTAGCATCTTTTCGCAGATTGCTCTCAATGAATTTCTCCTATTAAAACTAATCAATACCATATCACATTTGCTGGCTTCATGACAAATCACACTTTTCGTTCTTGTCTAATCATTTTCGGTGGCACTAAAGACCCCAGATAAGGGGAAATAAAGAAGAGAGGATTCCATTAGTGGATCGTGATCTTTTGTTATTAACATGTTAAAAAACTACCAAATACTTGTGAGCAAACAGTTGGTTCGGTCGGTCTTCATCAATTTAGATCGAACAGAAACCAAACCGAACCTGATGCTAAATGGAGCCGACCGAACAGAACCAAGTTATCCGGTTCAGATGTGTCAGTCCTTTCGGTTGTTTAATGGCCTAACACAAAGGGCCAGGGCTGCCCCTACCCTTAGGCAGTCAAGGCCTTTGCCTTGGGCCTCATCCTGGGTAGGGTCCACCCATCCACAACTCTTTAAGTCCCTTACACAACCAAAACTCTAACCCTATTTTCTTTCCCTCCTTCTCCCACTCCCTCTCGCCGCCTCCTCTCTCAAACATCAAACGCCCGACTCTCCAGTCTCCCACAAGCTCTTCCTACGAATCCTACTCATGTCGGCAGCGCTGCTAGGCTCTTCCTACTCCCACCGCCAGCCACCTTTGCTCCTACCACCAGCAGACTCCGAATCTCCGATCCCACTTGGCCACTTCTCTCGCGGACTCATCGCCTCCGAATCTCTGGTTCTATTTTTCTAACTAAAACTATTTAATTTTCTTTATCATTTATTAATATTAATTTTATGCTTAATTAGAGATATTGTAGATATACATTGAAAGCTTTTTAACCTTTTTATTGGCTATTTTATATTTTGAAAGCATGCCTAATAAAAAAAATATGAAAGTGGTTGTCAAAATTTGAAAAAAGAAAAAGAGTTGAAAAATTAATTCGATCTCAACAAGGAGCTCGTGATAAATTTATTTTTAGTAATAAAGATAATGTTACATCAACTTCAACAGAAGAAGAAATAATAGATGAATCTTTACTTGAGAATGAATTAGAAGAATATATTGAGAATTTAGGATAAAATAATGATATTAACGATAATAACATTCAAGAAGAAAGAGCTAGTACTCCTAATTTTAATGAAGAATATAAAGAAAATTCCCATGAGGGCCAAGAAAAAAATTTAGAGATGAATGAGATATCAAATTCAATTCTTATCAATATTTATGATCCTGGACAATGGAAATGTATTGATCAAAAAAATTTAGATCTAATAGTTGAAAAAGGTCCAATTAAATATGAAGAAGTAGATTTTCCTAAAGATAAAAATAATAGACACTTTTCTACATCATATTACATACAAAAATTGTCAAATAGAGAAAAATATGAAAGAAGGTGGTTAGTTTACTCAAAAGATTTAGATAGAGTTTATTGTTTTTTTTTTTTTTGCAAATTATTTAGTTTAAAATCTAGTATAAGTCAGTTAGTTAACGAAGGTACTAGAGATTGGAAAAATCTTGGATATAAAATTAAAAATCATGAAGCAAGTCATGAACATATCACTAATATGTGTAAATGGGTGGATTTAGAAGTAAGATTATAAAAAATAAGACAATAGATAAAAACATTCAAGAACAAATTAATAAAGAAAAAAACACTGGAAAAAAGTTTTGCTAAGACTTATTGCTATAGTAAAACATCTATCAAAACATAATCTTGCATTTCAAGGAACAAAAGAAAAGATATATAAAAAAATGATGGAAACTTTTTAAGCTTAGTTGAAACGATAGCGGAATTTGACCTCATAATGCAAGAACATGTTAAACATATTCAAGAATGTGAAATTCAAAATCATTATCTTAGTCATAAAATGCAAAAATGAACTAATAGAGTTGCTAGCTTCCGAAATTAAAAAAATAATCATTAAAAAATAAAAGAAGCAAAATATTTTTCAGTTATCCTTGATTGTACTCCAGATACAAGTCATCAAGAATAAATGACTCTTATGTTAAGATGTGTTGTTACTTCAACAAGTCCAATAAAGATTGAAGAATATTTTTTAGAGTTTTTAAAAGTAGATAATACTTTGGGAAAAGGCCATTTTGATGATCTTTTAAATATTTTGAAAAAATATGAAGTTGATGTTAAATAAATAAGAGGGAAAGGTTATGATAATGGATCTAATATGAAAGGAAAACACAATGAAGTACAAAAGAGGCTATTAGATATAAATCCTAGAGCATTCTACACACCATGTGGTTGTCATAATTTAAATTTAGTCTTATGTGATATAGCTAATTCATGTCATAGAGCTATTTCTTTTTTTGGAGTGTTGCAACGCATATACTCATTGTTTGCTTCCTCTACTAAACGATGAAATTTTTTAGAAGATAATAGATGCAAGTTATCCGTTAAATCTTTATCTCAAACTAGAAGGAAAAGTCGGATTGAAAGTGTTAAAGCAATAAAATTTCAAGCTCCAAATATAAGAGATGCTTTAATTCAATTAGCAAAATTTAGTGAAGATCCAAAGATCAAAAGTGAAGTAGCTTAGCAACTTATGTGATTGAAAATTTTGAATTCTTATTAGCTATGAATATTTGGTATGACATACTATTTGTTGTTAATTCAGTCAGTAAAATCTTATAATCTAAAGATATGCATATTGATATTGTCATAGATCAATTAAAGGGTCTCATTGTATATTTAAAAAATTATAGACAAAATGGTTTTATGTGTGATTTGAATTCAACTAAAGAACTTGCTAATAAAATGAACGTACAGCCTATATTTCGTGAAAAACATAAAATTCATAGAAAAAACAATTTGATAAAAATATTGGTACTGAAACAGTATTTAACACTGAAGAATATTTTTGTATTGAATATTTCTTATACATAGTTGATAAATCGCTTGGCTCAATTAAAAGTAGGTTCGAACAGTTTAAAAGTATGAATTTTTTTTTGGTTTTTTGTTTGATTTGAAAAAAGTAAAAGCTTTAGATGATATTGAATTGAAAGAATATTGTCTTAAACTCGAAAATGCACTAAAACATGATGAACATTTAAATATTAATGGACTTGATTTGTTTTCAGAATTGAGAGTACTTAGAAAAATTTTAAAAGTAGAGATTAATAGTCCAATTAAAGTGTTGAACTATATAAAGTGGTTAGATTCTTTTCCAAATACTTATATTGCTTATCATGTATTATTGACTATACCTGTAACAATTGCTTTCGCTGAAAGAAGTTTTTCAAAATTAAAATTACTAAAATCTTATTTAAGATCAACCATGTTACAAGATAGATTGAATGGTTTAGCAATATTATCTATCAAAAATAATATGTTAGAAAATATTGAATATAAAACTTTAATTAGTAATTTTGCAGCTCAAAAGGTAAGAAGAATGAGATAAAATCTATTATGAGTTGTATCACTTAGGCCTCATCTAATATTTGGACTTGGGCCCCAAAATTCCTAGGTACGGCCCTGCAAAGGGCAAAAAACACGGACATGAGGTCTGAAAGCCATAAATCAGATGCTCTTCAATCCTTCTAAATACATGAAAGTAAACAGAGAGAACGATTAAGAATGAAAATAGTTGAAGAACAAGAAAAGAGAACCTGTAATGACTTTGTCGTAGAATCTACCCTTTTATACTTATAGGAGGATCCAAAAAGTCACTATTTATGCTACAACACATGCTACAGTAACTTGAACAGTAAATAATATTACTGTGCCGTGAACAGTGAATAACCCTAGATTTACTGTGGCATGACTAGTAAATCCTCAGCATTAAATTACTGTATCATGAACAATAACTCAGATCTGGCAATATAAATTTGAAATTACCGTTTATGCTACGGTATTTTATTGTATTATAAATAGTAAATCAAATCAAATGTATTAAAACTTAGATTATCTTCTAAGTATAAAGAAATAGATATGATTTCTACATTAAATGTATTAAAACCTTTATCCTCTTTTAAGTATAGAGAAATAGATATGATTTCTAATTTTAAATATACGATAATTAAATTAAGTGTATTAAAATTTAGAAAAAGATAAGTTTAAAATGCAATACTTAAAAAAATAGGGGGTTGTGTTTTGCACGGGAGCGTGTATAGAATTCTAAAGAGGAAAATTGGGGAAAACCGTGAGTGGACCCTCTTCCTCTTTATCACTTATAAAATATTTACATGGCTTACAGCTTGCAGTTAGGGGTTGTTTGGTTGTATGTTTTTTTACATTTTAAATGATGGAAAGTGTAAAAAAGTGGGTCCCAATGTCAGCTTTCATCACTTTACATTGTTTGTTTAAATTCTCTTTTATATGAAAAACTTACACCTTTTGATGAGGTGTCACCGAAAACAAAAGCACCAAAATTAGGAGTGATTTTGTTGGAAAGCTGACACAATGTCATAAATGTGTCCAAAAAAATAAAAAAAAGTCAAAACCTTGTAGAAAGTGGTGAGGTGGATAACAACTTTCCATTTTGTGTCATAAATACTCTAGTTTATATTATACTATCCAAACGATGTAATACTATTATTTTAGGATTCACAAATATTCCTAACCAAATAATGTAAATACTCGAATGGAAAGTGGTGAGGTGGATAACCACTTTCTATTTTGCGTCATAAATACTCTAGTTTTCTAAAGGCATCCAAACAGCCCCTTAGGGCTGTTTGGTTGTTGTTGGTAAAATTGTGTATTTATGACACAACTTAAAAAGTTGTTGTCCACCTCATTAATTTCACTTGTATACTTTTCTTTGTTTGTTTTTTTATTTCATTGGAATCATAAATTGCTTGTTTGGTTTGCAAATGTAACTTTAATTGTTTGTTTGGAAAGTGTAAAAAGTGATCCCTACTCAAAAAAATGATCATATTGGTTGAATTTTTTTTATTATTTTTTTCTGACTTTAATGTCAGCTTTCTCATAAAATCATATTTTTTTTTATGAAATCACTTTACAAGCCACATCAGCATATGAAATCATTTTACACTATTTTCACAACTACAAACAAACAACTGAAAGTGATGAAAGTTGACATTAGGACCCACTTTTTTAAACTTTCCATCCTTTTATAGGGTAAAAACATACAATGAAACAGCCCCTTACAAGTTCACCTAATAAATTGGTGGGGTCGGCATAGCAAATTGGACCACGTGTCTCACCTGTATACACTAGTGGGCCCGAAGTGAGAAGTCCTCAGGTGCGTAGGGTGGTGGGCCCGCGGAGAGTAAGCTGTAGTCGGCCGGTTTCATGTTAAAACCCGACGCAAAAATTATTTAACCGAGCTGAACATAAGCTACTGCTAGAACCGAATCGCCCAAAATCCGGCGTTCGGTCGGTTTGATCGGTTCAAACCGTAGCCCGCTCCCCACTAAAAAATATTGAAGTTGACGTTAAATTATTGTTGCTATTTTCAATTTTCGTCTTTCAACTGTATATATTTGTTTAACTCATCCCCTAGTTATAAGTAGTCTGCAGTAAATAACAATAATAATATCAAGCTGAAGTAATAAGCACTCAACTTATCTCGCAAAGATTGAGCAAGGGTTAAGGTTGACATTTTGTTGAAAAAGAGGTTAACTCATTTAACCCTCCTAAATCCCAATCTCGCCAAGCTAGTAATGTGGTTTTCCTACGACACCTTATCCAAACATTCAAATGACAGGATTTACTTAATCCCAGTTAAACTCGTTAAACTATTTGGTTCTAAGCCAGGTTTTTGCTTTCAGTCTTAACCCATAGTCAAGCAAAACCTAAAATAATTTTCAGTCCCGCTCGCACTTTAAATTCATAGATAAACGAGTAAATCCTAAAAAGCAAGTTTAATAGAAAAATATTAACATTAATCACTTCTCTTCATCGATGCTATCACTACTATATCCATGCAGCATGCAAGTAAATTTTTTTTTGCCTCGTTTTACCTTCTAATATGGACATAGTAGTAACTAGCAAAAACTTATCCTTCATTTAATCTACATATTAGGGAGAACAAGCACATTGTGGCAAGATGAAAACTGCTCGAAGGAAGACCATCAAGTATGCTGAGATGTAAAATTTAAAAAAAAAAATCTCTGTTGGGTTATCGCATAAATGTCTAGACTATCTCAACATATCATCATTGAAGGCGTTTTTACAACCAGCTACATGGAGGTATTATGATGGGAGGAAAGCGAGATAGAAGAAAACTCTGCCAGTGGAGGTGCACAAATTAGAGAGGTTACGACATGAAAATTATCAGGTTACTCTAAACTGAAGGATGATAAAAGAATGAGAGAACTGATCGAGATGGTTTGATTATAATTTGTAGACAGACAAGAATGGTGCACCTGTAGGATATTAGACACGACAACCTTCCAAAATCAAGATAAATGGACAGCCATATATGTATCTTTTCTAGAAGAATACGGTGTTGGGTAGTTATTCACATGCCAAAAAGCTAAAATAGTTAAGACGATCTGCAGACCATTAAGTTTTTGTCGAGCCTAACAAAACATAATGTACTATGTCCTATACATGATTTTGAGGTGAATAACGGCTCATGTAAGTGGGGGGAAAAGGATGAAAACACGCATCATATGCAGCAGTGGGATGCAAACTATTTTTTGGTCATGAGAATGTTCTATAAATATCGTAGTGGTAGGCGTTCACAACAGAGGTCGTGCACCAAAGTGAATAGGATAAGTACCAAGGGCTAGGCTTAAAAAGAACGAATCAAGGTTAAAATAGGAAATGATCGATAGATAGAGCTGAATATAAGTTACAAAATGGAGGTAATAAACTCCAAGAGTTTTAGATAAATGCTTCGTTGTTGTTGTTACTGTTGTTATGTTTTACTCCGTATGTGCCACTTGGACTTGGTGGATGTACAAAATAAGATTTAGATTTATGTACACCTTCTGGCCATTAGCAAAAAGAGAACAACATCGATCAGTCGACCAAAACCAGTAAGGGGAAATATGTATACACATACATATACATATGCAATCGAGTTTATAGACTTAGTACATAAGATTTGATCACATGCAGGCACATGAAATAGATTACTTTCACATGTCTAAACTATTAGATAATAATGGCAACTATCTGCAGGAATTGCTTAACCATTAATCGGATAAGCTTAGCTACCCAAAAAAAAAATAGCTCACAGGAAGTTTGTAATGAAATGGTACCAAACAACTCTACAAGAATCTGAGAGAACAGTTTTCACTGAAGGTTCACAAAAGGGGATCAATAACCAACATACACTGCAGCATTAACCACGTAGCAGTCGTCATTTTTATCTCCCATCGCCTCCAAACATACGCCACTTGAGCATATCATTCCTCCGTCCATCACTTCAAAACTAACAATCTGGCCACTACAGCAACAGAACCAACAAAAACACAAAAAAGAGCAGTAAGGTAACCAACTATCGGATGTGCCTTAATTGACTATAATTTCACATACAATCTTAATCTCTTGTGCAGATACTGCAGATCATACGAGTAACTTGAATCCAAGATTCTTGTTAAAAAAGGCGATCAGAATTGGAATTTTTTGCATCAAGAACTTTCTCAGTGAGGTATGAAGAAGATATTAATTATAAGCAGTGGGAGACGACTGTTTCCGTTTGACTTTATGACATGCAACCTAAGCTTTGCCAATTTTATCCTAAAAATGTGAAATATCCAAGAGAATGTCCTTCAACCGCTGCTTCTGCAAGGGAAATCTTGAGGAGAAACTGAGTATAAACTGAGCTAATTATCTGTTACTGAGTTATAGAAAAATCATCTCTCGATTATTTCCTCGAGTTTTCTCTTCACATAAATCATTGTGAATAATGATATACCTTTTCCATGAAATTGAACTTACTCTAACTATTAATATAGCTAATAAATGAAGTCAATTAAGTTTTTAATATAATCCTTCTGGAATTTTTTTTTTTTTTTTTGAACAAAGACAGAAGCTCACTAAGAACATCATGAGCAATTCCTCCAGCCTTTTTGATGTAAATCACATTCAAAGATGCAAAGGACACAAGTCGACAACAAAATTTCTACGACAATAATCTTTATAAGCAAAAAGGATCAAGGACTAGAAAGTTTGGGTGCTTCAATTATCTGACTGAATCTTGTTAGAATACTATGAGTTGAACAGAATTCTTGACACAAATAGAATGAACATTCTAATCAGATGTATCATGAAGTATCAGGTG
>BQKN01065932.1:26806-40804 GCA_022839385.1 Asparagus kiusianus | reverse complement strand
AAATCCCAGGTCAACACGATGTGACAGGGATAGTAAGTTCAAAAGTCAATTCAATGACACGAGCCAAACTCAACCCACCAGCTGTAAACTCGAGACTCCGACGACGGCCAGGCAATAAATGCAGCGCCGGAACAACTTCGGTTATTCGACAAAGCACCGGATAAACCGAAGATCGAAGGAGCCGAGAGTTGAAGCGACCCACAGGTCCCTTATGCCGACTGAAGGCTGGACCAATCATATCCAAAGTATTCCGGTCTCTTCTATAAAAGAAACGAGTCCGAAACACTTTGGAGGGGGTATCTGTAGGCATCGAAAATTGCCGATAGGTCCCCGCACACAGCTCAGTGTCAACGAGCGAAGATTGAACGTCACTACCCGGCTCACGAGAATTCCAACGACGTCGGTAAACGCCCGAAGTGAACCGACGGACTACGTGAGCCGACAGAATGTCAGAATCGCGGGGATACGGATTGACCGAAAACCCCGCGACCACCGCAATTGGGCCAACGCCCGCCATGCCCCGATCACCCCACTGATAATCCAACCATCGGGGCCTACAGAGCTCGCCGTCATGATTCCAACGCATCCGAAATCACTCAAATCCGAGTTCGGACGAAAAGTCAACGGCAAGTCAACGGCGAGTCAACGGCGGGACAACGGTGGCGTCTCAACCAACATAAAACACCCCGGGGGTGTCTGAAAAAATCCAAGACACCCCAAGGGTGTCTCGGAAAATCCAAGACACCTCAAGGGTGTCTCGGAAATTCCGAGACACCCAAGGGGTGTCTCGGATTTTTTGAGACACCCCACGGGGTGTCCTTAGTTATTTCAGCCACCCCCCCTTTGGTTTCCTATAAATAGGCCCTCTAGGCCTCCATTCTCTTGGCTCGGATTTTTGGAGAGGAATTTCTGGTCTTGGGCTTAACCTCGAGATCTGAAATTTTGGAGAAAAGCAGCGAAGCCCTGCCGGATCGAAGAGCGAGAGGTCTTCATCTTTTCCTTCATTCACCCCTTTCTGTCCTTAGTATTGCCCATTAGCGGTGACTACTAAGAAGAGCTAGTGCCTCGTTTAACCGAGGCATAAGCTTTAAACTTCTAAGATCTCACGCGGATCGACGAAGTTCTGCTTCTATATCCCACGCGGATAGACGAAGTTCTGCCGGATTTTCCCGGAAGGATCTTGAAGAGTCGGCGGTCCACGGATATCGACGTCCCCGTCACAGGCCAACAACCCACGCAAGCGAGACCGAACCAAACCGGGCTCTCGTGTTTATTTTCGTTTAAGTTGTAACCCCTTTGTTTTCATTTTATTCTGTTGTAACGCTCGAAGTTGTAACAGATCTCAAAAAAAGAGAACATCAATGAAAACAGCAACTTTTACCGGAAACAGTCACAGGATTGATCATTTCCCATGACAACAACACCCCCGTCGACTTTCTTAAAAGATGTAAACCAGTCTCGCCTAGGGGTCACATGATAAGTAGCGCCGGAATCAAGCATCCAATCTGATGCATCCACATGGTTCACCTCCGGAGTAATCAATAGAGAAAAGCACGAATCATCGGAATCATCGCCTTTCACAACGTTCACCTCATTGGCCTTCGGACCCTTTTTCTTGCCATTCTCCTTCTCCTTGAGCTTCGGGCAGTCTCTTTTCTAATGTCACTGCTCCTTACATAATGCACATTGGTTCTTTGCTAATTGGTGGCGGCCTCTAGACTTTGACCTTCCTCTATTACCACCTTTCGGATATGGGCTTCTACCTCTCATCGACAAGGCCTCGCCTGAAGTACTAGCGCGGGAAGTCTCCTTATCCTTCCTCCTCAAATCGTAATTGGTCAAAGCGTTAGTCACTTCACTATAGCTAATAGAAGATCTCCCGTTCAACAAAATGAGCACGAATATATCATACTCCTCATCCGATAAGGAGCCCAACAAAATAATCACCTTGTACTCATCCGATATCTTCTCATCAATATTTGCCAAGTCCGACAACAACTTCGTATAGTTGTTCACATGAGCCGCTAGCGAGGTGCCTCTGGACATCTAAAATCTGAAGGGTCTTCGCAACAAGTGCAACCTGTTCTCAACACTCTTCGTGAGATACTTATTGTTGAGAATTTCCCACATCTTCATTGCAGACGTCACCCCTATTTCAGCTCCTGTTCCAAACAGGACCTGATCACCCCACAAGCGTTCCTATTTATTTTCTCCCATACCGCCTCATCATATTTAGGTGGCCTCTCGTGGACCATGATGGTCTCTTCTAAATTCTGAGCATTGAGCGCATCCTGTACGTCGCTCATCCACAAACCAAAGTTAATTTTGCCATCATACTTCACCACACTAATCTTAGTGTTCTGAAAACCAACTTGCATTGTACTCGCCATCGATTTGCTGCTTTCACCTTCTTCTCCCATTACGAACTAACTCCAAATTATAGAGAAAGAACAAATTTGATAGAAATTAGGAACCACCTAGCTGAACCCTAGATCGGATTCCAAATAGATCTCCTATCCACACGAGGAAATGAAAATCTTCAACGGCAACTCCTAATGTCATCTCCACCGAAGCCTAGAACTCCAAAAACCAAGCTTCACACAAAATCTTCATCCACCAAATCCAAAACACCCTAGATCTGAAATCTGGGCTCTGATACCACTTGTTGCGCACAGCAGAAATTTCGGCAGCACTTCGGCAGCACAACAAGAGAGTCAGATCGCAATAAGAATTCTTGTTTCTCAAAGGGAACAAGAATCTGAAGCCTAATATCTTATCAAAGTGAGATATTAGCTCTTCCTCTCATCAGCTCAAGGACTGCGCGTCGAGGGAACCTAAAAGCTATTACAAATTACACAAATAGCAGTACAACCAATTTTACGTGGTTCGGCAAATTGCCTACGTCCACGGGGCAAGGAGGGGAGGAGATCTACTATTAGAGGGAGAGATTACAACTAGAGTTTACAATCACTCACAACCTAAACCCTCAAACAAACTCTCAAATCCCTCACAATATCTCTCTACAAAAGATGCACAAAAGCCTTGCACACCTGCTGCTTCTCCTCTGTGTTCTTCAACTGCAGCCACAAAAGAGAAGAAAAAAAACAAAGGTTTTTTTACCAGCAGAAAATAATTCTCCTTGCACAAAACCCTAGATAACTACTATGTTGATATATATAGTGTATAGCAGATTCGGGTGGGCCTGGCTATTTCCGGGCTTCATTCACGTGGTCATGTGAAAGAAAGCAAGGGTCAAGTGTGGCCCCCACAAACACTTCACGTGTTCACAGAATCCTGAGGAGATGATTCAGCCTCGGCCGAAGACGATGATGAGTGGCTTCTTGGTGGTGAGTGAAGGAAATTCGAGTCGACGGCTGAAGGAAATTCGAGTCGGCGACGAGGCGGCGGGTCAGAGGCGACGATAGTGAGTTGTAGGCGACGTCGGCGAGTCGGAGTCGACGAGAGAAGCTGCGCTTGCGACGCTACGCCTGTGCCGGTGTGCTACGAAGTAGAGAGAGAGTGTGTGAGAGAGAGAGAGAGAGAGTGCGGAACTGCGGACAGAGAGAACCACCATATATTTTCTGCATCCAAGGGTGATAATGATAACAACATATATTCTGTATTTTCTGCTTTATTTTTCCTCCATTATCAAGACAACCACCATATATCAAGAGAAAAAGATTAGTATCTCATGAAATTTTTATGAAAGAAGATGCTGAGTTTAATGCCCGAGTATTACGACATTCTCTTTGGAAATAGAAATGATATTTGTGCAAGCCATGACAACCAAACAAGGATTTAGATCCTCTCCAAAGAGATGGTCATTGGAGAGGGCCCATTTTCTCAATCATGACCATCTATCTCAATTCTAATGGATGGTATCACACAATGTAAGATTTTCACTAGTGATGTTGTCTATGGTATTTTTCAAGTTGGTTATGGTTTTTAAGACCAGAGTTGTTTTTAAGATAACAATGGAAACTATACATGAGGTGATCTTGATATGAACATTAATGATTGAGAGAATTGAAATCTCTCTAGTTACCGTCTACTTAAAGTGGACAAGATCCACCAAACAAATACAAAGAAAATGGATACACTTCGGTGTTACCTTAATTTTTTATATTTTCACTTTCCATCGTCCAAACAAAAAAACAAGTTGAATAAAAAGTTGTAGGCAAGTATTTTAAAGGGAGAATGAACATAGATAATCTATGACATAAAGAAAAGTCTTTTAGAACATAAATAGACAAAAATACCCTCCGCATCCTGCTTAATTATTCCAGGATAAAACATATCATTACATTCTCTCCAACACAAATATACAAAACACTGAATCTCGCCTAAATTCTTCATTTGTACTCTACACAAATCTGATGCATTACAGATAAGGGAACCTACTGTACTATCAATGTTTTGAACTGGTAGCCCTCAAGCTTTATTGTCTGATACATTACATATCAATGTTTTGGACTTGTATCCCTCAAGTTTTATTGTCGCAAATAGACCCTGAGTGAAAATTTTGACTATTTTATCCTCAAGGGATCTATCTCTTAAAAAACAGTTCCTCTTTTTTTTATATCTCTGAGTGTAAAAGAGTCAAAAAAGGAAATTTTTTTAAAATAGACCGATTTTGCTAAATATTTAGCAAAATCGACCATTTTGCTAAACATTTAGCAAAATCAACCTCTTTTTGGCCAACAAGCCGAAAGGAGGTCGATTTTAAAAAACGCCCAGCTAAAAACATACGGGACTAGTAGTCCCGTATGTTTTTAAGGGCACTAATTTCCTAGAAAACATACGAGACTAGTAGTCCCGTATGTTTTCTGAGAGCACTACTCCGTGATTAACACACCGAAAATATACGAGACTAGTAGTCTCGTATATTTTCTGAGGAGGTGTCTTTTAAAATCTACCTCTTTTTAACTTGTTGGTCAAAAAGAGGTCGATTTTCCTAAATATTTAGCAAAATAATCGATTTTGCTAAATATTTAGCAAAATCGGTCTATTTTTTAAAAAAATCTGTCGAAAAATCCATCAGGGTCCGTCCAAAAAAAATAGAGGGGTAGTAGATTCAAAGCAGTGAAACTACATGCAGTCTATCCGACGCTTGACCCTACAAACAAACACAACTGACATGCAGCTTCACTCAAAAGGCTTGAGGGAATTATTGACACTAGTGAATCCCCCATCAATCATCAGATTCTGAGCACTGATATACTTAGCTTCATCGCTCGCCAAGAAGAGCACGGCGTCTGCTACATCCTCCGGCATCAAATCCACACCCTTCAAGTTAGCATTTCGCCCTACAAACGATAAAAAACCCTTTAGAGCATCCTCTTCCTTCTCGTCCTCAGGCAAATGTGGCATTGAGAGACTTGTGGGGACTGCATAAGGCGAAACACAGTTCACGCGTATCCCATGCTTTCCGAGCTCAGCCGCCACGTTCTTGGTGAGCCCCACAACTGCGTGCTTGGAACCCGTGTACCCATGAGGGCCCATGCCACCTATCACGCTCGCCACGCTGGCTATGGATATTATCGAGCCCTTGCCTTTTGGTATCATGACACGAGCAGCGTGTTTCATACCAAGAAATACGCCGTTCACATTCACATCAAAGACCTTCTTGAATTCATTGAAGTCGACATTTCTGATGTCTGTCACCTTGTTTCCAGTTATTCCAGCATTGTTGACTATGATATCTATGGTGCCGAATTTTTCCACTGTGAAGTCGACAGCATGTTGGACGTCATCTTCGACTGTGACATTACAGTGTATGAAGCAGGCATAGGATTCACCGCCGAGAGATTCGCAAACATTTTGGCCAAGGTGGTCTTGTATATCAGCAACACAAACCTTTGCTCCGTGGCTCCGAAAGAGGCGAGTAATGCTTTCACCGAGCCCAGAAGCACCACCCGTTATAAGAGCAATCTTACCTTCCAAGCTTTATATGAAGATAAACAATATTTATAAACTACATAAGATGTATGCTAAAGAATATTCTGGCTTGGAGGGTAACATACATATAATTAGTTTACATTGGAACGACAGGGTTTCGTATATCATCCACAAGCTAAAATGTGAATAAAAATATTAAGAATCAACTAGTGCATATCAGAAAGACTAAAAAGTTTATGACAGATGCGCGATAATAGAGTTTCAAAAGACCCAGCAAAGCACTGAAAGCTGTGACGAGCGTCGAGGGTTATAATTTTATACTATCACGTGCCACAAGTTGAGGAGGCTTTCATGGGCTGGAACCTGGCCTCAAGGAGCAATATTTTTTTTTTAAATTCGCTTTAGAAATTTCTGACTAATAAGAAGCAAACCATATTGTTTCGATATCATGTCAAAGGACTCTGTTATTGTATCAAAAATCCGAAATTCTGGTGAGGGTTAGCGGTTTATAATTTTAGGACCTAACATAGAGAAATGGGATAAATGTTCGATCAGTAAAACATGGGAAGATGATGAGAAAGCAACATGGTTTCGTAATTTGTCAGAAGGAAAGAACCAGGATACAGAGGAATCATAAAAAGAACTAAATATTACTGGTTTGTTTATGTTATTGCTTACACGTGAAGCAAAAGAAATGCCATAGTAGTAATTTTAGAAAAAGAACAGAACAAACAATGTTTCCTTAAGAGAAAATACATCGTCCTAAATTTGGCATATAGTACATGAAGATAAAATTTGATCTGATACTCCTCTCTCTATTCTTGTAGTTCGTCAAGCGATCTCGTATGCATAAGATAATGGAGAGTGAGGATTGATAATCTGATATGCAGACTATAAACAAAAATAATAGTATTTACTATTATTATCATGAATTTATGAAGTATTTAAAGAAAGGATTACATTGGTGGAATAGCCTATGTTGGCTTGAGACATTTAAAGATGAGGAGCTACAAGCTTAGTATCATTTGGTTATTCTTGCCAGTGGATGAGACCTACTCAGGCGTTCTGATACGTACATTTGGCTCATATGGATACTTTTGTTGATCAGATTATTTATATCAGATATATTCCATAACAACCAGCTACCTATTTATATAGGCCATTCAAGAAATAATCAGCTCATTGCTAAACATATAAACAAATTGGATAATGTTTGTAGCATCATCGTAATTGCTCCAATGAAAAAAAATAATAATAGAAGAGTTGTGGATTCCTGAATCCAACTAACTCAGGTGAAATATTCTAAATCATGAACGGGGATGTATGGACGAACTGTTTACATCATGTACGTAATGACCGAATCTGCATGTAAAAATGTTCAGATAATCAAGTAATTTGATATCCTCTCCTCTAGTTCAGACAACAATTGCTTTATAGAATTAATTTCCATGATTATAAAATTTGGGAGTTAAGGACATGGATCCTACCGGTTGGACGTTGTTCCCATTGTCTGAGAATTCAAAATAGAAGTTGTATGCCCAAAGCTGCCAGATCACAAGAAATCTCATTGTAAGTTATAAAAGCTACTAGAGAGATAGGATACACACACTCACAAATACATATGGTCTAGATAAGTTTCTTTACTAGAAAATGGAAAGATATATATACTCAGAAAAAACCAAAGAGGAAATTCTCAAGTGTTCCTTTTTTTTAATTAGAAAAAAGATGGAAGGTAGGCCTTATTTTATGAATATAATGAAAGACTACATAAGACACTATCATTGCATAGCAACATACCATGAAACTGTAACATGCCATGAAGTCTCACTACACAGGTCAGAAAAGGAAAAGACACAGATGGAAGTATCTAAACACAATAATAAGCATTAATATAGACTCTTCAAGCTACAATATACTATCAACTCCTTCCTAAGAGTTTCTGAACTGAATTCTTGAATTATTTCATTGTGAAGTGTTTACAAGAAAATTTCCTTCATGTTGATATCAGATGTTGATATAACCAGCACATTTGCTTTCATGTCCTAAGCCTCAGAATCCATGATGAGCTGGACAGGTACAGAAGTTTCCTAGTAAAGATCATTGGAGGCTCTTATAAAGTTTCAGAATAGATTATAAGCATTAACCCTCTCGCATCATCTGTTAAGCGGATGGATATAAAACTATCAAAAGTATTTTCCAGCTGTAAATCAAAATCAAACAGAATGTAAAAATCCCACTGCACCATATACTGGGTATACAAAAGATTGTTTCCGTTATGACATCAACCAATGAAAAGAATTAACCAGGTAGTTTAACATGCTCTCATAACTAAATAGAAACATATATTATACTGTCCATATAATTCTCAAAGACTATTCTAACTAATCCATAAGGAATCAAGGTAAACTTCTACTTGATTGATTAATCAAGCAAGTCATATTCAATAATAGTTATCCTTGATGTTTTTCAACATCAGCGAGCCAAATAGAAATAAATGAATAGTAAACAATAACTAGACTGTAGGCATCAAAAATTGCCTATGAGTTTTCGCACGCAGCTCAAAGCAGAGAGAAGATGATTAACGTCACTATCCGAGTCAAAGAAGTTTATCTAACGTCGATAAACGTATGAAGTGAGTCGACGAATCGTATGAAGCAACGAAACAACAGAATAACGAAGATACGAGCCGGTCGGGAGTTACGCTTCACTCACGAAAGACGAAGCGCCCATCGTGTCTTGTCCATTCCAAATGTGATTCAACCAAAGGAGCTTGTAGATCTCTTCGTCAGCTTTTCTACGCACTTTAAATCGCTTAATTCTAAGTTCGGACGACGAAAATACAGCAAAAATGACCGATGCGCGCCTGAATAGTGCCCGGGCCTTAGCGGAGACACTCCAAGTGTCTCGACCAAGGCCGAGACACTTCGGGTGTCTCCCAGCCTAAAATGCTGTTTCGAAGCTGATTCGCCCGTTAACCATCTGGATTTTGCTCCAACTGATTTGAAGCTATCCTAGAATATGTTAAAGTGGTTATAACTGAAGATAAGTGAGAATCGGTCGTTCTTATCTGAAAACAAAGCTCCTGAAACCTATAAATACAGTCCCAGAGCTTTCATTTACACAGATCTAGAATTCTTGAGTCTTGACGAAGCCCTGCTGAAGTAGAGACTGAAGAGCCACGAATTTCAGAGAGGAGGAGGAGATCTTAGCGAATTCTTCGGTATAAAGAAGGAAAGTTCGACAGATCTGCAGCCCAGTTCTTCCCTTAAGATCGCACCATTGATGTGATCTCGAGAAGAGTGGTTATCTCGCTGTTGCCAAGATAATTGCTTTGGTTTCTTGACTCCTTTGCGAGTCAACAAAATCTGCGCTTTGAGCTGATCGCTTGGTGGTCTACGGATAAACCCCGACACAGGCAAAGGTCCCACATAAACAGCGAGTGATAAACGTCTGTTGTGTTTGTTTCGACGAGAGTTGTAATTTTTTATTTTCATTATGTAGGTGAGTCTTATAAAAAGATGAACTTTTACTTTTGAACTTGTTGTAAACAATTGAAGCTATAATGAGTTCATCAATGAAGATGGCAACTTTCACACCAAACATACACCACAGAGAGAAGCACTGACACAATATTTAACTTCTCATATAAAGACTGCAGGAGTAGTTTAACCATCAATGATCAAAATTAAGCACACTCAAAAAATAAATTGGATTATTGTGGGTTTGCAAGCATCAATGATAAAAAAATTAAAGTAAAATCAAACCCCAATCCTTTTTTCTTACAAAAATAATCTTTTTTTTGTGTCAAAAATCTCAAGGTTTATGAAAACTCATGAATTTTCAGTCATAAAATCTCTATAAAGCAATTAAGGAAGTATGTGGTCAGCAAAGTCATAAACAAAAAATAACTTCTAATTTTCTTCAACCACAAGAGCAGTTGAATGCATAGAACATTAAAATAATCTCATAAAACCCCAGATTGAGTTTCCTTGGATTGAGATGGGTTGTGATAGGAAGAAGATGAGCTGGAGACTCAGCCTTTGTGGCAATAAAAGCTCTGATGTGAAGAGCAAGTGGGAGAGAAAAGAGAGAGTAAGCAATGTGCACCAAACTTTGTTTCAGTGGCATGTGCATCACACACAGGTAAAAGACAAAGAACTGCCAATCCAAAATGGCATGCTAAATACCAAGGTCGTGGAAAAAGAAAAGCGAAGCAAAGCGGTGAGGCACCGCTCAGGCTTTCAGGGACTTTAGCTGCAAAGAAATGCCAAGTAAAAAATCGGTCAAATTTAAATATGTATAAATATGACAAAGGAGAGGACTACGAGGAGAAAGTGGCTTTGATTGGAGAAGGAGGAGGAGGAGCTTCGACTTGAGATGGTGATGGTGATGGTGATGGTGATGGTGATGGTGAGCTTCGACTGGAGATAGTGATGGTGAGTTTCGGTGAGGAGCTCAAGCGAAGGTCATGCTGTAATGGTGGCGGAGCTTGCTGAAGAAGGACTTGGAAGCGAATCTGGATGCGGATTTGGTGGTGGGAGGTGTGGCCGAAAGCAGTGGACGAGGCGGCTGATGCGAGAGTTAGGGCTACGTTTATTTTCGTCTCGAGTCGCAAAAGCAAAAAAGGAGAGAGAGAAGCGGAGGGTTTTACTTAAGAAAATGAGTCAGGTTTGGGTTCGAGCCAGGTTTTGGTTCAGTTCTGGTACAATATAAACAGATATTTGTTCTTATTAAAGCGTTGTTATGCGTTTTTCAGGTACAATATAAACTGATATTTGTTCCTATTAAAGCGTTGTTATGCATTTTTCAGTCTTAACAACGATTGTACAACCTTTTTGTCGCGTTTTCAAGCAAAAGGCGCCAAGTCTGCTTTTATTGGCTGCTTTTGACGAAAGCGAAACGGTGTGGCACCGCTTCTGCCTTGCAAACCACTTAAGCGGCCAAAACGGGAGCTTTTTTTTTTCAACACCCCTAAATACACTAAACTCTTGAATATGAATTAAAAACATAACATTAATGGATTACTTGATGCATCGCACAATAACGATTATATAAAATTTTCCAAAATGGTCTGCTTCATACACTAAGCTCTTGGATTTGAATATTCATCAGGGTAATTTCTTAAAGTCGCAAGTTTAATGGATTATTAGGATGAATTCTCCCGATAGTGACTACAATATTTTCCAAAACGGAATACACTGAACTCTTGGATATGGATACTCTTCATGGTTAAATTCTTAAAATCATAACTTTAATGGGTTATTATCATGCATTCTCTCGATGATGATTACGATTTTTTTCCAAAACGGCATCATAAACACACTGCACTCCCTTCAGGGTTCAATTCTTTAAATCATAACTTTCCTAAGCTACAGGTTCAACTACAGATCGTCCATTGATGATCAAAACTAAGCACGTTTAAACTATAGATAAACAATTTTTTTTTAAAAAAAAATCAAACCTATCTTTTTTTCCTAGAATCTTCTCTAGATTTATGGAAAAACCCAGATGGGCTTTTCAGTCACAAAATCTCTAAGAAGCAATTGAGCAAGCATGTGGTGAGCAGATTCTCATAAACTGAAACAACATCAAGATTACTTCCATAAAAAAAATCGGTTGAGTACACATAACAAAGAAAAGATCTAATTAAGACAGACCCAGGTGAATTGCCTTTCCTTGGGTTGATTGAAATGGGTTGTCGTGGGAAGAAGATGAGATCGAGACGCACCTTTTTCCTCAGCGCTGGAAGCTCGTGATGTGAAGTGAGTGGGTGGGGGAGAGAGAGAGAGAGAGAGAATGATAATTTCCTCAGCACCGGGCGCCCAGATTTTTTTTGTTCAATCTGTCCGTGGCACGTGCATCGCGCGGGTACAGGACACTTAAATCGTA
The DNA here is from genome assembly GCA_022839385.1 of Asparagus kiusianus. NCBI lineage: Eukaryota > Viridiplantae > Streptophyta > Magnoliopsida > Asparagales > Asparagaceae > Asparagus > Asparagus kiusianus. The sequence continues at coordinate 29,017 of BQKN01065932.1, read as the reverse complement.
AATGTAAAAGGATGATTATGAAATATAACCTTGAGCAAAAATAAATCTAGTTTGCAAAAGCATGATAACATTTATATCTGAAATGAATCTTAATTCTCATGTTATGTAATTTCGTTGCGAAGTTTTATGCATTTTATCACTAAGATCTCAAGAAAAATATATTTTTGCATTTAAATATATGAAAACATATTAGATATATAAAAAGAATTTGTCAAAGTTTTTCATTATTATCAAATGAGGTAATATTCTCGTCAATCTGCACTAGTTTACATTTCACCAAAACTTAAGGGCGCTTTTGGATTTCAATGGGTTAAGGGAAGTTAAGATAAACTAGGCGATAGAAGAGTAGGCAAGGAACAAATTTTATACTATTAGGCGGCGTGCTAATGAGAATTGCGGTGAACAACTTCACATTCTAAATGTTCCCAAACAAGGTGAATGATTACACTAACTTTCCTTCTCTCTTATTCCCCTCAATCCAAACAAGCGACTCAAGATTTGCATACTTCTTAAATCTTTTCTGTATTTAGTAAAAAAGATTAGTTAAAAAGGATTGCAATTACGGATTACGGAAGGGGAAAAAAAAACTCTTTTTTATACTCAGGATTGCAATTTTCCGCGTATAATCCCTCTCTCTCTCTCTCTTCTCTCTTTCTCTCTCTGTGCAAAGATGCAGAGCTTGACGAGGCTAACCATTTTCCTCTGCTGCGCATGGATCCTCACTCTCCTCTACGGCGAGATGATCGCTTACTGGATCCCTCTTTGGGCCTGCTCTTGGCCCAAATCCCCTTCTAACTCCTCGGTAATTTCCAAACCCAAATTCCCCAATTCACCAAAAACCTCACATTTGTGTGACAAATTAATAATCTTGCTCACCGCAGAGTGTTGAAGACCAAGTGAAGGTTGCTTTCATAGCTGATCCCCAGGTCAATTTCTGATATTTTTTATGTAAATAGTATAATATTTCGGGTATTTACATATAGGGTTTCTAAAAAGTTTAAATTTTGAACCCTTTTTTTTTGTTTTGTTGTGGTAGCTCATGGATAGGACTTCTCTAGGGCTTGATCCCGAGTCCTTTGCATTGGGAGCTGCACAATTCTTTTCGGATATTTACATGAGGAGGTCTTTTGTTATGTCGATAATGCCGTTTAAGCCGGATGTGTTTGTGTTCCTCGGAGATCAGTTCGATGGGGGACCGGCATTGACCGATCAAGAGTAAGGCATGATTTTATTTCACTCTTAGATTTCTGTTTGAATAGAGAATTTGACGGTGATAGCGAGTTGCTTACGTTTAGAATAATGGTTAAATTGGCAAGACCATTTTCAAGAGTCGCGGAAAGTTAATCACTGTTATCCAGTCTAATAAGATCACAAATTACTAAGAAGTTTAAAAACTCTGCATAAGAAGAGAGAATAATGCATCTTAATGATGCTTTTGTAGTAGAATTGCTCGTCTCGGAGCCTAATCTTGGCCTTAGCGAAGAAAGTACTCCATAAATGTCAACCAGCTGTTCAACTGTTCAAGTCCAAATTTTATTTGGTTTTCTTAAGAAACAATGGTAGCTTTCGTAGAAGGTGCTCGTGGAACATACTATAATCATTCAGAAAAGTCACTGTTTATTCTATGCCAGGTTCTTGTAATGTCTAGAGTAGCATCACATATTGCTTTATGTAAATGGCAACCACGCTTGTGATCTGTAGGCCTTTCTCATGAAATATCCCTCACATGTTGTAGTATACACAACTATTAAAATCACCTCATGCTACACTTATTAGCATATCATGCCATTGATCTAATTTTTCGGCATTTTAAAAAATATTGTTCGACTTGTTATGTTTTTAATCGGACTTTGTTTCATCCTTATTTGTCACGACCCCAACTTCCGAACCTAAAAGGAATATTGGAGCCGGACTAAACTTGTGAAAAATATTCCAAAAATATACATTCATTAAAAGACCATCAAAATAATCTCTTCATTGAACTTAAACCAACAATAAATATTCTCTATGATTCCCAAAAATCAACATTAGTCCAATTAACTTGATATAAACAAATATTCCTCAATTTGAAATAAAACTCAACCTAAAAGAAAGAAATCTCATAATTACAAAACTCTCAATTCATCAATTAAACATCAAAGACTTTATTTAACCTTCACCTAGAAGATAATAACAATTCTGAATTTTATTCATTGCTCCGTTCTAAGAATT
>BQKN01065932.1:0-26270 GCA_022839385.1 Asparagus kiusianus | reverse complement strand
CTTAAATCTCCTCCTATGACTTAACAATTATACCTTCAAACATTGGTCAATTCAATTGTTTGCATGAATACTAAAATAATTTATAAAACTAGGCTTGTTAGCCATATAAAACTAGAAATGTTACATTATTCTAGTGTTGTTCATTTCGTTGTAAGAACATATAGATCCACAATACTAATTGGCTTAACTGGAGTGATAAATTTAGTTACATCTTGTTACTATTACATGTAGATGTTACTATTACATGTCGCTATCTTGATGTTGTTGAGTTAAACAGGTGGCAGGAATCATTAAGCCGCTTTAAGCATATCTTTGGTTTGAATGATGAAAGAAGAAAATCAGACGTATCAGTGTATTACCTATCTGGAAATCATGATATTGGCTATTCAAGCATCCATGCAAAATATCCTAAGGTAGTTTTTATGGAACTTTTAGATACGTTCCCTAAGATGTATTTATTTATTTTATATCAAAACAAGGCTGCTACTAATTTTCTAGAAGGATTTAGATGGTTGCATACTTGAATGCAGCAAACTGAATCTAGTTATCAACAAGCATGAATATGTTGTGTCAGTTCTCTCATGGTTGGCATTGAACTTGAGAATGACTGTGTTTGATCAAGTATATTTAGCATTCCTAGAAATCTAATGTAAGATGTTACTCAGTTAATTGGCAATAAGTATTCAAATTGAAGCTACTTTGAGGTTAAGCTGGATGAAACCCTATGAACCATGTGTGTGCTGAAATTGCACGTCATATGTTGTTTGTGATTGGTTACATAAATTGTAACCAAAGCGTCAGTTTGAGATTGTTGGCTTCAAAGCTGAAGCATGCTCCTACTAAGTAAACTTTTGAGGCACTTACTGTGATCCAGATGAGGACAGGGATAGCTTAAAGGGTTCATCCTCACATTGTATTGAGCAGGTGCCTCAGCAATCTCTATAGGGAGGCATACCGTCTACATAACATTGTGAATTTTGACAGAAATCAGTGGGTCAAATCAAATAAGGTTACTAATGTTTAAGCAGCAGTCCTGCAGTGAAATACATCTATCTTTTAACATTGCTAACCAAAGTTGTCTTTTTTTCTTTTAGTTTATCCATATTCTGGCATGCCTCATGATTGTCAGGTTCACAGTAAACAGTTAAGGTGTAAAATACTGCATGCTTTTTTTGTTTTTCTCGTGGTGACTATCAGTTCATATAGAATGTAGATCATTGCATGCACACTATATCTCAGTGGCATCAACACACTTGCATTAGTTCTACTATGGAGTGTGATGAGTATTCTGTTCTTGATGCAGTATATAAATCTTGATTAATTGTTTTTGTATTCTGGCGCTGCTTCATTCTTGAGAAGATTATTGATCTGAAATTTATTTTGTCACAGGTGCTTAGTCGCTATGAGAAAGAATTTGGACCTAGAAACTATCATTTCTCTGCTGGAACAGTGGAGTTTGTTGTCGTCGACGCTCAGACTTTGGATGGTAGGTAGTATAGATATATGAGATATTTACATATAATCTTTTTATCTTTGCACTTTTTGGGGAGAACTCTTGGTAAATCTTTTTGCACATGGAAGGAAAGACTTTTTTGTTAAACTCAAACAAAGAACCAGCAAAACCCAGATAACAATAGGCCCCAGGAGTAAAAGAAATTTTACTGCAGATTGATAACAAAATATTCAGTCTTTAAAAGAATTTACCAATTCAGAACATTTGGAAGTCTAATAAAGATGCTGAAAAGCTTATCGTTATGTAAAGAGAGACAAAATGTATTGATGAGTTAGGGTAACTGTATCTAAATTTAAGATCTTTCTTCATTTGATTATGTAAGCTAAAGGCGAATGAGTATTGAACATGCAGGGTCTACACAAGGAGCAGAAACATCCTTGTCTTGGGAATTTATCAAAAATATTTCAAAAGGTATTTGTGTTTATACCTGAATAAGTATTTTATTATTTCATGAACTTTTCTTACTATCTTGTTGCTCGTTTAGTTAATCCATCAAAACCTAGGGTATTATTGACACATATCCCGCTGTATCATGCTGATGAGACACCTTGTGGCCCTTATCGCTCATCCCCTATTATCAACCAGGTATCCTTTGCTTTTTTGCCATAAAGTTCTCTGTACTGTCATATTTTTCAATTTCTACGAGCTTGATGCTTTTGTTTTCTTTTTAATTATATGTTATTAAACTAGATGGCCGTAACGTTTCATCTGTTCAACATACTGTACAAGTCTCATATGTTTCTTTGCTACATTTTCCTTACGCTAAAATTCAATTAATGAGTTACTGCAATAACTATACATACCCATCAGAAAGGAAGTGATTGATTATTCCCTTTTTTAAATTCAGAGGGTTTTATATTCTGATCCTGATCATGAGATAAGGTAAGACCTTAATATCTTATTGCTCATATTGCTGCAAAAAGGAGTTAACGTACTATTCTAAGTTGTTTCAGGCTTTCAGTTAATTTGAATCCTTTACTCCATGCAGTTATCAGAATTATCTCAGCAAGGAAACTTCAAGTCGCTTATTGGACTCCATCAGGCCTGTAAATTTCTATCATCTGGTGTAGGGTACTCTTTTTATTTTTTTCCCCTGCATATATCTATAAATGCATCACCATTTACGCTTGGATGTGGTGCAGATACTTGTCATATCTGGTCATGATCATGATCAATGTACTGTGACCCACACAACACCTTCTGGCCCTGTAACAGAGGTAAGATCATACACTTTTTTCTGCTTTTGCTCCATAATTTGCTTCTAATATGAGTTATGCAGCACATTGTAGGGACTGTTAGCTGGCAGCAGGGAAACCTGTATCCATCATTCATGCTCCTTACTGCAACTACTTCTTCAAACACAACCAACTCTAAAGATTTGATTTCTACTCAACAGTGTTTTCTGCCAATGCAAACCCACATCTATATCTGGTACTTATAAGAGTTATTTGCTGTTAGACCCTCTGTATTATTAGCCAATTGCGGATAGGCCCCTTGTTGTTCTATTGTTGCCGATAGATGCCGTGAGTGAAATTTTGTGACTCTTGTACCGTCAGAGAGAGAATTTTTTTCCTGACAAATAGACCTCCTGAGGGTAAAACTGCCAAAGGTTATTTAACAGGGTGGGGGGTGGGGTGGTCTTTCTGCGATAATAGAACTTCATGAGGTCTATCTCTAGTTGGGCAATACTACGGGTGTATATTCGCAATTAACCCCATTTCTAACCCTTGAATGGTCCTCTCGTGCTACATTCTTAGTTACTTCCTAATGTTTATGCTTTTTATTGGGGTTACTAATGTCAGGTACCTAGGTCAATTTATTATGACTCTTGTTTTGCTCGTCATTTGGCCAACAAATGGTTTTGGATGTTGGAACTGGTTGAGCGAATGCATGAATTCTATCAGATCGATTGGAAGGAACTTGGTAGTTTCATCCAAAGAGAAGGATGACGAGGATTGTGAATATGAGATGATTTGGGATGCAGAGGGATCAGCGCATTTAGTTAGGAGGCCAACACCAAAGGGTCCAATTGCAAAGTCCGATTTAGGACCAACAGGAAGGTGTGTTCTTAATTATATTCAATAGGGTTAATTGAGGATAGACCCCCTGTACTTCTATCGTTGCAGATAGACCCCTTGAGTGTAATTTTTATTTACTCTTTTACCCTTGGGATGTCCATCTGTTAAAAAAGCAGGTAAAAGAGTTAAAAAATTTCAATCAGGGGGTCTCGGCAATTAACCCATATCCAATAACCTATAGATAGCGACTTTTTCATATGTCAAGCTGCTCTACCTAGGTTATTCTTCATATGGTTATGAATTCATATGCTGATTGAGAGTAAAAACTTGTTATTATTATTTTTTTCTTTCTTTATAGGGGTACTGTCACCATTAGGCAAACAACAAAGAAAACGGTTGTTGAGGAACCAGAATCATCGGTTTCTTTGGATATCAACACTGCCAAAGTTCCTCGGTTAAACAAATCAAAGGCAAGGAGATTTATTGGAAGACTGATTAGGGTATTTCAGTTGCTCACCGTGATTGCTGCTGTAAATGTTCCTCTTTATATGATGATGTTGTTCAAGGATTGGATTGACCGATAATGGAGAGTCAGGACAAATTGTGGCTTGAAACGAGACGATGAGAATATTTGTTCATAATTATTGTGCACTGTAGTTTGTTTCTGATTTTTTTTATTGCATTGAATCAATGATGTGTGTGTCGATGCTATTAATGTTTATACTACTAGAATTCAGAATGTAATAGAAAACCATTTTGATTTCTTTAAGAACTGAACTTTATGATGGGGAAAATGTGCGATGGTGTGTAAGTATTTCAGTCTGAATTCTAAGTTCCTTTGTCAATTCCTGTTACTGGCAGATTACTTACAACTCAGACTCTCATTGTGAATATTACAAAGTGTTAGATAAGCTACTTTAAAAAAGCACATATTGACATAATATATCATGGGATAGTCAGGGGGAAATCTATTTAGTTTATTTATTGATTATTTTATTTTTATACTTAAATTCTTTAAGAATTTTTTTTAATATCTACTATTATTGTCCCTATCCCCCACAAGCTTTTAAAGTCTCTTTCCTTTTTTCTTGAATTTACTTTATAGGCTAAAATACCAATTTAGCCTTAAAAGTCGCTCTTTTATCAGTTTAGCCTAAAAAGTGATCCGACAAGTTCAAAAAGTGACAAATACGATGACAAATAAATATTTTTGGTGCCGAGAATAAATTTTAAGTGAAATATTAAATAGTTTTTACATATAAACTGTTCAATCTCTCAATTTTTTCGGATTAACCCCCTTCCTCTAAGTTTTAAAATCTATAAAAAAACACATCCCTTCCCACCATCGCCTTCCTCCTCCTTCCACCATCTATTCCATTATCTTCTCCTCCAACACCCGAAATTTCGTCCTCTTTCTTACTCCTACTTCATCATTTCTCATATTTATTCTTACCTTCACCTTTCCACCATCTCCTTCATTCCAATCTCCTGCCCATCCCCCCCCCCCCCCCCCCCTTCCTCTCTCCCACTCCCCCTTCCTCCTTGCTCCGCTCACTTCCTCTTCACTCATATGAAAAAAGCAAAAAAATTCCAACCTTTTCTTCTTCTCTTAGACCCAACATCAAGCATTTTATTAAAAATCCAGTCTCCTCCTCCTCGTCATCTCTCCCACTCCCCTTTCCTTTCTTGCTTTACCTATCACGCCCCGGGGCCGTTGGCGCGTGTAAGCCGTGGGACCCACTAAGAACAACTCAATGTTGGTTAAAATTCACTGTCAAAATGCTAGCACTAGTTGTTCATGGGAGACTAAAGTGAGGGTGTGACAATCACCCCATCTTACAAAGACGACGTCCTCGTCGTCATGACATGATAATTAGCACATCCCAGTGTCATTGTCAGGTGATGTGGACTCTAGAGGTGGCTCCCACCATATCCATGCAGTGTAGCACTTAGCTCCATACTTTTGGCTGACTAACTTCTCTGATACCATTTATCACGGCTTAGGCCCATGGGCCCGTTGGCACGTGCAAGCCGTGAGTCCATAGAAGAGCAACTCGTGGGTTGGCTAAATCCACAGCCAAATTGCTATCATTAGTTGTTCTTGGACCTTAAGCTTCTCTATTTAAGTCACTAACAATTCTTCACACTAGTCCATGTGGGACTAAAGTGGGGGTGTCACATTACCTACGCCTTCTTTACCATTCAATCATTAAAAACTCAATATCATTCTCCTCTTCTTTTCTCAGATCTAATATCAAACATTCTACTTGAAGCATTAGGAGGGAGTGAAGGAGAGGGGAGAGAGAGGGGAAAAAAGAGAAACGAAGAGAAAGAGGGCAAAGAAGAGAGAGAAACTAAAGAAGTTAAGAAGACGTGGGCTTAAAGAAAGCGGGAAAGAAGGAAGTAATAAGAAGGATACGAGAAAGAGGGAGAAAGAGAGTGGGAGAGAGGAGGGGAGGATGAGGATCGGATGAGAAAAGAATGGATGAGACGGTGGGAATGAAGAGGGAGGAGATGGTTGGGGTTTGCAGGGTAGATCCAAAAAAATGAGAAAGTTAGAAATTGAGGGGGTAAATCTGAAAATATGAGAGATTGAAGGGTCTATATACAAATATACCCAATATTTCCCTTGAAAATTATCTTTGACACCGAAATACCTATTTGTCATTGTATTTATCACCTTTTAGACTAAACTGTTGTTGGCGTTACTTTTTAAACTAAACTTAAAAATGGGTGTCACTTTTAAGGCTAAATCGGTATTTTAGCCTTACTTTAGATATTCAGAGTGGAGGCAGTGAGAGAGAGCAACAGATTTGGGGGGAACAGTGTAAGGGTAAAGATGAGATTTTCATATTTTCCCCAATATCTTGGCATAGTGTAAAGGGGCTAAATCACAAATGTTAGATGTATTTGGGGCTTCCACATATTAGAACTAATACAGGGGGTTTCTGACTTGAGCTTTGTTTTTTTGGGCATGGTACAATTTATCCATTAATAAATGTAATAAATAGATTTCTCCATGACCATAGGGGCTATTCGTTTCGCAAAAAAAATTGGGAAATCAAAGAATAGGAAACCTATTTCCTATAATAATTGTTTTGAGGTTGTTTGGTTGGATTAAAAAAGAAAGAAAACTATAGAATAGGAGATGAGATGAGATGAGTTGTCAACTTATTATTGAATGATGTGAGTGATTTTTTAAAAAAACTTGTTTTGAGGTTGTTTGGTTGGTTAAAAAAAATAAGGAAATGAATTGGAGGTATATTATTGGATGATGTTTTGAGGTTGTTTGTGTTTGGTTCATTTTAAAAAATAAGAAAATAGATGAGATGATGTGAGTTGGAGGTATATTATTGGATGATGTGACACGTACTTAAGGAAATCAATTTCTTGTTTTTTAAGGAAATGGATGGAAATGAAGGTTTAATGAGATGAGATGAGTTGTCATAATATTATTGGATGATGTGTGTGATTTTAAAAAATGAGATAAGATGAGATATGATGAGTTGGATGATGTGACATATTTGTGTTTGGTTTATTTTTAAAGGTAAGAAATAAGATGATATGAGATGAGTTGGAGGATAAAAATATTATTTTATTGGATGTTGTGAGTGACTTTTAGAGATGGAAATAAATAAAAATATTATTTTATTGATTCTTTTCTTAGTTTTTAGGAAACCAAAGCAAACGCCCCATAGTATCCCATGCAACAACGCTTTTTGGCTCGCGGTTCAAGCGCGAGCCAAAAAGACTTTTCGTATCCCATGATACATTATGTCAATACTGCTATTTTAAATATATATAAATATCTATTATTATCGTCCCTTGAATTTACTTTATTATTATATGTTCTCGACTCTATTTTCAACACTGTTCCCCTTTTCTTCGCTCCGTCCCATTCCCTTGTGCCGTTTCCGATCGAGACAGAGCTTAATCAGAATCAGAGAGAATCGAGCGATTGATCGATCTCGATCAGGATTAGGGCCATGGAGACTCCTCCAGTGTTCCAAGAGGCGCCGAGATGCGACGTCTGCAGTTGCACTTTCAGCGCTTTCAGGCGTCGGGTACATCTCTCTTTTTACCCTAAATTAGCTCAAATTATTTTCATAATCGAAGAACAAAGCTACCTGTTTGTGGATCCAGACAGTTTCATTTACTAGATCTGCGAAAAAAAGGTGCAATCTTTTTGGTTTCTGCGTGTCCCATAGTTTAAATTTTGGATTTTGTCTTCTTTGATCAATGAAAGGACCCAAATTGACAGATTGCTCGACCGCAGAGAGCCCTGCAGCGCTACAGAAACTCGCAAACGGAAACAATTGATTTTAAGTAGTCGAAAGGTCTGCAGATTAGGATGAATTCCTTGTAAATGGAACGATTTTATCTGTTTAGTCTTCGAACTTGGAAATTAATGGGAAAACAAGATATCTAGTGTGGTCCGGTTTGTGGTCAAAACTGGTTAGGTACCTTATAGAACTTGTTTATGACTGAAATTCGTGAAATAATGTCCCTCCTGCTATTAGATGCATAAATAACGTGCCTTTGGTTCTGTTCCACTATCCACATAACCATTATGTTAGTCGAGGATTCTCTTTGGTGCTCAATTCAACATCTTATACCAGTAAGCTTATATTGGTCTTGATTTCTGATGTCTGAGGTCAATATCAGATGCTGAAACAGTAGCTAGCACAACTTTTGTTGCTAATGTTGGTGAGCACGATGCAGCTGAGTGCGAAACCTTTGTCTTCTTGATTCACGCAGAGAATGGCATGGATAATCATTGCTTTTCTGTATTTAGGGACATCGGACCATTTAACTAAGCTGTTGGTTAGATCTTTCCACAGTAAATACTGTTTGCATCTCCGTTTTCTCTCTCCGTATTGTTTTATTTTTCCAACAAATGGATGTTCCTATGCCTAGGCATGCACTTTCGGAGGCAACGTTCTGTTGCCATAACTATGGAAGCAAGCAACTCCAACTATGTTGTACTGTATTTTACCGGATAGCATTAGAAGGGTCCAGTTGATGCCTTAACCAGGATCAGGCTTTTGAGCATCTCCAAACGCTTTAGACTTGTTTAAAAAAAAATGCATTAAGACCTATTTGTTATCTTTCTTCAGCATTGTTTAATCTTCAATAAGAGAGCTATAAGTTTTATCAAATTGGAGAGTAAATTTTTTGTTGTATTGATCTTGTAATACAATACAGTATATAGACTATACAAGGGCTCAAGTGGGTCAATAGTGGGCCTATACACCTATACACATATATACTATCTTAACACCCCTTTCAAACTTACGGTGGATCAAACACCGAAAGTTTGGACAAGAAATATTGTAGCTGAGTAGTAGTTTGTGCCTTAGTGAACATTGTCTCCGAGCTGATCTTTGGAAGGTATGTAAAGAAGAGAGATACTATGAGTACTATAATCTTGCCGAACAATATGTCAGTCCACTTCAATGTATTTAGTGTGCTCATGAAACACTGGATTGCAAGCAATTTGAATAGCACTTGTATTGTCACAATAAAGAGGAATGGGAGAAGGAACAAAAACACTAAGATCCAGAAGAAGTTGGCTGAGCCAATGAATCTCAAGAGTATTATCAGCCATAGCACGATATTCTGCTTCAGTGCTAGATCGTGAAACAGTGTTTGGCATTTGGTATGCTAAGAAAGAAGAGATGAACTAAAAAAGATACAATAGTCAGTAGTTGATCATCTAGTATTAGGATCATCAACCCAACCAACGTCAGTGTATGCCTGTAGCATTAAGGAAGAAACAGAGGGAAATAATAAAGATCGAGTGATAGTACCTTGAAGGTAGAGAAGAAGTCGGATCATTGCAGCATAGTGAACAGTTATCGGTGTGGCCATAAACTGACTAAGAATGTGTACAATATAAGATATATCCGAACAAGTAGCAGACAAATAGATCGAGGCACCCACACGTTCATGATATTGAGTGAGGTTTGGTAAAAGATCACTATTAGATTGACGAAACTTTAAATAAAACTCCATGGGTTGTAACAAAAGTAGATGCAGCAAGCAACGCGTTTGCGATAGTAGCGCGCTCAATCATATCTGAAATATACTTTTGTTGAGACAGAATATAGCCACGAGGATAGTATGCAACCCCAATCCTAAGAAAGTAACGTAAACGCCCAAGATCCTTAATCTCAAACTGACTTTGAAGATGTCGCTTGAGATTTTGGATAGTAGAAATATCATCCCAGTAATAATCATATCATCAACATACAAGAGAAGAATGACCTGACCTTGAGACGAAGTATGGTAAAACATTGCATAATCCGCTGAGCTCTCCGTAATTCCAATGGAGAGACTAGATTACTGAAAGCGTTCAAATCAAGCTCTAGGGGCTTGTTTGAGGCCGTAGAGAGCACGTAGAAGATGACACAAGAGGGAGGAGCATCAACCCCGGATGGTGGTTGCATGTAAACGGTCTCAATAAGTTCACCATTGAGAAATGCATTCTTAATATCCATTTGATGTAAATCCCAGCTTCTAGTAGCCACAATAGCAATAAGTATAAAATAGATGTGATTTTGGCTAGTGGGGCAACAATCTCCTCATAATCAATACCATATCGGGCAACAAGACGTGCTTTGTGACGCTCAACAGAACCGTCTGATTTGTTTTGATTTTGAATATCCACTAACAACTGATTGGTCTGGTATCATGAGGCAGAGGAACAAGATTCAAAGTATGGTTACGCTGAAGGGCATGTAGTTCTTCTTGTATAGCTTGTTGCCATTCCGGATATTTAACTGCCTCAGAATAAGATCGTGGTTCCTGTAAAGAATGTATAACATTAAGAAAGGATACAAATAAGGTGAATAAAAATTGGTTAGACAAGAGTATCTCGGAGGTGGGTGGTGGTTTTGAGGAGGATTGCGTTGTGGTGGGGGTGAGAGTGGCGGTAGCGGTGGTAGTGTTGTTGGTGTTTGCAGTACAACAGTCGGCGAATCGAAAGTAGGAGTATTCATGTCCGTAGTATCAGTTGAATTCACTTCATGAAGGGGTGTAGGTGACTTGGGAGATGAGGATGGAACAGGAGTGTACGATGGTATTGGCAATGTCGATGTGGATGTAGATGAGTTGAGAAAAGATAAATCCAACTCGTTGTTTGATGAGTAGCAGTACAAGTTCTCAAAAAAAAGAAAAAGAAAAAGACGTGACGAGAGATTGAATTCTTCTACTATTGGGATGATAACATCTATACCTTTTGTGACATAAACTATATCCTAACAAGATGCATCGAACGAAGCGAGGTGACAACTTATCCTGTTCATTTTACGGAAGGACAAAACAAACATAGCCAAAAACTTGTATCTTGGAATATTAAACTGAGTTTTGTGTAGCCGAGAGTATAGACATGTGTCTGTGAATAAGGATGAAGGATGACAGGTTAATATTGATCAACAAGATAGCGTTTAGAAGGGCTACAGCCCAAAAAGATTAAGGAACATGTGCAGTGAGTATAAGAGCACGTGTTGTTTCAAGAATATGACGATGTTTGCACTCAGTAACACCATTTTGTTCTGTCGTGTGAGGACAAGATTGCTGGGCAATAGTTCCATGTGAATTAAGGAGATTTTTCATAGATGAGGAAACATACTCGCATGCATTATCAGATCGAAAGACTTTAATTCTCTTATTAAATTGAGTGTAAATCATATTAGTAAAGTCTTTGTATATATCAAAAAATTCTGCACGTAATTTCAAGAGATAAACCCAAGTATATCTAGAAAAATCATCAATAAAGCTCACATAATATATGTAACCAGACATGGATTCAAGGGGGCAGGACCCAAGTATCAGAGTGTGCTAAATCAAACGGTTTAATAGAAATACTGTCATTAGTCACAAAAGGTAAAGCAGACTGTTTTGCAATACGACAATCACTATAATTATTTTGTGCGTGGAATGAAAAAGATCCTAAGACTCCTGACTTGACTAAAGTTTTCAGATGATATATTGAGAGATGTCCTAACTGATGATGTCAGAGAGCAGAGATAGAGTAATTGGACCTAATAGTTGAGAGGAGTGTGAAGCTGGTCCAAAGGATACAATCCGTCCACTCTATGACATGTCCTAATCTGCTGCCCGTTGCAAGAATCCTGCACAACACATGATTTTAAATCAAATGAAATAATACATCTAGAATTAGGTAATTGGCTAATAGAAATGTGATTCATAGAGTTTAGGAACACATAAAACATATATATAGTAAGGTAAGAGAAGATGATGTAATGTCACCACACTGAGTTACTGCAAGTTACTGCAAAAGGAGAATTGTTAGCGGTCTGTATGAATGAAGATGTAATACGAGTGCAGTTTTGAATTATAGAATGATGAGGGGTCATGTATTGTGAGACACTTGAATTAAATATCCAAGGAGTTGAGTTACTGGAAGTAGCAGTAAGAGCAACAATGTTAGAACTCGAATGAGTTTCAGTCATACCAAGATTCTACGCAACAAGACTGGCAACGACAGACATCTGAGCCATGGAAAGAGAGCTGGAAGCAATAGTATTCTAAGAATCAACTATACTTTGAGGACGATATGGAGCCTTCATAGGATAATTTCTCAGCCAGTGTCCCCAAAGCTTACAATTGGGACATGGACCCGGAGGTGGAGCTAGGCAATCTCGCATCTAGTGTCCCTCAAGCTTGCAGTGCGACAAACTCCAGAAGAAGTACCCTGCTGAAGTCGCTGAGTACGAAAATTATCACGATCCTTTCGATACTGTCCCTGGTTTGAGTTCTAAACTCGAGATTGGATAGCAAGTACCGTAGCGGTAGGAGAGGGAGTAGCTTTCAGTAGACGAAGACGCGCCTCCTTAGAAATAAATTTTGCAATATAGCATCTATGAGTCGCGAAAGTGGAGATCTATGAAGTTTATGAGCCCTCAGTGACTCAAATTTAGGATGCAATCGCGTCACAAAGTGATATAGATGTTGACGATTATGCTGAGCCGCATAATCTCAAGTAAAGTTAGGTAATAACACTGGAACAAACACCTCCAACAGTTTGAGTTATTCCTAATAGTTAGAAAGAAAGAGAATAGAACTCCTGAATAGGCTGATCATCCTGGAGAACTGGTTGTAATTGATATTCTCTGGCAGCTCCAACTTGCAGGAACATGCGAGATAGTGTGGTCCACTGTTTGCGTGAAGTAGAGAGACTATTAATAGATAGTCGAATAGGACCAGATACGAATTGCATAATATATATCATAATCTGCTGATCCGTATGGTTTCACTGCTGATATGTAGGCTCGTTAGTAGCATTAGTAGGCCCATATTTAATAACTGAATCAGTTGAAGAACTCAATCCAGATGATGCAATAATCAGAGAGGCCTCGTGAGAACATGAAAGAGAACCATCAGTATATCCCCATAACGCAAAAGCATGGAGATTATACTGAATGGTTAACGCCCACGTCGTGTAGTTTTCAACTCCAATGAGTTGAATATCAATAGTTGGGAAGGTGTAAAGTTCTTGCTTGTTCATGATGATTATGATCAAGAGTGAGATCTGATATCAAGATCTGAAAATCCCAAAGTTGTAAAATTCACTTATCAAATTTAATGTCACAGATGGCAAACGTAGCTAACGACTTGACTGCCAATTGGTGGAGCAACTCAAGTCATAGTTGGGCACCTCTTTGATTTTTTCAAGGAAAAAATACCACTAAAGGTATATTATATCAAGGGCAACAGAAGTCCACTTGTTCAGAGTCTGTCAAGATCGAGCAAGATCCAGGCGAGCGGTTTACGGCAGGAGAAGCAACAGCGGTCGACGGGAAGATCCAGCTGCGGTTAAAGGTGCAACAGTGATCAAGAACGATGTCGATGTGCGTGGCGAACGACGATGATGACCACGAGAGTCATCAACGAGAGGTAAGGACGAGCGACAGCGAGATCTGACGATGAGATCTGATGAGAGGCGATGAGTTCTAAAATAGCAAGAGATCGATGGCGAATCCAACCTGGTTGGATTTAGTGCATGGCAGGAGATCGATTGCGAGGGGCTGTGATGAGGGCCAACGAGACCAGCGAGACTAACCTCGTTGGATCTCCGGCTCACGACGGCGTGCTCCGGCAAAGAAAGGGCGGCTGGATTGTTTTGGGCTTAGGTTAGAATTAGGATTTCTATGGATTGTTGAGATTTTGACTGAGTTTTGTGGGTGGCCAGGATTGACTTGATATCACAGCTCTGATACCGTATCAATTTAGAGAGTAAAATCTTTGTTGTATTGATCTTGTAAGACAGTTCAATATATAGACTATACATGGGCTCAAGCGGCTCAATAGTGGGCCTATACACCTATACAAATGTATTCTATCTTAACAAATATAATTTCAAAAGATGATACTACTTTCCTGCTTTCTTTTCTTTTGTTATCGGCATTATTTTTTTAGAAATACATGCTTCTAGGTTTTTCTTTGACTGCATATTTACATGTGATGTTGGTCTTTTTATGCAGCATCATTGCCGATCCTGTGGCAGGACACTGTGTCATGATCACTCCTCAAATCAGATGGTATGCATTTCTTTCTTTACTATATTGTAAATCCGACCTATTATTGTTTTCATTTATCAACTTTCGGTTTAAAGATATTGTTTCTAAGTTGCTTGTGCATCCAGGCTCTTCCTCAATTTGGCATATACACAAATGTCAGAGTCTGCAATGATTGTTTCAATAATTCTTCTCGGTAATCTCTCATATTCATTATGTTGAAACTTGTAATGTATTTCACTTAACCTATACTTTAATGTACATTTTCTGTGATAATTTAATATCAGTATTCCTTGAAGAGTTAAGGTTAAAATGCAATGGATAATCATTAGTTTATATGCTTCTGTACTGGAATTATTTGGCTCTTGTTGTCCCCAGTTCTGATATCATAAACACTAGTCGAGGAGGTACAGATACTGACCTCGCAGGATGCCAGCTAATTTGGCGCCAAACGCAATTGGTGTGCCTAATTTGCGTTCAGCTTTGCTTTATTTCTTGTAACATGCATAATTACAGAAATGTAACCAGTTTGTTTTAAAGGCAATGGTTTCCCATTTTCTATTGACCTCGTTAAACACATAATACACTGGGAAAGCTTAGCATGAAGTTTCTGCTTATGGGGTCATGGAATGTTTAGCTTTAACAAAGACAAAATATATGTTTATATACATTTATGCCACATGTATTCAAGAAAAAACACCTTCATTTTAACAAGCTGACAGTGATGGTCGTGCTTAGTTTGTCTCCTTTGTGAAGTTTAATTGCATTATGACTGTTAAAACTTGCACACTACCTTTATAGACATTTTTCGACATTACTATTTCCATAAATCCAGTTCTATGACATGTTTTATGTTTTCATTATTGCTGTAGGTCTGGGCAAAATGATAATCAAACTTCTACTGATGGCACAAGTGCTGTAACAGATAAGTTCCGAAGATTAAATGTGGGTGAGGATGTTGTTTCAAATGCTCAAGCACCTCGAGAACCTGTCTTGACTGTACCAGACTGCAAATGTGGAATGCCTTTATGCATATGTGAAGCTCCAATTCCTGACCCAGTCCCTGCACAGGTAGTTGACTTTTAGGCTTTGATTGGCTTGAATATCACCAACATTTGGTTGATTGGCTAATATGCTACTGTTGCCAGAATAATACTGTCTCAGTTGTTCAGCCCAACCCAAGACCAAAAAAGCCTGCGGCACCTATTCCTAGAAAGCAAGCTTCATCTTCTAGCAGCAAACCTAGGTTATATTCTAAGTCTTTGTACCTAGCAAATTCTAGATGTTATATTCCTCCAATATCTGGACATGCGGTTTGGACTCTGAAGAAGTAAAATCATACATAGTTATTAGCTATTTAGCATATTTATTATGGATTATCATTATGTGCAGTCCATTTTTCAACCTTGGTCAAGCAAGCAACGGTAGCTTAAACAAAAGTCCAGCTAATTATGACATTAGTGGAGAGGTATTATCTACTGATCTTTAATCAACTGCCATTGTTTCTGTGAATGCAACCTTCGTAGTCGGTTGTCACCAAGGATCTCATTAGAAACATTTTTCTATTGCACTTTCAGGGTTTAAGAGAAGCCATCAAGAACAGTGATGTTAATGCTGTCAAGAAACTTTTGAATGAGGTAGCAATATTCATAATTCATGGTCTTTGCTTCTCTCTGTTGATTTTAGGCTGATTTTTCCTTATAGCGCAGGGTGTGGATGCAAATTACTGTGACAAGCAGGGGATGACTTTGCTACATTTGGTATGCTTCTGTTGTGTTATTCTTAATATCAACTTGTTGTTTAAGATCCATAGCAGTTATCATCTGTTGTTCTGAACAAAGTTGGAGTTGACTGAATATGCAGTTAAGGGTAGTAAGTCCTAGTCTTCCTGAATGTGTCAGATCAAATTGGTTGTACCAAATTGTGTTTAGATATGTGAAAAGTATGAAAATTAGCTAAAGGAGTAACACTGGAATTTCTATTTTGAGTAGGAATTTTAAACTTTCATGATTATCTCGTCCATGCATTATTCTAATTTTTTTATTTTGATTTAATATACCCTTTGATGCCATATAATCAATAAATGTTATTATTCTCTAATATTCTGTAATTTCAGAATCTGTGAAAACAAAAAAAAAATATTTTCTTTCAAACATAAAAAATAAACTCATGGCATTTTTTAGATGAGTGTTCAGATATTTTTGTTTATTGGTGCAGGCTGCCCTTTTCAATCAAACTGATATTGTTTTCATTCTCATGGATCATGGTGCAAATGCTAAACATAAGAATGCACAAGGTAATCAACTTGTATTTATTTTTTTATTGCAATTTATTTGAGCCATTGATGTTTCATCAAAATTAATGGGTTCTGAGGATGTGGCATAGTCAGCTTCTTTTCCTAGTCAGTTTTGTGCCAATTCTCCTGCCTTGATGGAAGTCATGAACAAAAGTGAAACTTAAAATGTAAACAATAATCAATGCTGTTACTTTTCCTATGTCTTTTGCATATAGGCATTCTGAACTGTTGGATCATGTATGCAGTGTTCAAAGCACTAGAAGGGGGAGTGAATAGTGCTTTATATTTTTTTGCAAAATTGAAAATAACTATGCAGCAAAATAAGATTATTTCATCAACAATTAATAATCACAGCAGAAATAGAATACTCAAACCAGAAAAGCACAATCGCAAACACGAGGATTTATCCTGGTTCGATCCTCCAGACCTACATCCAGTCCCCAAGCAACCCGCTTAAGATTTTTCATTATTCTTAAATTTCCTTACAAGAATAACTCTTGCATAACCTTGACAATCCCCTTGCTAAAATGCAGACCCCTCTCAAACCAGAGAAGAACCTTACCTCAAACTAGAGAGAATAATTTGAAGAAGATTACAACACTTTGCCTATATGCCTTGATAAAGAAGTGCTCTTAGAATCAGCGGCTAATAGGATCTCTCTTTGGATGCTTAACAAA
Source organism: Asparagus kiusianus (assembly GCA_022839385.1). NCBI lineage: Eukaryota > Viridiplantae > Streptophyta > Magnoliopsida > Asparagales > Asparagaceae > Asparagus > Asparagus kiusianus. Next base: position 9,225 of record BQKN01065932.1, on the reverse strand, counting down.
AACTTGAAAGCTTTTGGAAAATAGAAGGCAAGGGAAAGAGTTTTAATTTTTTGCAGATTTTCAACTCAAGAGCATATGAAAATTTTGGTTCAAGAACTTGTATATTGAAAAATGAACTCCAAGGTATATATTCAGACCAAAAGGCATAACTTATATGTTCAATTTTGTTTTCAAAATCCGAGTTTAATTGCCATAAACAGCTAATTCAATTTGAAAATCAAAATCAAACAGTAATAAACTGCTTGTGTCAGTCGACTGATGGACTCATCAGTTGACTGGCCAGAGACTTTAAAAAACGACTGTTTGTTGAATCAGTCGACTGATATAAAGATCGGTCGACTGATATAAAGATTAGTCGACTGATATAAAGATCAATCGACTGGCCAGAGAGATTTTAATTTTGAGCAAACAGGCTAGTCAGTTGACTACTACAGTGACACAGTCAACTGACCAAAAAAGCAAAATCAGCAACATACACTAAAATGGACATAACTTCTTACTACGACATCTGAATTGAATGATTTTGGATGCGTTGGATGCGTATTTCAAATATCTACGTGATGAATCTAAAATCATCCCAATCAAATGCTCTTATGATTTTATAGAGATTTTTAAAGTTAATGTATCACTGAAACTTGTTATTTTTACTGCATAAAATATAAGTTTTCATTAGTTCTTTTATAAGTCGACTAGGGTTATCATTAGTCAAATAGGGGACTTAGAACTTATAAACTAAGTCATGGTTTGTGTGTGTGTGCGCATCAAGGCTTTTAACAATCTAAGATAAAGTAAAAATTACAATATGAAGTCGAACTTTATCTTGATTTCTCTTCAGCACTGCTTAATCAACTTGATTGATGTAGCAGGATATATTTTTTGACACTGCAATAACCAAGTTAGCCAAACACAGTATATTTGTATCATCAAAATGTACCTGATCAACATGGACCTTAGACGTTACCTTTTACCCCTCAATTTAGGGACTGGGATCCTCTCATGAAAAGTTCCTAATATCTCCACATGAGGAGATACTGGCCTTTCATTTTGCCACCCATCATTGTGGGCCCCCTCCCAACTCTTCCCTCTCATGAGGAGATATTAGGATTAGGAGAGGATCCCAAGTCTCAATTTAGAGGATAATTTAGTCGTTTCTTTGGTTAAACTGCGGGCAAAAGGTGATTAATTGTCACAAGATTCCATGTGACATCTCAACCTAACTTGAGAAATAACATCATCTGCAGTGTGTGTGTGTGTGTGTGTGGGGGGGGCGGGGGGGGGTGCATGTGCTAATAATAAAGTTTAAGATATGCATGACTGCTCCTTCATCGTACAGGGGTCTGTCTGCAATTAATCCTTCTTAATGCCACTATTCCTTTCTAACGATTCTCTTATGTTTAATCAGGGGAAACACCTATCGATTGTGCTCCAGCCATGCTGCAGCATAAAATGGTAAAGAAGATGGAAGAGAGTAACGCCGTTGTTTAGCGAATTGAACCTTAAATCTTCTCTCTTCAAATCCCTTCTCTGTTGATGATTCAACAGGCGAGCGCTTGCTATTAGTTGTCAATGACATGCCAAAATTATTGTCGCAGAGCCTTTGATTTTTGTTATATTTTGTTGCTGCAGTAATTTAACATGCATTAGCAATCAATAATTTGCTGAGCTCCCATGTACAGAAACTCTTTCAGTTGCTGATGTTGTAATTAATGTAGCTACCACATTAATATTATTATTCCCTGACGATCTTGGTACAAGCTTGGAAGATGTTATTGGCTCATCGACTCTTCTAATATTGGAAATCTAGAGTGTTTGGGATGGAAAGCTGTAATCTGTATTGATGCTTGAAGTCAAGACTTCAAGTGCAGTTCTAAATGCAGTTCAGCTTCGGTCTGGAACAATTTTATGCTGTAATATAACAAGTTTCTTACTGCTTTATTGATGATTTAATGAACACTAACCATGCTGACGGTCAACTTGATTATCGTAGATAGAAATCAACACAGTTTTGTAGATTCTCGCATGTTGAGGAAGTGGGCATTGAATGAAACATATACAGGGTTATCAAGCTCAAAACTGCGATACTGCAAACGGTCTATTATGTGCAAGTAGCCCAAAGTAAAATATTTGCAATAATTACTCGCAATATGACGTAACTATGGCTGGACTTGGAGTTTGCGCATCTACGAGATTACTAATTGTAATTAGTTCATGAATAACTCTAGGAGTAGCTTATCACTTGGACTCCGGGGTCACCCTTGTAATTGTAAGCAGTAATCTTTCATCGTCCGTGTAGACACATACACTCTAGGGTCATCCGTGCAATTGTATCATATCTTAGGGGTACCAAAATGTAACTAATTCTAAAGAAAAGTACGTGGAAATTGGAAAACTGGAAGTCCCCGTTACTCGGGGCCAGACTCTTTCTTGTGTCAACGTCTCAATGAGAAAAGGTTCAGATCCAGACTTAGACGTTTCTCCCAGCCCCCCCCCGGTCCACGCTTTCTTTCTTTTTGTTCTCTCATCACTCTTTTTCTTCTGTCCACATTGTTTTATTTATTTAGACAAGCTTATCAATTAGACTTAAAGACTTAAGTTTGCCTCTCTCTTGTTCTCTTCATCTTAGTCCTTGAAACTACATGTATATATGCCCGCTATATAGGATGCTGAGAGCAAGAGAAGCAAGAGATGGAGGAAGGAAGTGAAGAGAAGAAAGAGGAGGGTGATGGATGCTGCTTGTGTGGGGACGTGGGATTCTCCGATCGTCTCCTCCGTTGCGGTTGTAGTAGATTACAACACTCGTAAGTTACTTCCGAACTCCGAATGCTCTCTCATTTGCATATGCGCATTACAACTTTCATCTGTGGACTGTGTTGGAGCCAGGATTTTGTGTCGGTGGTGTCCCCATATAATTTATCATGGTTGTATCTCAAGTTTAAATTGATAATTTTACAAATTTAGCGCTTTTAGTGTTGCCGTACTATAACTTCAATAATGTCCTAGATAGTAAATACAGATAAAAATAAGCATAAGTATACCCATAAAGTAGACAACCCAGTGATGTTCTGTGACACCGCTGCACACTACGTGGCTGTGCAAGACTGCCTTATAGATTTAGATTTAAGGTGATTTGCAGAAACAACTACTAGGAGCAACTACATATATACAACACAATGTGCGACTTTGTCTAGCAAAAATGTGAGATATATTTTAATCCCTCCTTGAAAGTGCGGTTGTATGGATATATGATTAAATATGCTTTGATTCATGACTTGACGAATCCTTCTGAGCGTAATTGGGTCCACATAAGATTATTTTTCTCATAGTTTTCTAACATGGGAGTCACATGGCGATGCTCTTGACAAATGTCTTTGACTCCAATTATCAAGTGATTCCAATAAGAGTAAAATAGGAGTAAAACTAGGAGGAGGTGCATCCCCACAATACATGTAACTCAAGATTTATGATGAGTCTGCAAACAATCAAAGTTCTCCCCTTTAAAGCAAATATGTATTGATTTGAGCTGTGCTATTTGTCTCGCGTGGGTCCCACCGACCCCCCTCCTCTCTCTCTTGCGTGATGCATCACGCGCGAGACAAACAGCGTTTTTGTATTGATTTAGACCAAAATGATGACGAGTACTTTTGGTCTGTTTCAGATACTGCAGTAGAGTGTACCCAAACATCAATATGTCAAGCTGGCAATGCGAGTGGTGCCTTTATAAACACAGCAAGTATCAGCAGAAACAACAGCAACAGCACCATTCCACCATTATAAACGCTTCATTGAAGAAGAGGCAAAGAGATAAAGGGGAGATGCAAGTTTTCATTCACGACCAAACTAAAACAGTAACTTCAAAGAAGCAACGTCGGCAGCAGCAAAATGAGTCATCTTCATCGATGCCATCCGTGAGAACTTGCCATAGGAATCAGTTGAGGAAACCCAGTGTCGTTAGTCGCCGATATAAACTGCTAGCAGACGTTTTATGCTGAGATCAAAGATGATATCATTACCCAAGTCTCTTGTACAGAACATCACTATTGAGCTGCAAATATGGTCCTTTGAGGCTCTATATAATGTTATTTGCAGGGTCCAAACTTCAGCAAACTTAACTCGGTATGGAACAAAAAGGAAAAAAAAAAAATTATCTATTGCATATAGACCAAGAATGCAAAGAATAATTGTTTCCCTGCTACTCTAGTAAATGTTACTGTGAGAAATTCAACATAGTTAAATTTTTTGGACAACTCTGGGTCTAACTTTTTTTTCATTTCTAGTAGCCACTTGAGTATACATCATAAGAAATGATCAGAATTTTTAAGAGTTCAGTAAATTACAAATGGGATCATCTTCTATAAGAAAAAAGGATGGTCAAATAATTTCCTTCCCTGAAAACTTTTCAGCACTGCGATTCAGATCCCTGACTAGACAGGTGCCATCTCTGCCTGAGGGGAGTTATTGCTCCGAGCAGCAAGCAAATTATAATCCTGCAGGTTACAACGAAGAAGAATAATAAATCACAGATCAGCCGCCCTGAAGAGATAGAAATTTTTTTGTTTTGTTTGGTGGGGTAAAAGCTTCTGTCATGTGTGAATTTGTAGTAAATATTGAAGTAAACAACAATGTGAAATACAGTAATAGAAATTAAAAATTGGTTATAAGGATAAACATTATTTCAGGGAAAAAAGTCTGATGGGAATTAGATTCAGTTAAGAAATACCAACTGTAGATCATAGTACATTCTATTTTATTTTGATACACCCCCAGCGATTCCACCTCAGACCATAATATATGATATAAACTTTTCAAATATTTATGTCTTTTCTTTTTATAGATAACTCTCAAAATAAAATCCTCTCAGCCTTAAGCCAAAACTAGAGGAATGAAAATTGTAGGAGGAAAGGCATTTAATTTTCGGGGATATTTAAGAGAAGATAAAGATGTGAAGGGGTTAAATAAAATAAAGATTTGAGATATTTGTGTCGAATGCGTGGTTATCTGAAAGAAACCCAACAATCTATTTATGGTTAGTTACCTTAAGAAGTTGCACTGGCATAGAGCTCCATAGATTGACAATTATAACATATATGATCACCAAAAAGTTTGGTTACTCTGTCATATCATTACCTATTTGACTACTGGTTACTATTTAGTATTTGCCTCATAATCAATTAGTATATTCAATGAATACGGTGCCTGTTACTAATAGCAGTCAATATATAGCAATTCATTGTTGCAAAGGTTAAATAGTTTCAAACCTGTACAATAGCCTGCGCACAAAGCTTTCCAGATAAAACAGCTCCCTCCATCGAAGCTAAATATTTCTGCTTTGTGTAATCACCAGCTAAATAGAACCCTTCAATTGGCGATCTTTGCAAAGGGCGGCATGGTTCACAATCAGGCACAGTTTTGTAGACAGATCTGTAGAAGTATGCAAGATCACAATTCAAAATGAGTGCACTTGTTTTTGTCAGAATAGTATGGTTCTGTTCTATTTTTTTTACCTTTTTTCTTTTTAGATTACCATGCTCACCTCTATACACACACACACACACACACATAGATAGATAGATAGAGAGAGGGGGGTTGGTGGTGGGGCACTCTGGGTGTGTGTGTGCAGCCTTGTATCTCATATTGGGTATTGTCACAGAATAGTATGGTTCTGTTCTATTTTTTTTCCTTTTTCTTTTTAGATTATCAAGCTCACCTTGGCGTTTTCACTACATGGTACTTGAGGATTTTAGCTTTACTCTGATCTGCAGCAATTTCATCAGGGAATAGCTTGGCAAGTTCCTTCATAGTAGCCTCAATTATGTCACTGTCACTGCGCGAGATCCATTCGTCTGCTGGGGCAAAAACCAACTCCAGCATAGAGCGGTTAGGATCATAATATTCCTGCATGTAGTTAATATAATCATATCATAACCAACAAAACATTATTTGCATCCAAAAGGTTATATAAACTTCTTGCGCTTCAACTTAGATATCAGGCAATATGATAGAGACACAAAAGGAAGTAAATACAGTTAAACTAATGTCTTTATCATCAGAGTGAATTAGCAATAAAAAAAGAATACTGAATAATCCGAGCAGCTCTCATGCTAAGCGCATATGCTACCTTGTTAATATGACGGATCAAAATAAGGAGGTTTTATTGCAAAAAAGAACGAGTTCATAAGTTTCACAGGAAAAGGTAAGAGCATAAAACTAAGAGATAGGCATGAAAATGCAGGACGGAGGGTCTTTATACTTGCATAATTTCAAAATGGAAGACCAATAACATATATGACAGCTTACTGCATGTGTTTATAACTAAAGTAACAAAGTCTTACCTTGCAAGTCACAGACATGTCTGCATATACACTTAAAAGAGGACTCCTGCAAAAATACTGACTCAGAATCAGGAGCTACAACTTGTGCATAATTTTTACTAAATCATAAGATTTTTAACTTAAAGAACAGAGTAAAAGGAAATTAAAAAAAATGAGTAAAAGGACAATACTTTGATTCCAAGATTACTTATTCTGATGGATAAAATATGAGTAAAAGGAATACAATTAAGGATCATGGTTGACAAACTTATGAGTTTGTGTATCACATAAAAATGTATAAAATATAACCAGTATCTAATCAAAAACAAAAAAGAATATAATTCCAAAGTCATTTTAGTGAAAAATGTATTAGCACAACCTGCTGAAAAGGAGGTGATCATAAGTATTTTTCAGTTTCCTGTCAAACCTGAGAAAAGAAACAGAAACAAGAGCAATCAGGATATCTAGTTATAATGTATAGAAAAATCCCTCCAACTCTTATCAAGCTAATACAAACGTGCACAACTAGATAATAAGGACTAAAAACTTTAAGACACTGACCATATATGCACGTTAATCACTGGGACTCCCACTAGTTTTTCCAATTTCTTGAAGTAAGAAATGTCTCTCCATTCTTGAGGCAAAAGAAGCTTTAATATATCAACTGATACAAATGCAAGTTATTATATGATATGCCACAAAATCTGCTTACAAGTCAAGAAATCTAACACAAGCAAATGCATACCAGGAGCAGCAACTACATAAGCATCTCCAGTAATGATATTTCCATTTCCGAGCACAAAATGTTTCACTGTCCCATCAGAATTCAGTTCAATCTTTTGCAAACGTGAATTAAGTTGGACCTGACCACCCAATGATTGAATGTGATCAACAATAGGCATACACAGTCTCTCAGGCGGGCTACCATCCAAGAATGCCATTTTTGACCCATGTTTTTCCTGTCATAAATAAAGAATATTTCTATGATATCAATCAATTTCCAGTCAGAGAATTATCAAGAAATTTATCTTAAAATTATTGGTACATATAGGCATGATGATAGATAGACAGTCAGTACAAATGAATGCTTTTATTCTTTCTGTTTCTCTGATGCTTGTGCAGATTCTAGAATCATTAATACCACTAATAGATACCTTACGTAAAAAGAGAATTTTTTCCCCCAGCCATTCGTCTTTGCATTGAAGGTATGGTTGCAGAAATCAATCAATTCTATCATTATGGGCAATACAACTATTTCATATACACAAAAGAAAGAAAATTGTACCTGGAGAAACCGGTTTAGAGCAATCAGAATACACTGCATGGAAAGCTCATCTGGGTTTATGAAGTTAAGAGCTTTAGACATTGCTATGAACACTTCATCATTTACTCTATCAGGCACACCCTGTAAGCAATGCCAAGTGAAACACATGAGATTCATTTGTGCTTCACAGCCAGAGTGGATAAAGTCAGCTAATGTGATTCTGAAAAAAAAAATGCATTGTCAAAGCAAACATGAATGATGTTTCAGAGTAGAGCATGGTTTATAAGGAAATGCACTAGAAACAAATTAGATCAAAGCAGAGAGTCAATTATGATCCTGACACAATGATGATCCTCAACTGGTGTGTCTCTGTGTGTGTATACTCTCTGATTGAGGTCATTTACATGTTACACATAGTTAAGTGTTATTTGAACTTTGAAGCTACAACAAGGTAATAGATTCTATACAAAGTGAGGATTGTACATGTTTGTGTTCGTGACAGCACTACCACCAAGTGTGGGAATGATAAATTCAAAGGTCACTAGCATTGACGGATATAGTTCCTAAATATCTATTGGTTCATATGAAGCCTTCTACATACTATACATGTTAAAAAAGATATTAACTCAAGAAAAAACAAGGTAATAGACTCTTAAAAAAAACAATATAACTAGCATACCTGCCTTTTCATCCACTCTTTAACAGTTAACCCATCCTGAGCCTCAACATAAGCCTGTCCCCCAACCATAGCTGGCAGAAGTCCGATGGCGAATCGCACTTTCTCAGGCCACGTCAGCATTTCATTGTTCCTCAATATGGCCCATATTCCTGCCAATGATATTTTTTAGTTAATAAATAACAGTGGAATAAAGAATAAAGTGATAACTTTCAACAAAATGGACTGGTCAGCTTTGGAAATTTGTCTCTACATCATAATATAATAAGGAAATAAGGAGCACCATGTCCAAGAAATACTAGGTACCACAGATATTAGAATGACCATCTATTCCTAAACCTCTCAAGCTCACTTGTGTAAAAGGAAGGATATGAGTAATAAACTAAGGAAAATTTGAAATCATGGAAGGGTTTCAATAAAAGACAGTAGAAAAGTTATGTTAATGGAATTATTCAACAAGAGGAGTTTCTGGAGAGAGAATAAGATCAAGAAAGAGATGAAAAATAATTCGTGAGAGTGATTTGTCAAATTATGTTTTACACCATGTTTTCGTTCCTCCTGACTTAAAAGAAAACTCCATTTGAGCATTGGTGAAACTAGGAAATTGGAATTTTCCATGTATATTTTCAGACATTCAAGAACTCAACCGACATGAAGTATTAATAACTTCAGGTAATTAAGCATAACTCATAAGGGTGTCTACTTCAAACAGAAATTAGGCGCTTAACAAAATGAACATGTTAAGACTGCTTTGACCAGTTTTGTAAACTCTACAAAATGTGCACCAACAGTCACAATACCATATCATTATCCTCCTTGTGTTGTGAGGAAAAATTGTATTATGAACCTATGATAAGAATCTTCATAACCTACGCAAAATAGTTCCGCTTTATTTAGCTTTTGATTTATTTATTATCAACTTGAAGGATGCAATTAATTGACAGAATACACTATTAAAAATCCACATTCACGAGAAT
>BQKN01065931.1:2423-16545 GCA_022839385.1 Asparagus kiusianus | reverse complement strand
TCGTTGTGACGACCCTCGTCGTGCTTGTAGTGAGGTTCGACTCTCCTACGTTTCTTGACACTTTTTAGTGTCTACAATGACATACTATTACTAGCTTCTTCTTAGAAATGTTGGACAAATGGGCAGCTAAGATTTGCTCATTTTTATTTTTTAGACCTCTTTCTTTTACAAGAATTTTAACTACCTTTACGGATTCGGTTTTATATTAATGCTCTGACAAAGGACGTGGATAATAAGTTTTACCAAAGAATTTTTACTAAAGGAAAATATTATAAAATTTCAAATGAACACAAAGATATATGATAGTTTTATGATATGCATGAAAGCCTCTACTTGTTATCTATAAATAACTTTAAATTTCTAGTTTACGGCTTTCCCCCCCTTAAAACTCATGATGAGCTTTTACTTCATGACAATTAAATTGGGCTGCCCATCTAAATTCACTTCGGACTCTGGGCCCATAATGTGGACAACCTATTACATTGTTTCAAGGCTTAAAATGCCCCCATTTGAATTCTAAGATCATCAACCGTCAACATAATATCCACGTCCAGGGGAATCGCTCCCTCTTGTCGCTCCCTCCCTCCCTCTCTCTCTCTCTCTAAAAATCAAGGTAACCGTCGGATCTCGCTTGATTTCGGATCTTGATCCATTTAAGATCCGCTATCTCTTATATCAACTTTTATGGCTTGTTTGGATGGAGGGTAGAGAGGGGGAAGGGAAGGGAAATTTCATTTTAACCTTGTTTGGGAGTTTCATTTTGGAGGGTAAAGGAGGGGAATGGAGGGGAAATTTGGCCTAAATTCTTACACCCCAAATTGGGGTGTAATGGAGGGGAAGGGAAGGAAGGGGAATTTTTACCCTTCCTTCCCCTTCCTTCCCTTCCCTAAGTAAACTCCCAAACACACCATAAAGGAGGTGAGGGTTAGGGCCAAGGGCGAAAAATATGGTTATTTACACTTGGGTACCCAAAAGTTTATAATATTTGTAACTGTGATGCTCTTAGTATTTTTTTCTTTTTCCGATACTTTTATATCCCAAAGCTGTACACCTCAAAGTCTTTTTTTTTCAATATCCGAAGTCTACACATTTTAACTTTCATACGCCCAAGTGTCAAAACAAAACTTTTTGTAATTCAACCTCACTCCTGATTACAGCTCTAATATTGAACTAAACCAAACTATTAGAAGAAGTGGAATTTTCGAGTTAAGATTTGGATATGTCCCCTTGAAGAGAAACCACAAGAAAGAGAAGTGCGGGCCCCCTCGATGAGTCATCAGTTTTAATAAAAAAACTAAAGAGAATGAACCCCATAATTTTCTCTATTGCGGTGTAAAAATAATAATAGGAATAGTAGTGTAGTCATCACTATTCTAATTGAAAGGGTACAATTAGATAAAATAATAATAGAAATAATAGTGTAGTCATCACTACTCTAATTGAAAGGATACAATTAGATACCGACCTTCTTACACAGGGCATGCCCGCACTGAAAGCATACCCATTGTACTTAGCTGATTGAACAGCGGAAACAATGGCATCCTCCGCCCTCTCCGATATCCTGAAGCATGAAAACTTTGACGGATCTCCATTGCCTAAAGCAATCATCGGCTTTCCATTGCTGTTGTCGACATTCTCCATCACCTTGTTGACCACTGCACGAACTGCGAGGTTTCCCGCGGTAAATGAGCTCTTCTGCCGGAATTGCCATTTCGTCTGGCCTCTTTCACACTCCATTGGACGCCTTCAAATTGTTGCGGAAGCAAGTGAATGTGCGTTTCACTGTTCGTGTTGTGGGTTGGGTGCTTGGTTGGGGGTTTACCTTTTATACTACATGCATTTGCGCGCTTGGAAAAATATATAAAATGAAAGCCTTGAAGCGTCAGCAAAAAAATTGGCAGAGTGTGAGCAGAGGGGGGATGAAGGAGAGAATCGTGCCGCTTATTGAGGTTGGTGGAGGATGAAGGAGAGAATCTTGCCGTTTCTTGAGTTCTGCTTGTTATACATATTCATGCTTGGAAACAAAAATAAGTCCCGTTGCTTTATATATATAAACGGATAACGTACGTATATGTTGGGCTGCACATATTAGGTGCTAATTTGTTCCCGCCACCTCAACTTGTTTGTTCTTTCCCCCAACCAAACCGCATAACTAGTGAAAAATAAAAGAAAACAATGCTCTATACATGTGCGGATCCAAGGAGTCTGACCACTCTACTATAGTTTATCTAAATATTAATGACATCAACATCAATTGTAAGCGTTTATTTTGAGTAATATTCAAGTAGCGTGAGAAAGAAATGGCATAGGGACTAATACTAAACTAGCATATCGGCACATGCACACATAACATTAAATTTTTATTTAAACAATTCCCCGCCTTACTTATCAGTTATGTTCTGATTATTTAATTGTCAGGCATGCCAAACCTCCAAACCCACTCACCCACTTTTTTGACAATTGAAAAAGAAAACAAAAGAGCGGGCCCCACAACATAGTAAATTTATTATTATTTTATTATACATAGTGTTTTTTCAAAAACTATAAATAGGCTTCAAATCCTTAAAAAAAAATCATCTCAGAAACAATTTCTCTTATAGAAGAGTGAGAGAGAAAAAAAATAGAGAGAGAGTATCTCCTTGTAAAAAGAGATTGTAACTCCAGAGTTTTCTTCTCATAGGGAATTCTTCTATCTTTGCCCGTGGACGTAGGCAATCAAGTGTCGAACCACGTAAATCTGTATGTCCAACTTTTTATCTCTACTTTTTCTCTACTATTACTATGATCCTGATCTATTGGGCCTCGGGTTTGTCCCAATAAGTGGTATCAGAGTTAACTTAGGGTACTTGTATATATCTACTTAATTATCGTATGCTATGTGGCTGCCACCAAAGGTGGATATTCGATATCAGAAAATAAGTTAGGTTATCATTTATCCTTTGAAGGTGACGGGTACTATTCACGAGTACGGTACTGTTCAAAAATACAGTTACTATTTACGTGAAATAGTAAGAAGTTACTATTCATGGTAGAAGCAATGGCGGCAAAGTTTCAGATCGAGAAATTCGACGGGAGTAATTTCTCACCGTGGAAGTTGAAGATAAATGCTATCTTGAGAAAAGATAATTGCCTGACGGCCATCAGTGCAAGGCCGGACGACATCATCGATGATAAGAAGTGGAACGAGATGGATGAAAATGCTATTGTAAATCTCCATCTGGCATTAGCAGACGGGGTGCTGTCAAGCATAGAGGAGAAGAAGACAGCAAAGAAGATTTGAGATACTCTAACAAAGCTATATGAGGCGAAATCCATGCACAATAAAATCTTCTTAAAAAGGAGACTTTACACTCTTAGGATGGCGGATTCTACATCGATGACCGACCACATCAACACCCTAAACACACTATTTTCCCAACTCACAACATTGGGGTATACAGTTGGTGCGAATGAACGTGCAGAACTTCTACTTCAGAGTCTACCTGACTCGTATGATCAACTCATCATCAACCCTGACAAACAACGTCCTCACGGATAATCTAGTATTCGACGATGTTGCAGCCGCTGTTCTGGAGGAAGAAAATCGACGCAAGAACAAGGAAGACAGGCAGGCAAGTTCTCAACAAGCGGAGGCTTTAACGGTGACGAGAGGAAGATCAACGGAACGTGGCTCCAGTGGGAGTCATACCCATGGTAGATCCAAATCAAGAAGTAAGAAGAATGTCAAATGCTGCAACTGTGGCAAAAGAGGGCATGTCAAATCGGAGTGTTAGCATAATAAGAAGAGTGGAGATAAAAAGTCTTCAGAACCATCAACATCTCAAGGATGCTTTGTCAGCACATCAGACGATGGTGAAATTCTATTCAGTTAAGCAACCACTGTTGATGAAGGCAGAAAGAGGTTTGTTGATGTCTGGCTTCTAGATTCAATAGCCTCCTGGCACATGACCTCTCGGAGAGAATGGTTTCATAAATATGAATCTATCTCAGGAGGATCTGTATTCATGGGGAATGATCATGCCTTGGAGATTTCTGGTATTAGCACTATCAAAATCAAAATATTTGACGGTACAATACGCACCATTGAAGATGTGCGACATGTGAAGGGCTTGAAAAAGAATCTATTATCTTTGGGACAATTAGATGAGATCGGGTGCAAAACTCATATCGAAAATGGGATCATGAAGATTGTTAGAGGGGCGCTTGTGGTGATAAAATGAGAAAAGATAGCTGTAAATCTGTACATGCTCAAGGGAGAAACCATGCAGGAAGCTGATTCATGTGTGGCATCAACCAGCCGTGGAGAAGAACAAACCATGATGTGGCATCGCAAACTAGGCCACTTGTCAGAACGAGGCTTGAAGATTCTCTCCGATCAGAAACTGCTTCCTGGACTTAATTCGGTAGCTCTTCCATTCTGCGAGCATTGTGTTACTAGTAAACAACATCGGCTAAAGTTCAACATATATCGAGTTCTAGAAGCCAGGCTATTCTGGAACTGATTCATTCTGATGTATGGCGAACACCAGTTACATCCTTAGGAGGAGCAAAGTACTTTGTGTTCTTTATTGATGATTACTCCAGGAGATGTTGGGTGTATCCTATCAAGAAGAAGGCGGATGTGTTCTCAGTCTTTAAAGCCTACAAAGCGCGGGTTGAGCTTGAATCTGAGAAAAAGATCAATTGCTTAAGGTCAGATAATGAAGGAGAATACACAGACAGTGAATTCCTAGCATTCTGCAAGCATGAAGGCATCAAAAGACAATTCAGCACTGCTTATACTCCTCAACAAAATGGAGTGGCAGAGCGGATGAACAGAACTCAAAGAACAAGAGCTATGTTGGCAACTGTAAATCTGGAAAAAGTCTTTTGGGCGGAAGCAGTAAAAACCGCCTGTTATGTAGTGAATCGATCTCCATCAACTGTAATACAATTGAAGACGCAGATAGAGATGTGGACTGGCAAGCTAACTAATTATTCCAACCTCAATATATTTGGAAGTCCAGTCTACGTAATGTACAATGCCCAAGAAATTACAAAACTGGATTCGAAATCCAGAAAATGCATATTCTTGGGGTATGCTGATGGAGTAAAGGGGTATCGCATGTGGGATCTCACTGCCCATAAGGTTATTATCAGCAGAGATGTTATCTTTGTAAAGAAATACAAAGTGAAGAGGAAAAAACAGTTCGAGGAAGGACTTAGAGACTGTAGCTGTTCACGTAGAAGATGATCTGAATTCTTCTGAAGCAACACCGAAGCATGATGTACAAGAACCAGTCGAGTTCGAGGCTCCAGAAGTTCGAAGATCAACTCGTGAGAGAAGACCACCGACTTGGCACTCGGAGTATATTACGGAGAGTAACGTTGCATACTGTCTTCTAACAGAGGATGGAGAACCATCAACTTTTAATGAAGCTATAAATGGCATAGATGCATCTTTATGGATGACATCAATGCAAGAAGAAATTGAAGCTCTCCATAAGAACAAGACTTGAGAACTTGTGTCACTACCACAAGGAAGAAAGACCATTAGGAATAAATGGGTCTACAAGATCAAGCGAAACGGTGATGATCAAGTGGAGAGATATCGTGCTAGATTGGTGGTAAAAGGATATGCTCAGAAAGAATATATTGATTTTAATAAAATATTTTCTCCTGTAGTTTCGACTTACAACAATCCAAATAGTCCTGGCTATGAGCGCTATATTTGACTTACATCTAGAGTAGATAGATGTGAAAATAGCATTTCTTCATGGAGATCTTGAAGAAGAAATTTACATGCTCCAACCAGAAGGTTTTAAGAAAAAAAAGAGAACTTGGTTTGCAGATTGAACAAATCTTTGTACGGTCTAAAGCAGGCACCGAGGTGTTGGTACAAGAGATTTGATTCATTCATCATGAGCCTTGGATACAATAGACTTAATTCAGACCCTTGTACATATTTCAAGAAGTTTAGTGAAAATAACTTTGTTATCTTATTATTATATGTTGACGACATGTTGGTTGCAGGCCCCAACAAAGAACGTATCCAAGAATTAAAGGCTCAGTTGGCTAAGGAATTTGAAATGAAAGATTTATGATCTGCAAACAAGATTCTAGGGATGCAAATTTACCGAGATAGAGTTAATAGGAAGATTCTTTCTCAGAAGAACTCTTTAAAGAAAATCTTGCGGCGCTTTAACATGCAAGATTGTAAGTCAATTTCTACCTCACTTCCTGTTAATTTTAAGTTATCCTCCAGTATGAGTCCTAGCAATGAAGAAGAAAGGATGGAGATGTCTCGAGTACCGTATGCATCAGCAGTGGGAAGCTTAATGTTCGCTATGATTTGTACAAGACCAGACATTGCACAAGCAGTGGGAGTGGTTAGTCGATACATGGAAAATCCTTGTAAAGAGCATTGGAATGTTGTAAATATGGTTCTAAGATACATTCAAGGAACCTCAAATGTTGCATTATGTTATGGTGGATCTGATTTTATTATCAGTGGATATGTTGATTCTGATTATGCATGTGATTGTGATAATAGTAAATCTACAACAGGCTATGTGTTTGTACTTGCTGGCGGAACTGTAAGCTGGGTTTCAAAACTACAGTCAGTTGTGGCTACTTCAACAACAGAAGCAGAGTATATAGCAGCTACACAAACTAGTAAAGAGGCGATGTGATTGAAGATGGTGCTGGAAGAACTCGACCATGAACAAAAGAAGATTTCTCTATTTTGTGACAGTCAGAGTGTTTTGCATTTGGCAAAAAATCCAGCCTTTCATTCAAAGACCAAAACACATTCGAGTTCAGTACCACTTCGTTCGTGAGAAAGTGGAAGAAGGAACAATGGATATGCAGAAAATTCACACCAAAGACAACCTAGCTGATTTTTTGACAAAAGCAGTCAGTACTGACAAATTTACTTGGTGTCGATCCTCTTGTGGTCTGTCAAAGACGTAAGCAACATGAAGATGATAAGATAGAAAGAATGGTGTGAAGATATGATTGATGCTCAATCAAATCTTCAAGTGGGAGATTGTCGGGCATGCGTGCCTAATGCAGCCAAACCTCCAAACCCACTCACCCACTTTTTTGACAATTGAAAAAGAAAACAAAAGAGCGGGCCCCACAACATAGTAAATTTATTATTATTTTATTATGCATAGTATTTTTCCAAAAACTATAAATAGGCTCCAAATCCTTAAGGAAAAAATCATCCCAGAAACAACTTCTCTTATAAAAAGTGAGAGAGAAAAAAATAGAGAGAGAGAGTATCTCCTTGTAAAAAGAGATTGTAACTCCAGAGTTTTCTTCTCATAGTGGATTCTTCTATCCGTGCCCGTGGACGTAGGCAATCAAGTGCCGAACCACGTAAATCTGTGTGTCCAATTTTTTATCTCTACATTTGCTCTACTATTGCTGCGATCATGTTTTATTGGGCCTCGGGTTTGTCCCAACATTAATGTGTATTTACAAGTTTTCCACTAATTATTGTTCAAAATAAGTATAAAACATATAGTTGTAACCGTGAATTTCGTTAAAAATAAAGGTACAATAACATTTTAGAAAATAATTGAGAAAACTATTTATAAAATTGTGTGTGCGCAATTAGAGCGTACATATTACTGTTCTAAATACATATAATTTAACCGAATTTGAATGGATTTTAGGAGAGGAAAAAACACTGTCCATTTAAGTTGTAGAATGATAAATAACCGATTAGTTGTGAAATTATCGCCCTCATTTAAAGAATTACAGATAACCTGGGGAATGACTAGATTTGAGTGAACGAAGCACGAACGCTTGTCCGTACAAGAAAGGGGCAGCTCAAAGCAAAATTGTTGAGCTCTTACCACAACAAAACTCAGCCTATGCGTTACAGATAAAGCGTAGGACTAACCTCTCATGAGCAATAATTTAAAAAAAAAACAAATATGCATATCTAATTAACATCAAATTAGTTACGGTTCCCCATCATTACAAGAACATAATCATTAGAGGAACAGATAAAGACAGAGCACATATACTGACTCGGCAATTGGATGTGGTGATCGCGATCTTGGAGACGACGTACTTACTAGAATACCTAATACGTACGTCTAGGAGTCAAGGAGGAAGAATGAATGGGATTCCTGTTCGTTACAGATAAGGGCCTGCTCGTTTGTTTTCCGCCAAAAAAAGGAAAACAACCTTGTACCATGAAATCAAATTCCACACATTTCAATGTGCTTTCTCAGTTTTGAAGTTTTTTGTTCGTTTCAACATGGAAATGAAGGTATAGAAATCAAAAGTCACATTTAATGTGTTCGTTTCAACACTTAACATGATAGAAATGTATTGGAAATTTGTCACATTTCCCAGTTTTCCCCTGTTCGGTTTGCACAACCTCAAAGATTGAAAACAGCTCAAAACTTGAACACTCAATAAGCAACGGTAAAAAGTGAGCAACGGTCAAAAAACTGCCATCCCCAAACAGTAACAAGCAGTAACTTTTGCAACAACTCTTTGATGCCAACGGAAACAACCTACAACAACCCCCCCCCCCCCTTCCACTTATATATGTGGATCATCTCAATCCTCCTCAACTGGTATTCTCTCATATGTAAGCAAGAAACCTGGGCAAAAATTAAAGAGCAAAGAGGCAAATAAAGCGGCGATATGGAAACAAGCCAACAGTCTCATGAATTAGCTACAGCGGTAAGTTGCTACTGTAACATACCCACGCCACTAAAGCTTTGCAAATCAGGAGTAAACAAGGGCAAATACTTTTAGGGCTGCGCCAACTTTCCAAATAGGCAATGCCAGTATTTCAGATGGGCAGAAGAGCATCACGATAACAACAACCGAAAGGTAAATTTGGATCCCTCTCCTCAACCAGTTTCCCAAGTTAAAGATGTGGAAAACAAGCACTTGCGAAGAGAATTGAAGCTTGCAAACCAACAAGTTGTTTACTTGAAGAAATGTATTGTTGTCTTAGGAATATTTAGTATTTCCCTTGTGGTAATAAACATTCTAATCTGCTGTTTGAAAATGTAATGCAAAAGTTTGATAAATAATACAGGGACTTATGTGTGTAGGTAACAAAAAACATCTCATATGAAAGCATGTGCGTAACAAAAAGGTAACAAAAATTTCATAAGACTGCAGGGACTTGTGTGTAGGTAACAAATGTGAATGTTCAAGTACACATGCAAAAGTTTGAGATGAAAAATATGCTGCAGAACAAACCATTGCTGGAGTTTGTGACCAAAATACACATGCTGCTGGTCTGAGTTCACAAGAAAAACCTGGAGTTTGTGACGTAAATGATGCTGCAGAATCAGGCCAAGCATATATTTAGGTAACCAAAAACATGATTGCGTTAAGCAAAAACACAAACTGCTGGTTTGGTATGTGCAAAAAACTGCTAAAGTGATTTCAACATCTTTAGCACAAGCATTGACAATCTGAACTGTCAAACCATGATAGCAATGAAAGCATGACAAGCATAGATTTATATGTCGTAGTGTTAATATAGTTAATTCAACAGCTTAAAGGGGATACATTCGAATGGTGATATAGATTAATAAAGTTTGCCAAATTGTGCTCAGTTATAAATCTGCAAGAGTTTGTGATGAAATTGATGCTGCAGAACACACCATGCATATATATAGGTAACAAAAAACATGTGCGTAAAGCAAAAACACAAACTGGAGATGTTATATGCAAAAAACTCCCAAAGTGAGAACAAGGGGAAACACAAGCATTGACAATCTCAAACTGTCAAACCATGATAGCAATGAAAGCATGACAAGCAAGGATTTATATGTCGTAGTGTTAATAATTCAATTCAACAGCTTAAAGGGGTTACATTCCATTTGTGAAAATGTTAAAAAAAATGACAAATTGTGCTCAGATATATGTCTACATTATCATATATCCCACACCAGTAAACAATTGCACCACAATGTTGGCTGCATTCCTATACATGTTACTCCTTATCTCATTACGTAAATGTTTGGATTGCCTCGCCAAAACATTGCATGTATTATCTACTGTTGAAGAATATGAGGTAAAAAAGGCAGTCATCATTGCACACGTAAAACATGCATATAGGTAACAGACCTCCTAACCCAGCTCAGTAACAAAAACAAGTGCTCAGGTGATAATGTCTGAGTTCAAATACAAATCTGAACAGCTGGAGATGAAAATGATGCCGCAAATCCCAAGATTAATATAGTTAAAAGCCCAAACACCCAGCTCAGTCACAAAAAATAAACCCAGCTCTGAGTTAAAATACACAACTGTGGCGCTGGAGACATAAATGATGCTGCAAATCAGTAACTAGCATTTAGGAAACAGCACAAAAATCCAGATTCACTACCCAAAAAAACCCAGCTCAGGTGTAAAGTCTGATTACAAATACACAACTGAGGCGCTGGAAACATAAATGATGCTGCAAATCAGTAACAAGCATATAGGATACAACACAAAAAACCAGATTCAGTCCCAAAAAAAAAAAACCCAGCTCAGGTGTAAAGACTGCGTTCAAATACACAACTGAGGCGCTGGAGACATAAATGATGCAGCAAATCAGTAAGGAGCATATAGGTAACAGCACAAAAATCAAGCTTCAGTCTCAAAAAAAAACCCAGCTCTGGTGTAAAGTCTGAGTTCAAATACACAACTGACAGGCTGGAGATGAAAATGATGCTGCAATACTTGACATGCATATAGGTAACAACACAAAAACCCAGGTTCAGTCACAAAAAGGACTGGTCACGTGTAAAGTCTGAGTTCAAATACACAACATTTGAACGTGTGGAGATAACAATGATTCTGCAAATCAGGACATGCATATAGGTAACAAAAACAATTGTGCGTAAAACAAGCACACAAACTGCAGATGTTCTATGCAAAATAACACCCAAAGTGAGAACATGAGGAATCACAATCAATAGGTATCTGAAATGTCAAACATGATAGCAATGAAAGCATGACAAGCATAGCTAAATATGTCATAGTATTAATAATCCAATTGTGCTCAGGCATATGTCTACAATATCATATATCCCACACCAGTAAACAATTGCAACACAATGTTGGCTGCATTCCTGCACATGTTACTACTTTTCTCATTACGCTCATGTTGGGATTGCCTCGCCAAAACATTGCATGTACTATCTACTGGTGAAGAATATAAGGTAAAAGACAGTCATCATTGCACACGTAAAACATGCATATAGGTAACAGCACAAAACACAGTGCTCAAGCTCTTCATCGACAAACATTTATGCAAGTACAATGTAGCTATAACAACATCAGGCTGCAATAAATGCTATTTGGTTGTGGCCAACAACACCATGCCTCGCCTAGACATTGTTAAGCTACATGTAAGCATATAGGTTAAATTTGCATGACCTCATCATAGCACCGTGTAAAAAAATGCATATAGTGTCAGCTTGTCATACCAGCTTGTGATAACATTGAATGGGACACCTGCATATAATTGCATTAAACCAACGTTCACCTGAAATAAGGCCAAAAAACAATGTCACTTGAAGTACGCATACACATGACTACAACGTAAACAACACTCATCGTCATACATACGGTTGCATCATAATTCACAAACGTAGCTACAGCGCAAACTATCCAAAAAATATACATGCAACCCTACAAACTAGCAGTTCTTACTAAATAACATCACTGCGCTCACATGATGTTGCAAAATATATATCCCACCCATCTCCAAAATGACCCTGTAAATAACAATATGTAAAGAGATGAGCGAGGATTATTTCTGATAGCTTGCACGAATGTTTAAGCACCGGATCGAACTATGTACCTGAAATGTCAAACTAGCCCCCCCATCTTGCATTTTCTTGAAATTTTCCAACAAAGTTCTCTGGCCGAAGTCACTCTTCCCTATAAAATGCCTAGCCTTGGTTTCATCCTCAAAAATGTGATCATAAAAAAGCTCAAGGAATTCTAGTGGGTAAGTATCCTTGTGCTTGAAGATTGCTTTGGACAATTTCTCTGTCCAGTGCATATTAATAAGATTTAGAGAATGAGAAAAATGTTTAACTTCCTCAACCATTTGTTGCATGATCTCCTGCTGGTATGGGGCCTTCCTCCCTCTAGCCGAAGGTATTCTCTTCTGTTTGTCCCAGCTGGATGACCTAACTTTGGTGTTTTCAGGTTGATTATCTTCATCTGCTAAGGTGACTGAGTGCGGGGACTTTTGGGACTTATGAATGCTATCATCCTCATCGTCATCACCTGCAAGGTTAATCGGCTCCTGACCCCAAACTTCTCCATTGCCGCCTTAGCAAAGTTACCCCGTGCCTGATCATCCCCACAAATGAGTGCCAGGTTCTCATAGTGCTTCAGAGGCTTATTAATGTATTCTTTTAGCTTGCTCTTATTTTTATCATGCACGCATCAATACACAACATTTGAACGTGTAGGAGACAGAATCAAAAGCCAAAAAATATTGTTCGATGGCATTTACTGTTTTCGTGAAAAGTTGCTGTTTTCATTGCTTTTCTCTTTTTGAGATCTGTTACAACTTCAGGCGTTACAACAGGATTTAAATGAAAACAAAAGAATTACAGCTTTTCAGAAAATAAACACGAGATCCCGTTTTGGTGCGGTCTCGCTTGCGTGGGTTGTTGGCTTGTGACGGGGATGTTGATATCCGTGGACCGCCGACTCTTTAAGATCCTTTCCGGAAAATCCGGCAGAGTTTCGTCTATCCGCGTGGGATTTAGAAACAGAACTTCGTCGATCCGCGTGGGATCTAGAAGTTATAAGCTTATATCTCGGCTAAAACGAGACACTAGCTCTTCTTAGTGTCACCTGCGAAGGGTAACACCAAGGAAAAGAAAGGGGGAATGAAGAAGAAGTTGATGAAGATCTCTTGCTCCTCGATCCGGCAGGGCTTCGCCGCTCTCTTGAAAGCTCTGACTCCTCACTCCGGCAGGGCTTCGCCGCTTCACACAAGAGCAATTCTTAGCTAAGATAATTCAGCCTTGAATTGGGAGCCCCTTCAAATGAGGCCATAGGGGGCTATTTATAGCCAAGAGGAGAGCTCAATGGGGGGGGCCAAAAGGGGAGAGACACCCCCCTAGGGGTGTCTCGGCCACGGTTGAGACACCCCCCATGGGGTGTCTCGGCCATGGCCGAGACACCCCCCTTGGGGTGTCTCGGCTGTGGCCGAGACATCCCCTTGGGGGTGTCTCGAGCCTGCCGAGGCCCGTTTGGGTGTCCCCGGTTCAGCCCGGGGCCGTGCCGTTGTTTTGCCGTTGTCCCACCGTTGACTTTTCGTCCGAACTCGGATTTGATTGATTTTGGATGTGTTGGAATTCTGACGGCGAGCTCTGTAGATCCTGATGGTTGGATTATCAGTGGGATGCTCGGGACACGGCCGGTGTTGGTCCAATTGCGGTGATCACGGGGTTTCCGGTCAGTCCGTATCTCCGTCGTTCTGAGATTTGTTGGCTTACGTAGTCCGTCGAGGCGCTCACCGACATCATTTGAACTCTTGTGAACCGGGTAGTGACGTTCAATCGTCGCTCGTTAACACTGAGCCGTTTGCGGGGACCTATCGGTAATTTTTGATGCCTACAGATACCCCCTCCAAAGTGTTTCGGACTCGTTTCCTTTATAGAAGAGACCGGAATACTTTGGATATGATTGGTCCAGCCTTCAGTCGGCCTAAGGGACCTGTGGTTCGCTTCAACTCTCGGCTCCTTCGATCTTCGGTTTATCCGGTGCTTTGTCGAATAACCAAAGTTGTTTCGGCGCTGCGTTTATCGCCTGGCCGTCGTTGGAGTCTCGAGTCTACAGCTGGTGAGTTGAGTTTGGCTCGTGTCATTGAGTTGACTTTTGAACTTACTATCCCTATCACATCGTGTTGACTTGGGGTTTCGGATCACTGGGGGTTGACTTTTTGTTGCAACGCGCTGAATGGCGTTGACCTAGGGTTATGCATTGACCGGTGTTCATCCTAGGGTTTTGGAACCGCATGGGTTGCAACGCGCTGTCCGGCGTTGACCTAAGGTTACGTGTTGACCGGCGTCCACCTTAGGGTTTTGTGGGTTGCAACGCGCTGTCCGGCGTCGACCTAAGGTTACGCGTTGACCGGCGT
>BQKN01065926.1:149282-196246 GCA_022839385.1 Asparagus kiusianus | reverse complement strand
ATCGAACCGGCGGTAACATTATTCTCAAAATCGAACCATCAAAATTCAGCGGTTTGATTTAATCGGTTCGAACGCGATTATAATGCTTAAAAGAATGACAGAGATCTTGTATGTCCTAAGTAACCGCTGAAGACCCGTAGTCTAATAATCTGTACTCCGTACAAAGCAATAAGATACGAGTACACGAGGGAGCGATAATAATACAAAGAGCGTGACATGTTACTAGCTAATTAATTTAAATTTCAAATTTATCTCCTCAAGATTCGAACTCAAATATACATTACGAGTACACGAGGAATACGTACAGCGTGACACATTACTAGCTAATTAATTTAAATTTCAAAAGATCTCCTCAAGATTCGAACTCAAATATACATTACGAGTACACGAGGAAGCGATAATAATACGTACAGCGTGACACATTACTATACTAATTCATTTAAATTTCAAAAGATCTCCTCAAGATTCGAACTCAAATATATAAATTACGAGGATCAGCATAGCTTGGAATTACATATAACCTCTCCAAGATTTGTAACCGCTATTCTTTCAGCTCCTTGGGTACAATAATCCATGCGACAATTGACTCATTATTAATCTTTATACGGAAAACGCGCCTAAATTTTTTGTGGAGACCCAACAACTATAGGTAAGATGCTGCTAAAAACTAAGATGATGAAAATATAACATTAAAGTTGTATTGATGAAAAATTTAGAAAGACTTTGTCAAGTTTTTATTTTATGTTATGTCACTATCTATCCAGCTCTATTTAGACGAGAACTGAAATTATATTAAATTATTAATCCATTATTGTCGTTGGCAACCAATATATTGCGGGTGGGAGTAAACAATTCCTTGTTTAAGTTAGACTTGTTGTAATATACTAAAGAAATGAAACAAGAGACAAGAGAAGCAGAGAAATTATAATATTTTATTCACCTTATTCCATTTCCATACATCGTACTATTTATAGATACATGATGGAATACAAAAGGACATGAAATTAATAGTCCATATACAAAGTAATGTCCACATACATTTTGTCTTTTAGATTTCCACAAAATGTCTCTTAGATTTCAACACTCCCCATTGGACATTACTTCGAGATGTCAATGCCTCGTTAAAAACCTCACTAGAAAAACCCAGTGGGATAAAAACTAGTCGAGGAAAAGAGTACACGACATTAGAAGTTTCTTGTTGCATTAGTTGCCTCATTAAAAACCTTTAACTAAGAAAACCCTGTGGGACAAAACTTAGCAAAGGGAAAAAGAGTACAACTATAGATCTTCGGGATCCAAACTTGTGTTGCATTAGTTGCCTCATTAAAAACCTTTAGCTAAGAAAACCCTGTGGGACAAAACTTAGAAAAAGGAAAAAAGAGTACAACTATAGTCCTTCAAGGCACAATCTTCGGGATTGCGTTGAAAATTCGCTCCCCTGATGATGACAATCTTCTGACCCAGTGGGATAAAACTTAGCGAAAAGAGCAAATTATGATAATAGACCTTCAGGGCCCAATCTTCAGGATTGTTCTTTAAGAATTTGCTCTCCCTAAAGAAGATAGTCTTTCAAGTCTATGCATATTGTGAGCATATTTCTCATAAGTTGATGTAGGCAGAAATTTAGTGAACAAATCTGTAAGATTGTCACTTGAGCGAACTTTTTCGATGGTGATTTCGCCATTCTTTTGGAGCTCATGTGGATAAAAGAATTTTGGCGTAATATGTTTTGTCATGGTTCCTTTTACATATCCACTAATCATTTGTGCAACACAAGCTGCATTGTCCTCATAAAGGACAGCGGGGGGTAATATCATCTTTCGTTAGACCACACGAGCCACAAATATGTCGTATCAACGATCTTAATCATACACATTCTCGTGAGGCCTTATATAAAGCAATAATCTCTGAGTGGTTAGAAGAAGTAATCACCATGGTCTGCTTAACAGACCTCTAAGAAACGACAGTACCACCACAGAGAAAAACATAACCAGTCTGAGATCTGGCGTTATGGGGATCAGATATGTAGCCAGTGTTCTAATAGCCCACCAATGTCATATCTTGATTTCTATTATAGAATAGTCCAAGATCTTTTGTACCTTGAAGATAGCGAAGAAATGTTTAACGTCATTTCAATGCCTCCTTGTAGGATAAGCATTATACCTTGCTAGCAAGTTCACCGCAAATGCAATATCAGGCCTGATGCAATTTGCGAGATAAAGAAGTGTTCCAATGGTGCTCAGATAGGGAACTTCTGGCCCTAACATTTCTTCATTATCTTTTTTGGGTCTAAATGGGTCTTTATCCCCTTCGAGGGACCGGACGACCATTGGTGTGCTAAGTGGATGAGATTTATCCATATAAAATCTTTCCAAAACCTTTTTCACATAGGTTGACTGGTGTAGAAAAATTCCTTCTGGGAAAATGCTCGATCTGCAGGCCGAGATAAAACTTGGTTTTTCCCAAGTTTTTCATTTCAAACTCCGTCTTTAGGCATGAGCTAGCTTCTGTAAGCTCCTTGTGCGTTCTAATAACATTTATATCATTAATATAGACTGATATAATACAGAAACCATTTTCGAATTTCTTTATAAACACGCAAGGGCATACATCATTATTTACATATCTCCTCTTCAGGAGGAACTCACTCAGTCGGTTATACCACATTCTACCCGACTATTTCAAGTCGTATAACGACCTTCATAATTTAATGCTATACATGTTGCGATTCTTGTTTTCTCTTAATTCAGGAATTTTAAGTCCATCAGGGACTTTCATATAAAAATATTAGCGTCTAATGACACATATAAAAATATGGTCATGACGTACATATACTGCATATATAAATTCATAGTTTCTGCCATATGTATTAACTTGCGGAACGTAATACAATCACTAATAGGAGAAACCCATTGAGCTATGAATCTCGCTTTACATCTCACCACCTTACAATTCTCATTTATTTTTCTTACGAAGACCTATTTATATCCTGCAGGGATATATGGACTACATGTTCAAAATACTTTAGCGAGTTCAGCTCAGCCTCAATTGCCACTTCCATCTCACCTAGTCCGAGTGCTTCAAGCACTCTATTACCGACATAGGTTCTGGATCCAGATTAATTTCGGAGATAGTAAGAGCAACTGTAGAGGCAACTATGTTGTCGACAACTTTCATATTTCTATTATATTTCTCCTTTTTTTACAAATTTGTGGCCACTTTAATTCTTATTTTATGTCAACCAAATCCTCGTCATTTCCCTTAACAATTGGATTTGGCGGTTCCGCATCTCCAATATTATGATTATCAAGTGCACGTGTAATTTACTGGAGATTCCATCTTCAGGATGAACCTCTTCCGGAGGTTATGGGAGTGACTGTCTTTCTATATAGAATTTAGTTTGCCGCGGACTTTTATCTTTTACACTAACATGTTTTATATGCTTCTGGCACAGTATGCTTCTGGCATACCAAATCATCAATGATATACTCAACATGAATATGGCAAATCATCAATGATATACTCAACATGACTATGGGGCTTAGTCACTCTTTTCTTAGCAAATTATCATGTGAACTTCTGATTCTGTTTGACTAGTACGTGGATATAAATAGTGAAGCATCAATGGAATTTCTTGACATTATTGTGTATTTTGGGCACTAATCTTCCCCTAATGTCGAGAATTGATCTTTAATAAAAATACAGTCAGCGTATCAAATTGTAAATTGATCCCCTAACATGGGCCATAGGTACTAAATTATTGACGGAGTTTCATAAATAATGTATGTACTTTCACCGAGGTCCCATAGAGGTACGCTATGGTAGTGATATAGAAATATGGACTGCAAATAAAGAATACGCAGATGGAAAATGTTTCGCTTCTTCACCACGTATTAGATAAAGGGGAAAAATTATGATATGCAGTTGGTCGGATTTGGTTTGAATGCCCCATTTAATTTAAGAAAATCCGACGAATCATATTTTGCCCAAGATGACCCAATCGCTCATGCCAGAGTTTAAAAGAATTTGGGTCACTAAATCTCAAACTTATCGTAACATGTTGTATTTTAGGTCAGACAAATTCTAAAATATACACATATGAATAAAAACCACATAGGTTCACAAGAGTTTAAAGCAAAATCAAGATAAATTAAAATTGTCTGACAAATGTATATAATCCAAATATAGAGAAACCAAATAGTTTACCTTGACCACCTCGACAAGATCCATTACCTCCCCCTCGTCCAAGCATATGAATATTAGTTTGAATTATGACATGTGCTTCAGGCACTACGACTGAACCAATTAAACTTGCATTATGGTTTCTCACAACAGCTAGTTGTGTTTTTAACAACTATTAATGCAAGGATTAGTTCATAATGCTTTATATAATTTTTAGTTGTACTATTGTAAGAGTACAAACTATTGTAAGAGTACAATGTTACTTGTTGAATTGTATTCAGTCGAGGATTTAAAATCCAAAAAATGGCTACAGGATAAGATCTCCTACTATGTTCATAGTCTTCCCCTTGTCCACGCGTATAAGTAATTTTCTGAATTATAGCATGTGATACAAACACAACTCGTAAGCTAACTAGTCTGACATTGTGATTTCTAATCATCAATTGGTTGTGCTTCTCTTCGACTACTAATGTAGATATCAATTCAGAATGCTAAGTACAATTCTTGGTCATGTACTGCTGCTGGAGTACAATATTATTTGCATGGAATGTGGAAAAAAACTTTTCGATCAAATTATTGGCTTCCATAGATCAAATCGATCCTTTAGGGATAGCCTAGAAAAGTGAATACTTTTTCACTGAAGAATTTAATTTTTCACGTCTTAGAAAATTTGAAGTGTTTGCCTTCTGGGCAAATATACTTAAAGGATCTAAAGATATAATCGTGCAAAATCACAGGTATGTCCAGTAAAAAAATGAACGTTCGATGCCAAGTAATAATTACTATCATATATCACAGTGCACTAATCATGGGGACGAAAGATTAGTGCATGAGAAATTAGAAATATTCACATTTTAATAAGATCACACATAATCACCAAAATCATGAAGTATGAAAAAGTCAAACATGAAATACATCATATAAATGTTTTCGGATGTGCAGTTTATGTTCCAATATCACCATACAAGGATTAGAAACATTATACAAGCATGGCTTTTTATCCTGAACAATGGAAGATATAGGTGTTAATATAAATAAGAGAAGAATAGATAGAGTTCCTAATATAATTATGCACATTGTAATTAATTGTAACCATTACATCACAGAAAGAGGGAACGCATGCATATCCAAATGTCATTCTCATTCCCAACAAGACATAGCTCTTCGTCTTACCAATGGCAATCTTATACGCTATTAGTCAAAGCAAGGGTAAGGGAAAAATTTACATGCAACACCTCTAACTCACTTAAAATAAATGTTAAATTACTTTTAATTTTGTAGAATGTAAAATAACCAAGTACAAATTTTCTTTTCAATCCAGACAACAAGCACAAGCACAAGCACAAGTAAGTTATTTTAATGTCTAATATTGCAGATAATAGCATCACTTGATTGTATAAAGAAGCAATTAAGTACCCCAGGGTGAACTAGTAAGAATGAAATGACTTTTGACTTTAGTTCCTAATAACAAGAATCATTTTTATAATCTCAAGGAATTCACTTTTTATCATGCATCTGTTGAAAAACAACGAATTAAAAAAAACATGGTTTTGCAAGGAAATAAACAATAAGATTCTCTACAACAAAGAAACCTCAATTTGAAACTGTACATACATATATTGAGCAAAATATGATTGTTTTTGTTTCATAATCTAGTTTGCCATTTTTCAAACATCTATTACAAGATATATATATATATATTTTTTCATATTCTTAAGTAGAACAATCTGAAATTATGCAGGTGCTAGTTTCCAAAAACCTTGGGCCAAGTTCAATAGATTATATCTTATTCAACAAGTAATAATTATTAATCTGACTAGTTCATAATATGAACAACTTATGTAAATAGTCAGTTATAACAGCAAATTATGAAGTATGCAGTAAAAAACATGACAATTTATGTCAAATGGTGGACTAGAAAGAGGGAGAATGAGGGACTTATAGCAGGATGGTTACTGGATTGGAATAAACCCAATTTAGCTGAAAGAGACAATGAAGTCGAATTGGTGCCAACCTCTTTGTTGATTCCAGTTGAAACGTTTACCTCATATACTGGTTTGAGATGCCAACAATTTTACCCTCAGCCTGCAGATGTGAATGATTGATGGCACCAATGGATGATTACGAACCAGCTAGCTTGAGCTGTCGTGCTGATAACGTGTTGTAATATACTAAAGAAATGAAACAAGAGACAAGAGAAGCAGAGAAATTGTAATATTTTATTCACCTTATTCCATTTCCATACATCGTACTATTTATAGATACATGATGGAATACAAAAGGACATAAAATTAATAGTCCATATACAAAGTAATGTCCACATACATTTTGTCTTTTAGATTTCCACAAAATGTCTCTTAGATTTCAACAAGACTAATATTGTCATTATATAACAATTAAACATTATCAACCCAAATTTAAAGATCTATCATTGGATTTCAAGGTCGATTTTGATAGCTATATATATATATAATCCAGTACTAGAAAACTGTAGAGAAATCAAAAAAATTAAAAACAATAACATATAATTAGGTGGCAGTAATGATGATTTTAACCAGTTTTAAATAATCCTAAATTTTAGATTTTTTGTGAAGATTGTTTTTTGAGAAACCAAAATTTTTATTAGATAGAGAAAATAGTACAAAATATACCAGAAGATGAAGTAAGAGAGGAAGAAAAAGTACAATAGTAGCAAATCTATTCTTCTATAACAATAGGAGTATCCAAGATTCACTATTCATACTAAAGAAAATAGTACAGTAAATTAATATAACATTTTATTACTGTAGCACGGACAAGATGATCCAAGATTCATCATTCATGTTGTAATAAATATTGCAGCATCAATATTGTAGCACATGCGGAAACTGTAGCGGTTAAAAACATTACTGTAATGTTATTACTATAGCTCAGGCGGGATACTGTAGCATTTAAAAGTGTTAATATAGCACTTATAAAAATTATATTTAAATATAGAATTACTATAGCGGAAATAAAAAATGGAGGTCGTGCTTTGCACGGAATGCACACTAATAAGATGAATGATTTAAAAAAGGACTAATCTCACTTCTTAAAGTAAGGTGTCATATTGCTCCGACTCGGAGGTCACTTCTTAAAGTAAGATGTCATATTGCTCTGACTCAAACATTTACTCTTGTGTAAGATGATTGTACAATCAAATGACGATGCATCTTTTATTTTATTCCGAAATACTCTCTCATTCTATTTATTCTAAAGGTAGGAGTAGCAGTTATTGATAATGAGATGCAAAATATTTAGCACCAAAAAGTCACAAAGTGCATACTCTCTCATTCTATTTATTCTAAATGTAGGAGTAGCAGTTATTGATAATGAGATGCAAAATATTTGGCACCAAAAAGTCACAAAGTGCACATGAAGTTGATTGGATAGATGATAGGAATAGGGCCCTAAATACTGTCACGCCTCGTTTGGTACGGGAATGGAGTCGAGAGAGAATAGAAAGAATGTAGGAAATGAATAAAAAATATATGGGAATGGAATGCACATTCTCATTCTCATGTTTGGGCGTGTTTAGAGAATGAAATGGGAATGTCAATCTTATTCTCATTCTCATGTTTGGTATCATTTGTTCACAAGTGAGAATAAAATTTAGTTTTCTAATAATGCCATTACAAAAACACAGAATTTTTAAAACATAAAAATATTTTAAAAATGACTAAATAACTTATTTTTTTAGAAAAATAAGTTTTAATAGACATGATATTTTTTTCTTATAGAAAAAAATTTCAGTTGATAGTTATATTTTGGTACACCGCCTCAGCAACAATTTCGGACTTTTGGCTTACTAATTAAAAATTAATTTTTATAGAAATTATTTTTGATTATAAATAATTATAATTCCATATTTCTAACTTCTAATGCTACATATCTATTACTTATACGAGCAGCTTATGCTACTAGCATCACTGTGCACAAACGTATACAATAGACTAAATTCCATATGCATGCATGCTACATGATTTATGACTGAATTCCATGTGCATGCATGAAGAGAGAGATCGGAAGAAAACACTAAAATTCGAAGAATTGGAAAAACATGTTACCTTTTAGTCTATATATAAAATTTCTATGAATTTCAAATGCATTTTTAACTTTCAAAAAGTTGATTAGGAATAGAAAACATGTTAACTTAGAAAGTTTGAAGGAATAGAAAACATGTTAACCTCTAATTAAAATATAAAGTTTCAATCTCATCAATTAAGCACATTATTTCTTGTTGTGAGTGCTTGAAAAAATTACTGAAAAGATTAGGCATATATGCTTCAATGGAACTTCAAATCATACATCCCAAGATTAATATTTACTAACCTCATTGCCAATAAATTACGCAATCGAGCAGCCAAAAGATAAAAAGTTGCTGTAAAGATTAGGTAAAGATTAGCCACACATACATATTTTAAAAAAAATAATGGTTACCTAACTGAGTCGCGTAGAGTCGAAGACGAGATTTTTTTTCTACTGCAGACGCGATGGGACTATGGCAAAGTCGAACAAATAATAGTATTTTAATATTTTACATCTATTTGTATATTTGTATGAGCAGCTAATGATATTATTTCTATAAAAATAATTTTTCATATAAGAATTTATATCTATTCGTATATTTTAAGGAGGGTATAATCGAAAATTATTTGATTATTTTATTCCGCTTAAGTGGGAATATCAATTCCTTGTTAAATGATTGGAAATGACAATACCCACATAAAGTGGGAATTAATAAGATGTGGAAATAGTAATTCTAGCGTCTAAAACACATCGTGTTTGGTTCGCATGAATAAAAAGTTGGAATTACATTCCATTCTCACTCATTCTCGCGTACCAAACGAGACGTCAGAGTATTGGATTAGTTATTTTTTTTTTTCATCAAAAGGGGAGTGGAAGGGTTTGGATGGTTAGACTATCCATCCAAATATTTTGTTTGGATACAATTTTAAATCAGTAAAGAGAAGGAGATAGTTAAAAAGTAGCAAACTCACTCACTTTCTTAACCCTCGATTGGGAAGATATGGGTTGGAGTTTAAGTAAATTGGTCCATTTTCTTTCTATTTTCTACTTTAACCAAACACAAATTAGTTCCACCGCACTCCCTCCCTCTCCTTCCCCTCCCCTCGTATTTAGTTCATTCATCCTCTCTCCTACCCTCTTATCTACCCAACCCCACCCGAAGAGCAGATGAGGAAGATGTGGTCATAGGACTCCATAATATTATTGCACAAGACACATGTAAGATTGTACGGTCAAATCCTATTCGCAAGATAGAAGAGTCTTCCCTTGGTGTCATCATTACAAAGAGGAAGAAATTTTCTAAATAAACTCATTCCCAATTTTATTCTCAAAAATCGACCATATTCAAACTTTATTATAAAAATCGACCCACTTTCTCATCACGTCAGCATCATGGCCAAAAAGTGGGTTGATTTTTTTAGCGCGGTCCTAATTAGTCGGGGTTAGCATCCTCGACTATTTTAGACGTTACTGACAATTTGCCAGCTAAATTAGTCGGGGTTCAAAACCCCGACTAATTTAGCACATGTTTAAATTGGTCGGGTTGGGAACTTAACAAATATCTACAACTCTCTTTCCTCTACCTCTCCCTCTTCTTCCTCTCCCCCTTCCCCGTTCACCTTCAACATGAGCTCGGATGACATCCTCGTCCGGTTGTGTGTGAACTTGGGAGCACATGACATCCTCGTCGACTTGAACCTGCTGTGAACATCCGGCTTGAGCTTGTTGTGAGACGCCAGCTTCATCATGTGCACAACTTGAGTCTACTCCTGTGTGTCCTTGGAACCGTCGACGATCGTATCCTATGAGTCGCTCCTCACGTCCATCACGTCTCACATTACGCGTCCTCTTAAGAGCGGACTGAAACTTTTTTATGATGCAAAGGAACGTGTTCCTCACCCCTGGCTCGGTAGTCATTCTCAATGCATCATGTGCAATAGTAGCAACCTCATTGAGGTCTTGTACCTATAAGATAAAAAGCAAAAGAGAATTATTAGCAAGTGGATGATAATAAAATAATAATCACAATATAATTGTATATTTTGCCTATACACTTACCAACTCTCTCTCAACTGAACCTCTTAGTATGTACTCCTTAGGGGCTTTGTTCTCCTGAAATATCCATCGACGAGAATCCCCCAATACCACCACAAGTACACACACAGGGTGGCCAGTACCGACTATCTATAATTGGATGAAAACAATGCTTGTATGAATCTCTATAGTGACTTGATTGATACCATTCAGAAGCGTATATGTAATACGAAATATTTGCACCCCTAAATTGCTTGGACGTAACCGCTATAACATGTAAACATGGCAATTTTTACAATTCTGGTATGTTACAAGTGCATGTGCATTGTGTCCATCATAAATTGAAGCTGTAATTATGACCGTGATTGTCTGTAACCTGTCATTCATCTACAGCAAATCTAACAATCTTCGTTGATCTCGCCTGCTTGACATGAGCTCCTGCAATCTCTTCATTATTTGGTGTCAACAACGTCACCCACTTTGCTCCATCCTCTCACTGCTTGACAAAATAGTGATTGAGTCTATAAAATATCCTCGCAACCAATGTCTGTATGGACATTGCTCGAGCACCATTAAGTACCCCGTTGAAGCTTTTAGAACAATTAGTTGTCATCATGCAAAACCGATTTCCTCCATCTTTACTTAGTACCCACCGGTCAACGTAATCACTTCCCAAACTGCTCTCAATCCAATCATGTGCAGCTTGAGATGTTGCCTTGATTTGATCACGTATCCGATCATACACACGTATCCGATCATACACACATATTTCGGGTGTACAACCCGTTTGCTAAAGAAGGTTTTGTAAATGTATCTAACCAAAGCTCTTTTTAAAATTAGCTATAATGTGTCGTAAGCAATAGCGGTGATTATGATGAGAGCCAAATCTCCTGTACAATACTTTTGGAATACCTTTTATCCTATCGGATATAAAAGTAATTTTTCTAGGAGGCAACACATTAAAAATATATAATTGAATGCAAGAAAAAAATCACTTCCAAGTTTCACTGTTCTCGACCTCCACAACTGCGAAAACCAAAGGAAATAAGTCACCATCTGCATCTACTCCTGTAGCAACAAGCAATGCACCCTTATATTTACCGTATAAGTGTGTGCCATCAATGCTAAGAACCGGCCGACAAAATTTAAATCCCTCGATCGAAGGACCAAATACCCAAAATGCAGAGATGAATTGGTGAACTCCCGGATTGATCTCTTTGGTTATGAGTTTGTATTCAGATCCAGGATTGCTTCTTTTGATCGCTTCAAGATATTGAGATAGCGTCGCATATGACTGGCCCCAATCACCAAATATTTTTGTCGTCGCAATTATCCCTGCATTTCATGCTTTACTATACGATATTTCAATAAACTTCGTATCTAACACTTTTTTAATTATATTACCGGGAGTTAGTTCAAGCTTTTTCTTTAATTTTGGCATAATCAACCGCGTTATGTAAGAGGAAGATGCACCACTGTGATCTTGCTCTAATATCGGATTGCTACATATGTGAACATCGCAGTATTCTTTGATCCTAAAATGCACATTATATTTCTTTCCAGCAAATGCATATAACTTTCAAGGACATGCATAATCAGCTTTATTTCCCTCGACCCGACCTTTCCTTTGTGTATTCATAAAACAGATTGTATCATAACTTGCGTGATTGCTTTTAACTTTCTTGAATTTGACATTCTTTTTGATTGAGTAATCACGAATCGCATCAACCAATTGGTTCTTAGTCTCGAACAAATCAACAACTCTGAAAGGGACGTCATCATATCCTCTATGAGTTGAACTTTGGTCAATGCACATATTTTGTACTGTGGAAGAATGAATTCACTCGTCATCTTCAAACTCGGGGGGGGGGGGTCTGCGTACTCAACATATTCATAATTAACATAAGCCTCATTAGGCCAATCCAGATTCTCTTCAACATCTTCACTCACAAATTGCATGCTATCAATTGGTGCACTATCTTGATCTTCACCTTCAGAGGCGTTTGCTTCTTTCATCCTCTTTAATTGTCGCCCCTCTTAACGACCTCATATTTTCATAAGAGACTTTATTGTTCATGAAGTTTGGCGTTCCACCGAATGAAGGTGCACCACTGTGATATTGAAATTGAGTCCGCTCCATTCCACTCGAAGAAGAAAGAAAACTATCAGACTCAACTCCCAAATCTAACATGTGTGAGAATTCTCCTAAAGGGTTGAATATTTGGCACGAACTATATGACAACTTTTCAATAAACAATTCTACCGTTGGTTGTGACTTGCTCAAATTAAACATAATACTCGTATGATGATCGTTTGAGATCTCAACTACGGACGTTCTATCAAAAGTTATAGGCTAATTGCATATTATTTTTAGTCAGTACTCTCGTGGGTCAATTCCCGTAACTCGGTGT
Source organism: Asparagus kiusianus (assembly GCA_022839385.1). NCBI lineage: Eukaryota > Viridiplantae > Streptophyta > Magnoliopsida > Asparagales > Asparagaceae > Asparagus > Asparagus kiusianus. The sequence continues at coordinate 183,572 of BQKN01065926.1, read as the reverse complement.
AATTCATTAATCAAGTCACGGTACTATATAATTCCGAGATCATTAATGGCGTCGTTACCCCTCCGACGTACATAAGCGTATTATTCATTTCATAATTAATTTTTCCACCATAAGAGCAAGCAATATAAATCATATTGTTCAACCTATGCAAAAGAAAATTATATCATTTACATGCAAAAAAATTTAAAAATTTATTATCAATTACAAACCTAAACCCCAAATTGAAAACCCAAGAAGCAAATAATCTCATATAATTTTGACCAAAAACCCTAAACCTCAAATTGAAAATCCTAAACCCTAGAATTGAACATTATATGCCCTAAAAGTTTAATTTCAATTACAACAATCAACACACAAAGCATTCGAACCACTACAAATAGAGTTCAAACCCTAGAAATTCGTTTTTAAGAGAAACCTTAGATTTCTACATGTTAAAAGAGGAGAGAAGGAAAATAAGTTACCCTATAGATCTTCACGACGAATTTCCGCTGCAAAATGGGGTTGAAATTGAGATTGGTGGTAGCAAAATGAGAGCGACGGTTTTGGAGAACAGGGAGACGGCTGGGAACGATGGGTTTGGGGGAAAACAGGTCTGGGTTGGTTTATATAGGGGCGGGACCCAGAACAAGTAGTCGGGGTTGTCAACCCCGACTATTCTGTCCCTTAGCCAATTTCCCATTCGAGCTAATGGGGGTGGTCACTCTCTGCTAAATGGTTGGGGTTGGGAACCCCGACCATTTCGAATTAAGCATTTTGAAATGGTCGGGTTTCCAACCCCGACCAATTTAAATAGGTGCTAAATTAGTCGGGGTTTCGAACCCTGAATTGGGTTGCCAAATTGTCAACGACGTCCGAAATAGTCGGAGTTGTCAACCCCGACTAATTAAGACCGCGTTTAAAAAAAATCGATCCACTTTCTGGCCACGATGCTGACGTGGTGAGAAAGTGGGTCAATTTTTGTAATAAAGTTTGAATAGGGTCAAAATTTAAGAATAATATTAGGATTTGGTTTATTTAGAAAATTTATTCTTACCAAAAACTATTTGGCAAATGTCATTGTTATACCTTCAATCTGGATGCATTTAAAGTGATCAAAGGCAAGAGTAAAATATGAGGTGAATAAATAATGTCAGGACGTATGTTACCCAAAAGAAATTATATGCACCTCACAAATTCAAACCAATATGAAATACAAAGCTCAGTTTATGATACGGTGTGAGATAAAATTATCACACTCAAAATTTGTCTCCTATATCACTAGTACATAAACTCTCTCTCATCTTTAACAGATTACATGGAAAAATAGTAGTTTTTATTCACATATGTATGTTTTGAGGGTAATATTCCTGCAATTATTTACTCCAAGGGACACATTGTTACATAAAAGCAGAGCATTGCAATGCTTTCTAGAAACAGAAAAAAGAAAGTATACAAGGGATTGTATGTGTTTCAAGATTTACAACCTTGGATCCTGTTTTCTCACTTTTGAATGAAGGAAATCCCCTTTTGAATGCTCTGTGATAGCTCTTTCTTTGCCTTCTCTAGGCCAGCCCTGTCACAGGAGAAGATAATCAATTTAAAAGTACGGTGTGATGTTATGTAATTTTTCAAAATAAATAGGAAAAATTACGGAAAAACCGCCCAATGTTTGGGGAAATCCCCTAAAGTTTTAAAACTAACACTTTTCCTCCTTTTTAGTTTCCATCAAACAGTTGCATGGAGATGATGTGCCTGTTTAGTGAGAAACATGCCCTTACCTGTTTTCGTAAAGGGAAGAAACAAGCATGTCTATTCATTTCTTAAAAAAAGAAACAAAGGCATTATTGACATCACATGATATCCATGTGACCTTCTTTGGTGGAAAATTCAAATGGAGGGAGTGAAATTGTTAGTTTTATTACTTCACAGGGATTTTCTTTCGTTCCTGCATCTTTAGGGGGATATTCTGTAATTTGCACAAGTAAATATCACCGAATGTTCTCCATAACAAAGTTATGCAGTTTTCTTAGGCCTAATTGCATTTAAATACCCTATAGTTTCCCCTAGTTTGCACTTGTACCCTCAATTGTTTTGGTAGTACTTATATATCCAAAAAATATTAAAATTTGCACTTAACACCCTCAATTATGCAAATGTGAGAATTTCCTCCCGAAAATTCTCATGCGACACTCACATGCAATTTTTGGAACGTTTTAACTCTTAATATGTGTTAAATTTACTGTTAAATCCATCAAAATCATATTTTTAAAACTAACTGAGGGCAGATTTAAAATAGAACCACGGTAGTTTAATGGTAAATTTAAAAAGGTTTTAGGCTTCAAAATTCCAAAAGTTAGCATGGGTGTCACATGAGAATTTTGCATCGAGGTGGGTAGTGTTTTTTTTTTTTTTGGGGGGGGGGGGGGGGGGGGGGGGGGCTAGTGTTTGCATAATAGAGGGTAGTTAAGTGCAAATATTAAAAACTTTAGGTATATAAGTGCTTCCAAAAACAAGTGAGGGCATATAAGTGTAAACTAGGAGAAACTATGGGGTATTTAATTAGAAGTAAGCCGTTTTCTTACCCAAGAAGTTGGATTGAAATTTTCAGTCAAGCACTTGATTGGTTTGCTTTAGCCTCAAACAAATTTTTTACTGCCTCCTACTATACATATGATTGGATGAAATGATAAAAGTATAAAACATAGGATTGAAATGACAAATTATAGATGGAAAGGGCAGCAACTTTTTACAAGGCAATCAGAATTCTTTTACAGTTTCCTCTTGAATTATTGTCTTGAATCAAAGTTCATTTCCAGGGAGTTAATCAGCGGCGATCAGAAAGTTTGACTGGATACGTAAAAGAACAGTTTCAGTAACACTTCACAACTTTGAAACAAGCAGCCTAGCATGAAGACTGTAAATGGACTTCAACTGAAGACGAGCTTGGAGTTCTACTGGGAGAGCCATTTTAATATTGTACTGGGAGAGCCATTTTAATCAGTTACCTGATCAAAAGCAGCTAGAAGTTCCCAGCTAACTAAAAGCTTATTTACTGTTTAGTAATATCTCATCAACGATATTAAATTAAAAACCAATATTAAATATCTGTTGGATTTTGATATGTTTAAGTTCCAAAGTAACTTTCAATCTGCTTGACAACATCTTGGGGCTACAAGCAAAGGTCTAGGGAATAATATAGGAACTAGGGAAAAGTAAAGGACAACCGAGATAGGCGCACATGCGTATTTGATTTGAGCAGCTACATCAAACCAAACAGCCAAGAAGAAAGAAATGAAAGTATCAAAAATATCAGATGATTAAGACTGAAAAGTCTCATCCAGTGATAGTGACAAACCTTTCAAATTCATTCAAAGGCCCAAGAGGAAAAATCTCCTCAACCCCGCCACGACCTAACTTTACTTTTGTGGCAAAGAATGGCAGCTCTGTCACCTGTGGGAAAGAAATATAAAGTTCTGTAAATTGACTTTTAAACATCAAGAATTGGGTAAATTTCACAAAAGCCCTCCTGAGCATCCAACATTAAACTTCCCCCCACCCCAAATGCGCGCAAACAGTGGGGAAGTCTCAAAAATGGCACATAGAGTTAAAATGGGAAAGGGGTATTCTGTAGAACCATTCAAATTTCAGGAGGTGCTTGTGAAATTTGCCCTTAAGAATTTAATGATAAAAATAGTGTGGAATACTTGGCAGGGTACAAGTACCTGAGAAGCCACAAATGAGCATTCTACAATGTCAGCATCACCCCGCAATCCTCGCAAGCATGCATCTGCGAATTTAGCGGCAGCATATGCCTGCAGGCAATATCCCCACAGAAGTTAGCAAGCAACTTATAGCGAGGCCAGTATCCCATGTACTAAAGTAATGAAGGCTAACCATTGATAAAGTTGCGGATCCAGCCCCAGCTTTTGCCTGCATAACAAATGAATTGGCTGCACTTTGTGAGGTTTTCATACTGATTTTACTCAGAAAGAGTACTAAAATAGGTTAAATTCAATAATTTCTGAGATGATTTTAATCAGACACTCCACATTGAGTTGGAGAACATTTTAAACTCTGCTGGTTTAAACCTACTTTCCCATGCATTGTTAGGAAAAGAATGGAAGATGCAGAGGTTCCTCACGGTAGTAATTCCCCTCATATATCATTATTTTCCGCTTAGTCTAAGAGGAGCAACAAATTGATAGGTTTGATCAAGCAATTTTATAATTCCTTCATGTATGTGGCCGTCTTCTTTGGTTTTGAAATTGCTTTTTTAAGGTGCAAGAAATGCATCACTATCATAAGCTGACAAACTACTGAGACGATAATGAACTGCTTAATTTTGCATCCACTTTTCGTGACCCTTCTTCTTTCTTTCTTTTTTACTTCTTTCTTTCTTTCTTTTTTTATAAATGACTTTATACCCTTAAAGTGTCTTTCTTTACGGGAACAAAGACCATAGCCTTGGCCAGGCTTCGACAGGTACTGTCTGATGATTAATTCACACCGGTATGATATACTCACCTTTCCCATGTTTACAACCAGCTTTCTTAAACTGAACTGTGCCTGCAGTTTTTACCTTTTTTTAACTTTTTACATGCAACCAAATCAGCCCCAAAGATAAGCCAGTTTCAACACTCACACATATCATATATATAGCAGAATAGGAAAATACGAAGTCGTCTCGGCATATATGCTAAAATTTTCAACGCTTTGTACTTGTACATGGACATGAACTGAGACATGTGATCTATGTCGTAATTAATGTTGCACATCTAAGTTTTTGTGACACCCTGCATTTTTCATCATGATGATCTAAATATGATTAAAAAGCCAAAAGTTGTAAGCGAAAAGTACTTAAAATGATGCTTGCTAATCAATTTCAGATAGTAAGAATGTAGGTTTTGTCAACTTTAAGAGGAGATAATAAATTTACATTTACATGCGAGTAATAAAAGGAAACACTTTTCAGTCCCAACCAGTTGTTACAAACTGACAACAGCCTGAGTATTCATATTGATGCCCAATTCAATATGAAAAAATTATGACACGAAAGTTAAAACAAAATAACAGTTGATTTGCATGCCTACTGTGAGATGGTGTATTTACCTCAACTACTTCTGTTCCGCCATTTTGAATGCGATCAGTCAAAGATTTTATTTCTTCTGAAGTGAAGGAACATGGAGGTTTCACCTACATAAACATAGATCTCTTACTAAGGTTCTTGATTTCAAGCTGGAACTTGGAACTTGAGACCAACTCCACAACAAAACAACATAACATCTAATAAAACCAAAATCTTCCCTAACCTGTGACAAGAGGGGCAATATTGTAACTCCTGCATGTCCACCAACAACTGGAACATTAACCTCCCTTGGGTCAAGCCCCAATACTTCAGCCTGACAACAGCATGAATCATAGTGTATGAATAATAATATTTATGTTATTAGTAGTTGAGGTGGAAAATAGGGAAAAGAAAGCTAACCACAAAAGTATTGGCTCTCACAACATCAAGGGTTGTGACTCCTAAGAGACGATTAGGATTGTAGGTGCCTGCCTTCTTAAATACCTCAGCTGCAATAGGAACTGTAGAGTTCACTGGATTGCTTATCAAATTTACTATTGCATTAGGGCAGCATTTAGCAATGCCCTCACAGAGAGTTCGAACAATTCCTGCATTGATGTTAAACAAATCGTCTCTCGTCATTCCCGGTTTTCTTGGAACACCGGCAGGAATAATGACGAGGTCCATTCCCGTTAGTGCATTTTCCAATTGTGGCTGACCCAAAAAGCCACGTACCTGTCGAATGATAAAAATGATTACTTCATAAAGTGGTTTCAGTGCAATAAAGCGGAAAAGGAAAAGGTCAATATGTCAGCATAACTCCTTGAAAACCTAGATTCAACGCAATAGCATCTATCTATAATCTATTATCCATTACTATTATTTTAGAAAAGCTAATTTTTTGGTGTTCTACACCAATGTTAGTTGCTCCCTAGGGTTAATTGCGAACAGACCTCTTGTAGTATCACCCAATTGCAAAGAGATCCCTATATTTCTATTTATTACGAGTAGGCCCCCTGTAGTTCTACTTTTTGTCAGTAGCCCCCCTAGAGCATTGGCCCAAGTGCGAATACACCCTCTTAGTGAACTTTTTCGACTCTTTTAAAAGTCAAAAAAATTAGCAATTGGGCGCCTGTCGTCATCTAGAATTATAAGGGGTCTACCCGCTTCCTCAAACATTTCTACTGACTTTAAGAGTAAAAAATATTCACTCAAGAAGTCTATTCACATTAAGTAGAATTATAGGGGTCTATTCACAATAAATAGAACTACATGGGGTCTGTTTGCAATTAAATAATACTATAGAGGGTCTGTTCGCAATTAACCCTAAAAATTTTCAAAAATATCCTAAAAGTTATACACACAACTTCAATAATTTACAACTTAATAGAGGGACAGGTTTGCAAAAAAAACAATCTAATTCCTAACTATCTCCACTATTTCATAACTACCAAGCCAACTTTTTCATAACTACCCCACTCTTCAAATTCACATATCTTTTACACTGATATTATTTTTTGCAACTATTTTTTATACAAGTATATATGTTAATTATTAAGATGTTGACAAAATTTTTTAATTATGCACAAATATATATCATGTCATGCACGCATCGCATGCACAAAATATTAATAATAATTTATAGGCTAAATGGCACTTAAATACTCTATTGTTTCATCACCTTTACACTTAAATACCCTAAATTGTAAAAAGTACCACTTTGATACCCTAAGTTGTAAAAAACTGACACCTAAATACCCTATTATTTCATCATACTTACACTAAATATTCTAAGTTGTAAAAAGTAGCATTTTAATACTTTAAGTTATAATAAAGTAGCACTCTAATATCCTAAGTGTAACAAAAAAGTAGCACTTTAGTACATTTTGTTAGTTGTCAAGACAATTTCCTAAGAATATTCCCATGAAAACTAACAAAAAGTATTAATGCACCAATTTTTTACAACTTAAGGTATTAAAGCGCTACTTTTTACAACTTAGAATATATAAGTGCAAATGAGGTGAAACAATAGGGTGTTTAAGTATCATGTAGCCTAATTTATACAAACCTAGGCCTCGAATGAGAATGTTTCATGATAATTAGATATAACTTGACACAAACGAGAATTAAAATGAATGTTGTTAAAAGTACGTCAGACCAGAGTCACCAAAATCACATCATTATCATGGTGTGGAAGCAAATAACGTAACAATTAAGAGGCAGGGTTAAGGGAGTTATTTTTCAAATTTAATAAAGAAAAATATTTAAAATATCTTTAGTGTCGTATTTGAAGTATTTCCGTATTTATTTGAAGTAAATGTCGTAACATTGTTGCTGTCAAACGACCCTTCCACTATCCTAGAACTACAAAGTTATAGTGAGGGTTGTAAGTTATAATTTGGTAATATAACAGTTACCATTTCTCGAAAGCAAGTTATGACGACAGTCTTTTTCCCCTACTTTGATTTCTAGGATTAGTATGACATATAAAATGACTTCATCCAGCATTTTTTTTAATAAAGTAAAGCCCAAAATTACCAATACCAATTATCTTGTGACAAACTTTTTTTGTTTCTCATAGAGTAGTTATCACAAATCACATATAAGAATTTTCCTTATATGTTTGCATTATCTTGATGGTGAATTAAGAAGAAACTATTGAGGAGGAGTTGCTCACATTTGTTACATGTACGAACGAGTCAAACACTAGTATGCATGGAAGACCACGTTAAAGGAAAGTGTAAGGGGTGGTCCAATGGTGGAGCCAAAAAAAGTAATAATTAGGGTTTGGGGGGGGGGGGGTCAAAAATACAAGATACATAAGTTGTTACTTATTTATTTCATAAAAAAGGTTGCTTATGTTAGCCTATTTGCATCTGTAGTGTTTCGAAATTAGTCCCTCGTATTATTCTCCCAAGTCCCCTAATTTTCATGATTAATTTGAAACTACTCATGACAATTTGGGAACCTAATAGCAATTTCAATTATTTTAGGGACTGATTAGAAAACAACTTAAAGATTTTGTGGGACCTTATAGCAACTTCAAGGACTGAGGGACACATATCAAATATTATAGTTGGAGGACCACCTTGACAAAGACTAAAAGTGCAAATACCAAAATTTTTATTTTTATTTTTGAAGGGGGAAAGGGGTGGGTTGGTGCGGCAAGGCCTCCCAATCATGAGCGTAGCTCCACTCCTGGGGCGGTCCATTTGAGTAGGCAGGAACCAACTCCCATGTTGGCTACAAACTATTTAGTTCTTTGCATTAGTTTGTAAATAATTCAAACATATCAGCTATATTCAATGGAGAATAACATGAATTAGTTCCTCATAGCATCATGATGATGAGGGTCGAGCTCCAAACTATGTGAATACTTTGTTCGACGTTGCAATCCTTTCCCTATATAAACATTTACTTGGACAGTCCCGAACACTCATATTCACAATAAACGCTTAAGAACTTATTCTTTGAGCATTTTCATAGGATGTGAGTATTTGCAATTACTATTTATTTTCTAATCTTTATCCTGTTATCAGCTACTTTTATACCTAAAGGACAACCCTTAGATACAGTAAAGTTTTTCAATTTTCACTTTTTTCTGCCGATTGTTTTGAATTTTTATCAGGTTACCTAGTTTTATTTCATTTTTACCCTCTTCTGAGCTTTCTCTTTGAAGAAACCCTTCTTGAGATTCCCCCTCTCCTATAATCCTAGTTCAGAAACGATCCCCCCTCCCTCTCTCATTTCCTTCTCCCTCTCTCTTTCTAAACTTATCTTCTTCGTCTCAATCCACTACGGAAACACAATAAAATCAAAAGAATCAAAAACACCACTTTCTATCTGAAAAATCTTTTGAGATCCATGTGATTCTCTCTGTCTCAAATCTCTCCACAATCGTCATCACTTCTTCCTCTTTCCTCAAATGGAACCCTAATTCCTCATCTTCTCAACCCATTTTCTCTCCGAAAAAACTTTTGAGATCCCTGCAATGTCGAAGATCGGTGCACCTTCGCATCTTCGTAGAAGAGCTGCTTGACATATCGAAGATCAGGATCTCAAGGCATATTGTGTCTTCTCAGACAAAATCTCAGGTAAAAAAATTAACATTCTTATGCATTTGATTGTGTTGGTTATATAAAGCATAAGGCATACCTACCTAAATTTCTTATAAAAAAAAAGCAGAGCAGAGTTCCCCAGTGCTCTTTAAAGAAGATGATGGTGAATTAGGTTTTGGTCAAACAAGACTTCGGTTGGTTTGGATTTAGGCCAATTTATTTCATTCTAATAACTTCAACTGCCCTCTCTTATTCTGAGGTCTCAATGCAAGATGAATTCTACACATTTGTCTTAAATTGAGAATTTTTTAATATCAATGTTGGAAATTTTAGATTTTTTTTAAATGGGTATTGCTTGGCTTCAGGTATTAATTCCCCTATGTTGCTCTTCTTCTTAAATTACTTGCTGCCGATGCTATATTTTATGGTGGCTTTCTTATAGACAGGAGAAAACATCTACAGATACTTTTAATTTCTTAATTAGTTTTAGAAAGTTTTGTGATTGTCTTTATTCTGTATCACTGAAAAATTAAAACCGAGATTGCACATATTCTTTTTATTGTAAAAGCATTTTAATTACTAAATGCAACATGTTCTGTTCTTTGGGGATCTGAAATAGTTTGTATCTAGAGTTATAGACAAATTTGATATTTCATTTTTGCAATAAAGCAGGTGAAAGAGTCAGAAAATGGTTAGTACTTTTAATTAAATGTTGTTAACTTTTTTTAATGTTTCAAATGTTTGAGTTTGTTATGTTTATTTATGTATGTTGTATTTGTATTTTCATATTTTTTATACCAGATTTTTTAAGGAGACACATTAGGCATGGGTAGCATATGTAATATCAGATATTTTTCATTGACTTAGTAATCTTTTAAATTTTTAATATTGTCTACTGCTTTCAGGAAACATTTGGCCCTATACTTGGGGATGGTTATGATCTGATATCTCTATTGATGGTGTCAACTATATTCCCACATATATTTTTCTTGATTTTTTTTCATTGTTCCATCGAATAATAGCTTCAAAGAATTCTTATGAGACAATCTTCACGACACTGTCTAAGCCTTTGGAGGGAGACAATTTGGTGAGTTTTTATATGTTAGAGAGTTGGAAAGGATTAAAATCAGTTTTGTGTCCTAATTTTTAGTTCACAATTTTCTAATGAACATCGTCTAATTATCATATTACAACTGATGATTGCATGGTTTAATTGAATGATTATCAAACACTTAGAGGTAGAAAATAATGGAAATTAGAAAGGTTAGTTTTTCTTCCTTTCAGTGTTATCGAGGTGCAAGGCGCAATGCGGGGCGCAAAGGTCCCTTACGCGCACTATGCGCAAGGCGCACAACGAGGCGCGCGCCTCACTAATTGAGGCGCATAACTCAAACTAATATTTGCCAACATCATAAGATAGAAACATATAAGCAACATATTAGTTACCTACATCCAAAATTATGAGAATATCAACTTAAATCATCAAATTATGCTAACTGAATTTTTAAAGTAACAAAAAAGATACCAGAAACATGTATTTAAATCATCAAATTAAGTGATTAACAATTATGAGCATATGGTTATAAATTGCCACATAAAAAGACTAGGAAGTATAATTAACAAACATGGCTGTTCATAATTTTCTAGTTAGTATTCTTAATTGATATTTGCTACTTAGCTTAAAAAGATGAAGAATAAATGTAACAATTACATATTTACATGTTCATAATTTGCTAGTTAGCATGCTAATTAGAGAAGGAAGTTACAATTAGCAAATAAGTATACTAAATTACTAATTATTGTTTCCTTTTAATAGGTTAAACATGAAAAGATGAAAATAGATTAGCAACTAGTAAGAAAGAGTATATTACATGATATAAATATGTAATTATGTAAATTATTTTAAAAAAATAGAAGAAAGAGTATGTTGCATAACACAGATGTGAGGCGCACGTGAGGCGCGCGCGAGGCGCACGCGAGGTGCGAGCGAGGCGCATGCGAGGCGCACACGAGGCGCGCGCCTCGCTGCGTGCAGCGCCCCGCCTCGCGTGCGGGGCGCATTTCCCCTAGGCCGAAGCGCCCCGCGCCCGGGGCGCGCCCGGGGCGCGCGCCTCAATAACACTGCTTCCTTTTGTAGATTTGGACAGACAAATCTTTTTTGCATTTGAGTATCTACCATTTTTCCTTCTATAGAATTTTCCACGCATAGGAAAAGGAGGAATCGAAGCTCGATTTCTGCTTCTCATATACAGAAAAATATCGGTCACTCAATTGTTTGCTAGGTATCTTATTTTTTTTCTATGATTTTTTTTCAAATGCATAGAACATATAAGTTTTGATTGAAAATTTCGACAAAAAATCAAATAAAAACGTAACTAACAAGTGTTTGCATGTTTATCTTTAGCTTGATGCAATATTACTAAATACAATGAAAATGCATTGACATGTAGTGCAGTAAGTTAATGGTTTCAAATCTAATTATTTTGGTTTGATTTGGGACACATATGCAGTAAGTTTATCTCTTCTACCAATTATCAAATTTTTACATAACTATCCTGCCATGAATTGTGCAGTTTGCACTTTCATGAACTGTGCAATTTGCACTTTCAGATTCATGGAAACTTTTCAAACTTTCATAAATGCCTTACTGGAAAATAATTGAATATATGAAACTATACCTATTGTTTATTCTTAAAGTTTAAGAAAGGGAATTAGAATAGATGTTTACCACTTTCATAGCAAATTATGTCTTGAATAGCTAGACTTTTGAGTAGTTATCTCCGTGTAATTAGTATATCAACATAAGATGCTAATGAGTACATGGGTAATCACTTTGATGTTTTTTGTAAGTCCATTTTCAATAAGATTCTCCTGGCCATTTTATTCTAAAGTGGCACTTTGCTATAATTCTCAAATTAGTTTTTAAAGTAATATCCATGAAATTACATGTTGCAGCCTTGCAGGGACTGAAATAGTAAGAAAGAATTATGGCAGAATGCTAATTTGAAATGTGTTTTATGGCTTAATTATGAAGATTGGTAAAAAAAAATTGCACCTTTAGAGGAAAGACTACTAAAGTTCACTTCAATGGTTTTGAGATTTTTATTATGTCTCTTGGTTTAAAGTTCTCGTTGATTTCCACAGCAAAGAGGACAAAGAGGCTTGATGTTCTCAACAGGTTCAAGAATTAGGATGGAGGCTCGAGTATTACCAACAAATACTACAGGTAAACCTTAGGTTTTGAAGAAACAATAGCGATCTGGCGACTAACTTGCGCCCCCGCTTGGTTTCTCATGTGCTAGTGGAAGGAAGATTCTTAACATCGGATTGAGGTCTTCAAGCTCCAATTTGCTAGATTTCGAGGATCATATCGATACTCTCTTGGCGGGAGATGATGAAGATTATAGTGTAATGGAATCAACAGGTCCAAAAGGGGAAAAGAAGAAGAAATCTATGGATGAAATTCTCAGATTCTCTGATTTCTTTGTTAATTCGCAACATCCTTCAGGCTCTCCTCGATTGAATGGATTTCAAGCTCGTCAGCTTAGCTCTTGTGATGACGGCGATGAATCTCATAGGGTTTCATGGGCGGATGAGGTTGATCTTGAGGTAACCTCTTCTTTTCCTTTACTTCAGAGTTCTTCAAAATCAACAAGGGTTCTTGGATCATCCTCAAATATTTCAGAATCAATATCAGATAAGGCTATTGTTTCATTGAAAATTGATAAGAAGAATGATGTTGTGGATAGATTTGTGAATTCAGGAAATAATGATTCTGTTTTTAATGAGGATAATTCAAAAATTCCTCATCTTATATCTGATTTAATCAAGGAAACTGATGATCGAGATCAGATTAAAGGGCAAGAAAATGAGGAAATCTATGAGGAAAGAGGAACTAAATCTTTTGCTAGTCTCTTCACTGATAATAGGAAATTAGGTAATGGATTGTCTTTAAAATTCATACCACCTGCACAAAACAATACAGTTTTGTTCTCTGCTGATGAATGGAAGGAGGGAGAAGATCTTTGGAAAAATGCTTTAATTGGGCATGTTATTGGGTTAAATGTCAAACTTAAAGCAATGAAAACCTATGTAAACAAACTATGGGGTAAAATCTCTATACCTAAGGTTTCTTTAATCAAACAAGGATTATTCCTATTTGATTTCAAACTGAGAAGCAGATGAAAGAAGTTCTTGAGGGAGGTCCTTGGTTTTTTGGCTCAAGACCTTTGATGCTGAAACCTTGGAGTATTGACACTGATATGGACAAGTTGCAAGATCAATACTATCCTATGTGGGTCCAATTTCCCAATTTGAGGTTGAACCTATGGAGCTCAACTGGAATAAGTAAGATTGTCAGCCTCATTAGAAAGCCAATTGCTATTGATATGCTCACTGCCACAAGGCAGAGATTGAGCTATGCTAGAGTGTTGCTAGATGTTAAACTATCATTGGAAGAGCCCTTACCTGATTGTTTAACAATTCAAGAACCTGATGGTAAGAACTATAAGCAACCAGTGTTATATGAATTTAAGCCAAAATGGTGTTCATCATGTTGCAAGATTGGTCATGATATTGAGCAATGCAGAAGCAGGAAGACGAAGAAAGTTTAGGTTCCTGTCAATAAACATGTTGAAAAGGATACTCAAGGTGATATTATGCATGTTTCTGAGTCTAAACATACAAAGGTGAATCTAGAAAATGAAATCAATTTAACTAGAACATCAAGTCTGGAAATTCTGGAATGGATGATGAAAAACATGCACAAGTTGGAAAACATGCACAGCCTGGAAGTCAGTATAATGCTTTATCTCCCACAACTGGATATGAGGTTTCTTCTGGCTTTCAAAATGTACCAGTTACACACTTTCAGCAAGAAAACTTCTCATCTCCGGTTATTAATGCATCTGGATTCACCAGTGTAAAACGAGCAAATTTAGCCAAAAGAGTCTTTTTTGCTGAAGCAGCTTCTGCAGAGGTTCAACCATCACAGTTCTTCTTATTAGAACAGCAGACTCTTAATCCCTCTTGTGTGGATAGAGGGGAAAAATCTTACTAAATGCATTTTGCTATTTGGAACATTAGAGGATTTAATAAATCCTCTAAGCATACAATAGTTAAGCATTTTATACAAGAGTATAAACTCTCTTTAATAGCTCTCCTAGAAATTAAGATTCCTGAAAATAAGCTCCCTATGTTAGCAAGGAAAATTACAAAAAGCTAGAATTGGATATCAAATGTGCATGAAGCCAGAAAATGCAGAATATGGATACTCTGGGATTATGAGTCCTCGTCAATACAAAATGTTATATCAACTGAGCAATTCATTACTTTCTCTATTGAATCCAGATATGGTAAATTCTCTAGTTTATGCACAATAGTTTATGCACACAATCAAATGTCAAGCAGGAAAATCCTATGGAGGAAACTGTTGGAATATAAGCAAAATGCAACTGGTCCATGGATTATTGGAGGGGACTTTAATACAATTGCAAGTAGTGAAGAGAAATTAGAGGATTGCCAGTATCTGAAGCTGATACAGAAGATTTCCAAAATTTCATTAACACTGGTCAATTGATGCATTTAAGAACTATTGGCTGCTATTTTAGGTGCAATAAGCAAGAGGCAGAGAGCAGAATCTGGACCAGATTAGACAAATGTTTAATCAATGAAGACTGAGTTCATCTTTATACCTCCAGTCAGGTGGAATATCTTATGCCTAGATGCTCTGATCATTCTCCAGCTTTATTATCCATTGTTGATGATGATGTGAAGGGTAAAAGACCATTCAAATTCTTTAATATGTGGGTGAAGCATTCTGATTATTTCTCAACTGTTAAGTCAATTTGGGAGCAAAATATTGAAGGATACAAAATGTTCAGTTTCCACTCTAAGCTCAAAAAGCTGAAGTATGTTTTAAAGGAATTGAACAAAAAGCACTTCATGAATATAAGTGAGCAAATTTGTAGAGCAAAGGTTGAGCTAGATGATTTACAGAGACGGCTTAGCAATAATCTCTTCAGCTCAGACTTAATTACAAGAGAAAAAGAATGCATCAAGAAATATGACAGGTTGCTTGACTGTGGATACTCATTTTACAAGCAAAAACCCAATATTAACCGGAGTCTGCAAAGGCATAAGGGGTCAAAGTTATTCCATTCTACCATGAAAAAGAAAAGACATCTCAATAAAATTCTGTCACTACATACTAAGGATGGGATTAGAATTACTAATAAATCTCAGGTGATTGCTGAAACTATTGGATATTATAAAAATCTGCTTGGTACCTCAGTTCCTATCTCAACTCCTAATCCTATGGTAATTGCAAATGGACCTCAACTCACATCTGATCAAAGGCTAATGCTTAGTCTACCTGTAACAAGAGAGGAAATTAAGAAAGCTATCTTTTCTATGTCAAATGACAAAAGCCCAGGCCCTGATGGATAATTGCATTCTTCTTCAAAACCACATGGGAAGTCATCAGTGATGAATTATTTGAAGCAGTTGAGGAGTTCTTCAGCTTAGGAAGATTGTTTGGTACATTCAATATCACTTCTATCACTTTAATTCCTAAAATTCTCAACCCTCAGCTTGCTTCTGAGTATAGGCCAATATCTTGTTGTAATTGCATATACAAAATCATATCTAAAATCATTGCATCTAGGATCCAAAAAGTTATGGGTTCTTTAACTAGTGATGCTCAAAGTGCTTTCATTAAGGGAAGACTTATATCCAGCAATATCCTCCTGGCGCATGAAATCGTCAAACACTATAGCAGGAAGCATACATCCCCTAGAGCAATTTTGAATATTGACTTGAGAAAAGCTTTCGACACAATTAGCTGGGATTTTATCAGAGTAATGTTGGAAGGTTTGGGTTTTCCTGAAATCATGATTTCCTGGATCATGAAGTGCATTATAACATCTAAATTCTCCATATCTATTAACGGTTCTTTTCATGGATATTTTCAAGGAGCTAGAGGACTTAGACAAAGAGACCCAATTTCACCATACTTGTTTGTTATTGGAATGGAGTACTTGTCTAGGAAGCTAAACACACTCAAGGATGATAAGCTCTTCAAATTTCATCCTAAATGTTCAAATCTGAAGCTAACTCATCTTATCTTTGCAGATGACCTCTTATTGTTTAGCAAAGCTGATTTGTGCTCAATATCAAGATTATGAGACTATCTTAAGGAATTCAGTCAAGTTTCTAGGCTGGAACCAAATCCTTCAAAGTGCACTATCTTCATGAGTGGGGTTGATGATAATAGGAAGTATCAAATTTGTGCTCATCTAAATTTCTCTGAAGGAATTTTACCTATAAGGTACCTGGGCATGCCATTGATTTCAAGAAAGCTTTCTTGGCTTGATTACAATCCTATTATTAACAAGATAGCAGACCAAATCCATAGTTGGCAAGGCAAGAGCTTCCTGTCATACGCTGGGAGGTTGCAGTTAATAAAGTTAGTTATTATGAACATTCAATTTTTTGGATAAGCAATTACATCTTACCTATAAAAGTGCTGGAGAGGATTGATAGCATGTGCTCTGATTTCTTATGGGGACACAAAATTCATTTGGTCTCTTAGAATTCAGTTTGTCAGGATTTTAAACAAGGTGGTTTGGGTTTGTTTTCTGTCAAATTCTGGAATTATGCAACAGCTGCTAAATTGCTTTGGATGATACATCTCAAAAAAGATATTCTTTGGATCAGATGGGTTCATGACCACTACTTGAGAGTTGAGACAAACTGATATCTGGCAGGTTCAGGCAAAAGAAAGTGACTCATGGATGTGGAGGCAACTTATAAGAGTAAGGAATATTTTGAAGAACAAGTCTGGAAGTGTGGCTAACTTGATGAATGTTATAAATAGCTATTGTACCAATGGCAAAGTCAGTATCTCTTCTATTTACAGAGCTATATTCCAGCAACAGAGATTGTTTGAAGGATCAGATACTATCTTGAGGGTGGCATTACCCCAAGAACTCATTCATTCTATGTCTAGCATCCCTTTCTAGATTACTCACACAAAATAGATTGCATAATATGAGGATGCTAAGCTCAAATCAATGTGTTTTATGCCCTACTAGTCATCACGTTGAGACCTGCCAACACATTTTTTTTGAATGCCAGTATTCTGCTTGTGTCTGGAATAAAATAATGGAAAAGATGAAATTCAATTGGAGATCATGTTCATGGGATCTGATTTTGAACTGGTATAACAGGAGCTTGAGGGGAAGAAGCTACAAAAAGAAAGTGAAAAGAGTTACACTGTCTGTTTCAGTGTACATGTTATGGCAGGAGAGGAACTACATAATTCTCCAACAGCAGAGAGCAGCTAGAAGCCTAGATAATCTCTTCCGTGCAATTAAAATCAGTGTATATACAAAGATTTTGAATGATAAAATATCACAGTATATGATACAATATATAGAAAGCCTATCATAATGAAGACTGGATTTCTAAAATCAGTCTGTTGATTTGTAACTTTGATATGTACAAAACTTCTTATACTTGGTGATGAATAAAAATTTTATTCATTGACCAAAAACAAATACTACAGGTAGCGACCTTTTTAGAACACTACCAATATAATAAAATTTCTTTAGCTCATGTAATTGCCATAAATTACAATTAGTTTGTGGTGTCATCTTTCTCACTTCATTTCCATACAGTTAGTTTGTGATGCATCTCATAGTGAGTATACTTGCTCAGATTCATGTCCGAATGTCTGACAACTTATCTTGGTTACTATTCTTATGATGATTTTTTTAAATGTTTATTTTAGTATCATTGTATCACAAGGGAAATATTAAAAAATAAGAAAAATAAGATACGTATTGTAAGCTCGACATTGTAAATCTTAAATGTTAAATGTTATTTCTTTCTTTGCTACTACTCTTTTTTTTTGTTCTTTTCATGATCTATTATGATTTTTTTATTGGGTTAATTTTTCTGCAATAAAGGTGTTTGACGAATTCCTCTTCAATCAGGTGGAGGAGTACAAAAAGGAAAGCCAAATAATTTTCTGCTGCTTTCAATGGAAAGAACCACATAGTCCTCCGAGACATCGAAATCTTTACTCCTCTTTCAAGGTATGGGTTGTCTTTCTTTGAATTCCGATTTAAATATATAGATATGTTTTATTTATGGATCGTATGCTTTTGTTTTGAATCTTTTGATATACCAATCAACGTAATTTGATAAAAGAAAATCTATTTATCTACGATAATTTCAATTCCTAATGTAAAGTTGTTTATAAACAAAATATTAATAAATAAAACTAAAGTGGCATTATACAAAACGCTAGAAGCAATACACACAGGGGTACATATTATGTGTTAACAAAGAGCACTAATCCATGCTTTGCACGGAGTAACCACTAGTTGTATGTGATACAACTTGCTAATTTTGGTGTAAGGACTTGCATATTTGGAAATTAAGTAAATCAGGATTCATGGGGCACTTAATTTCTTTCTCTAGTGGCACTTAATTTCTTTCTCTAGTTGTAGCCACTTGACTTGGTTATATCAGCGTCGAAAGTTAATGATAGAAAGGATAGATGAGATGGAGTTCAACGATTTGATTTCCTCCTCTAATTATAAAGGAGTTGATACGTGTCAAATCCTCCTCTAATTATAAAGGAGTTGATACGTGCATTAGAGGAGGAATATAGCTAATGTCGATCAAATAAATTACGAGAAATGGGAGAGTATCCTGCACTCTCATCCCAACCATCCAAACTCATTGTACTCATGAATTATTTAACATGAGGTATATTTAAGGCTCTAATTAAGAGCTAACTCAGGACATGGGAAGACCAATGAGGGTCGGTAGGTTATGAAACTCCTAAGGTAATTTCTCTTATCGTTTCATCTGTTACTTTTTTCTCCATATATGTCATTTATCTTTGTATGGTAGGGGGAAAAAGCTTGTCTTAGTGATATTGTTGTGCTATTTAGAATCACATTTAACAATTTAAAATGCAACATTTGCTAGACCCCCCATCTCTTCTATACTTACTTTCCTATCAATTTTTATTTTTGTTTTTAGAAACCAACATGAGATGGAAGAAAGAATTAGTCATCCCCTAGGATGAAGTGATTAACCCAAGTCATGTATGTTCATTTGTATGAGATGGTGGTAATTTTTTGAGTAGATGGAGACAACAAGGAGCTCGTGTGTCTTCTACTCATGGCTGCTACTATTCAGTCATACCAGGCTGGCTGAATCGATGACAAAGTGGAGATGTTACCCACAAGTTAAACTTTTACTCATGTAGGTTTTTTCTATTTGGAGTAACATTTAATTAAAATTAAGCTTCATTAAACTTGTTGAATGTAGTTGTATGAGCAAAAGCTGCATCTTAAACTCATTAGTATTTACATTTACAGATGAGTTGTGTGTATTATTGTATGAGACTTTCAATATATAAATGGTACTCTGTGTGTGTCTCTGCGTGCGTGCGTGCGTGGTGTGCGTGTTAATTACAAATTACTCAGTGTGCGTGCGCACACGTCAGTTACAAATTACTGTTCAATTTTGAAAAGCCTCTTGTACGGTTACTTCAGTGGTTGAACTTCAAAGCCCGTACAGTTAGCAAAAATACGGACAGTTTTATTCGTAATATCTATCTGCATACTTGTCTTATAGAGGATGAAGTTTTTTCATAGTAGATTCAAGATGCTACCGATTTGTAATCTGGATGGTTTCAAATATATGCTTCAATAGGGAAGCTTACCTTCTTTTACTTCTTTTTGTTAAATATATTAAGTGCACATAATTGTAGGGTATTATCACTGATCAGCAAGGCATATTTATGTGTTCGGGAAGCTTCGATAGCCAGGCATATATGTATCAGAGCTCCAAATCTCGCCTCCAATTAATTTATATTCCCTCGCTAATCGAAATTATATCCAAATCCGAAGTAACATTAAGATTGAATAAATTGAGTTGGAAATTCTCGGTCCAAGGTTCACTTCTGACAGTGGTCAACATTTAATTTAAATTCGAATATGAACTGAAATCAGATCTGAAATTGAAGACAACTTAATTTTCTGATTACAATCTTGTTTCCTTCAATCGTGACCTTGTATCTCTGAAAATTCAGTCTAGATTAAGTTTTTATCTTTGATCCCTGCGGCTTTGCTTCTCTTTGTTGTGGTTTCATTTTCTCATGAAGATTCTCCTTGTGAAGAGCACTACGTTCACAACCTCCATTTTATGCTAGGTCATAAATATCCACCATTGTTTCCTAGATTACAAAATGCTGCTATATACAGATGTCACTTGCTTCACATCATAATGAAATCGTGAAGCCATCATTATATGTTCAATTTTTTAACTTCTTAATCTTGGATACATCTATAGGTCTTCGATATGTTTCTAACATCTCAGTCTTGTGGCCTTGTATACATCTATTATATGTCTTTGATATGTGTAACTCCTAGCATAAATTGGAAATTTCTAAATACACCAAAAGGAGTATCTGAAATGTCCACATCAAGTATCTGTATCAGAGTGTCAAAGTCAACATGCATCTGATACATGTATGTCTATTTCATCAAAGTAACCATAAAGTATGGACAGTTACTAGTAATTGACTGTTCCTCAGATTGAACTATCCAAGGTACACTTGCCTTAGTGTGCTTGTCGCCCAGGAGGCGGGTTATATGTGTATAGGGATGACAAGGGTTCTGACTATATTAAAAACCTATCTGAGGTTTCCTCTTTGACTCTTTCCAAATTTCGAGGCAAGGAGATTTAAGGTTAGTTGCATATGCTGGATGAAATCAAGTTTGATTATTGGAAATTCTCAATATTTAATTAATAGTGAAGGAAAAAATCACTTGGACAAGAGGCTCAAGGCAAGGTGATACACGTTGGTATTGATAATTAAGTCAGAAAATCAATATTGCTGTATGAGAAAGGTCTAGGATAGCTATGGTTGGTTCAAGTCATTAAGGATACAGCATGAAGATGATACAGTTGCCATTCAATGATGAGAGAAAAATTAAATTTAAGAATCTAAAGCCTTTATTTATTTCATCGAGAAAACTTTTAGTCATTGCAATTTGGTTCAACGGTGATGTTCAGATGCAAATGGTAGCTTCTCTTCAACATACTCTAGTGTTCCCTTGAATACGAGAAAGGTTAACAGGCTCAATTGGCAACTTACTATTTGTAAGAGCAAATAGGGATTTTGCTGGTCAGAAAGAAATTTGTTAATTAAGTAGTACATTTGCTTTAGTTAATTTAGTACAACAGAAAAGAAATATGGCTCTGAAGTCTATGTGGGTTTCTACTAAAATTATTGAGACGGTGTATTAACTGTTGGCGGTGCTTTTAGACTTAATGAAACTTCAACCGCATCACGTTTCATCCACCACAAGGTAGTACAAAGACCCAATTTGGAATCGCAAGCTAGCCAAAATGCAAAGCCATTTGTCTGCTCGCCATTAATTGCAAACACAAACAATCTTATACACTAAGTGTCCCTTGACGCAAGTTACATTACCCTATAACCTGAATTCGGTAACAGAAGGATCATCTCAAACTCAACCCGTGATAATACTCGGATAATACATCTTAAACACCGCTATGCACAAAATACCAATTGATCCAAACATGCTCTCAGGCAACAAAAAAGAGAAAAAGAGCAAGAATTTTAAGAAAATTACCACCGCTCCCGTGTTCATGTGACTGATATCCGCAGTAACTCCAGGGGCGTTAACAACATCATAGAGATGAAGAACTGACACCAAAGGATTCATCTTCATCAGCATCGCAAGAGGCTGGCCTATTCCTCCAGCAGCACCCAAAATCGCAACTTTGAACCCTGGAGCCCCTCCTTTTGATCGGCAATCCAAGCGCGTCAGTGAAGAACTCTCGTCCATCTTCAATTTTTTAAAAAAAAAGTCAGTAATAAAATCTAGTAGAAAACCTAAATTCAGCAACTGGACTAAAATCGACTGGTCCTCCTCTCTACTACTTTGTGAACCCCTACCAAGATCCCAACTTTTTATCAGAGACCCAAGCATAAAATCGAAAACCAAGAAAAACCCAGAACCGAAAAGTGCAGAAACATCGAGAATTACGAGAAAATCAGTCTAATTGTAGAGGATTGATAATTGACCTGAAGGTTAGAGGGGTTCAAGTGAGCAGAGATCCTCGCGATGCGCCGCAAAGCTTCAGATTTGGGCTCCATCGTCTACACTCTGATGTCTGAAAAAAGTTCAAAGGGAGAAGGAAGAAGGGAAATCTTGAGATGGAGAAAGCTTGGCCGCTGGATTGAGTTCGTTGCAGAGAGGAAGACGGGAAGCCGACGCGACCGAGATTAAAAAGGATTGATGATATCAATTATATATATATCAATTCAATTTTGGGGATAATCGGGTAGCGTGCCACTGTGGAATGTGGAACCTGGATCCCAATCATTATCGTGCTGGCCCAAGCTCCAAGGCTAAAAAAAATGAAAAATCAAAAAATAGGAAAACTTGTATTATCATTGTTTGTTGGGAAAATTGTGTCCAGGTCCCAAAAGTGGGAACTTCATGTGACAAGCCCCCTCGTATTTCGGCTCATGTGTATTAGCCCCAAATACGCACAGTATTTGTTATGGGACCCCTAACTATTCTTTTTCAGAAAAACAAAGGCGGAAGTTACGCTCTTGCCCTTCTGATGGGACTGAACTCGGTTAACGCGCCCCATTCTTATTCAAGTACTCTCTTTCTCTCTCTCTTCCACCTCTTCGTTGTCTAAGAAACTCGACATTGCATCGATACTCACGTCACCACCATCAAGAACTTAAGCCATTTTCGAAGCGGAGAACTATTTCCGGCGTAAATTCTTTTTGCAAATGGCTAAGGAATTTTTTTGTATTCACTGCCATGGGCGGGGGCATAGCTCCCGCGATTGTCATCATAAGCTTATCGCCCGTGCCCCTCCGAGGCTGATAACTATCCCGGCCAACACCTCCAGCACCATCCGGCATCTGTCGGCTTACGCCATTTTCTACCTTGAAAGTGGTCGTCCATCCGTGCAGGAGCTCCGGGAGATGCTAGCCTATCGATTCAATTTTAGAACGAGGCCCCACCAAATCAAGCAGGCAGCTGGAAACAGTTTCATGGTGCAGTTTCCAAGCGATCCCATACTTGCCCAAGCTGTTCAACTCGGACTGATAGATATGGGCACATTTAAGGGTAGATTTCGCCATTGGGAGGAGGATCTGAGGCTAGTAACGTTGCCGCAAACTTTTCCAGTATGGATTCGGCTATTCAATGTCCCATACCACCTGTGGAATTTTGAATTTCTTCGCTCGCTGCTCATGGGAGTCGGTGAATGTGTCATGTGCTCCAGGGACGTCATAACACATTCTAACTTCGTAGACTGCAGAGTTCTTCTGAAGGTTAGGAATTTATCTGAAATCCCTAAGAGGCTTAGGTTCCGTTACATCTCCCCCGGTGACGGAAACATAAAGGAAGGCTACGCCGTGACGCAGGTCCAGAGCGGGGAGAATTTGGAATTGCTTCAGGAATCCACGTCCGAGTTAATTGAGGTTGTTTGGGACGGGAGAAACATGACGGTCGAAAGAGACCAGTGGTAGCTGTTTCTCCGCAACCAAGGAGTCGGGGGTTCTAATTATCCCAGAGCTCTCTCAACACCCAATGATAATCGCCCATTAGACCCAGCCGGGGCGGATAGTGGTTCCACGGCTCCAAGCTCTCCATCCTCACATCGCAATAAGTCAGGTCGGGGAAAAAGGAAGGCAACTGACGGTGAAAGGGGTTTCTCATATCGCTTTCGATCCAGCGAAGGTAGCAACAAATGAAGATCCGGCACCAATCGAGTTTAACGCTTAACGCATTGGCCCAGTTTTATTTATATTTTTCATCTGAACAAATACAGTTTTAATTTTACCCCTTCTTCGGGTCAGTACTGATTTTCTTTGTACTTACTTATGTTAGCTGGCGTGTTAGTACTGACCAGTTATATCTATATTTACTGCTGTTTTTATGTGTTAGTTCTATATACTGAGTTAATTGTGCGGGGTAGTTCTAATGTGTAGCATGTTAGTTCTATTAGGTACCATGACTGTTTTGTTAGGTCTATTGTCTGTTTTGTTAGTTCTATTATCTGTTGTGTTAGTTCTAATTGACTATTTTGTTAGGTCTATTGTCTGTTTTGTTAATTCTATTGTCTATTTTGATAGTTCTAATTGACTGTTTTGTTAGGTTTATTGTCTGCTTTGTTAGTTCTATTGTCTGTTTTGTTAGTTCTAATAGACTGTTTTGTTAGGTCTATTGTCTGTTTTGTTAGTTCTATTGACTATTTTGTTAGTTCTATTGTCTATTGTCTGTTCTGTTAGTTCTAATGCTCAGTGTGTTAGTTGTGTTAGTTATTTTGTTAGTTCTATTAACGCTCTTGTTAGTTGTAATGAGAGTTAGTTCCATTAACACTCAGTATGTTAGTTCTATGTGTTTTCGTGTTAGTTCTAATGCTCAGTGTGTTAGTTCTGTATAGTGGCATGCTAGTTCTAATGTGTAGCATGTTAGTTCTATTAGGTACAATGTCTGTTTTGTTAGTTCTATTGTCTGTTTTGTTAGGTCTATTGTCGGTTTTGTTAGTTCTATTGACTATTTTGTTAGTTCTATTAGGTACAATGTCTGTTTTGTTAGTTCTATTGTCTGTTTTGTTAGTTCTAATGCTCAGTGTGTTAGTTCTGTTAGTTCTATTGTTAGTTCTATTAACGCTCTTGTTAGTTCTATTGTCTGTTTTGTTAGTTCTAATAGGTACCATGTTAGATCTATTTTAAGAAGTGTGCTAGCAAATCGGACAATAGTCAGATCTATTTTCATTACATGTTTTACGATAGTCCGCGATAGTTTTATTTCAAAACACACTTAGTCATCGCTAGTTTCATTTCAATCACACTTAGTCAGCGATGGTTTCATTACAGGTTTTACGATTATGCCCTTCCAGATGACACCGAGAACATTTAACTGCCCGGGTGTAAACAGTTCTGTTGTTGATTCGCCTGGTCTTATTTCTCCCTTTCCTTTTCGTTGTAATTGGAGGTAGGATCTGTATCTCATCCCTTGGCACGCTGCGTTTCTCGTAGTCAGGTATAGGGTAGATGATAGGCTCGTAGCTCCTTTTAAAGGCGTCAACCGTCATAAACCAGTCACAGAATTGGTAGACATCCCTTTTCATAAACATAATGCTTGCGCATGCATGTTTGCAAGGGACACTGGTGATAGAACTAACATACAATCGTGTAGAAGTAACAAAATAGCTACTAGAACTAACAGAAATCCCTATATGTATTAATAGAACTAACATGCATGCAATCGTGTAGAACTAAGATGCATGCAATCGTGTAGAACTAACAAAATAGCGATTATAACTAACAAAATAGCCATTAGAACTAACAAAATAGCGATTAGAACTAACAAAATAGCCATTAGAACTAACAAAAACCCGTTCAGCAACAACACGTTGATTAGAACTAACAGGTCAACGATTACAACTAACATATTGTTGAAATGCATCTGAAATCCAGTTTAACATTCAACATAGACAAAAAGAAGACGATTAGCACTAGCGTTCGTTTACTTCGCAGTTAACCTACATGTCTTGTGGGACTTGCTCTTTGCAAGGTTGGACTCGCTCATTGCAGTGTATATTCTGCAAATCATCAGCTTCTTTAAAAGCTTTCATGTGAACCTCTTTCAGTCCAAGATTGTGGCAATTAATCAACCATAGACATCATGTTCCCCTCGTTCTCAATAGGAAATTTCAAGCTTCCAGCTGTTTCATCTTCGTATGACAGAATTAATGACTCATATGGAATACCTAACCTCTCTGCCACATCAAATTTGAGATCCAGGATGGTGGTTGAGGAGTTAATCTTCAAAAATACCGCTTTGTACCATGAAGAGACAATGCAAATGATGTCCTTCTCAGCCATTTTGAAGAGAATGTAAGATTAATGGCGCGAGTAAAGGAGAGAATTTTGGTCTGAGGAGAAGTAATGGATAACTAAATAGTTATTGCTCATGATGGGTAAAAAAAGGGGGGAAATTTCCCTCCATTTCTTCCATCTTATCGCATTAAAGAGGAGTGTCTACTGTTAAGGGACGGCGCCTCGTCTGGGGAAGAAGGAGAAGGGCAGTATCGCATTTTTTGAAAAAATACAATCTGCTTTTGTACAACGCTGACGTGGAGGGGGCTTAAAACATTAGTCTTCACTTTTTGGGGCTAATACACATGGGCCGAAATACGAGGGGGCTTGTCACATGAAGTTCCCACTTTTGGGGCCTGGACACAATTTTCCCTTGTTTGTTTCGCTAAAAAAAGAAGGAAATCAAAGAATAGTAGATAGGTAAGATGAGTTGTTACCATATTATTGATATAAGTGATTATTTAAGAAAATTTGAGAATAGGAGATGAGATAAGATGAGTTGTTACCATATTATTGATATAAGTGATTATTTAAGAAAATTTGTTTTGAGGTTGTTTGGTTGGTTAAAAAAATAAGGAAATGTATTATAAGAAACTTATTTCCTATAATAGGTTCTTTTCTTGTTTTTGGTTCATTCTTAAAAATAAGAGAATAGATAAGATGAGATGAGTTGTCATTATATTATTGGATGATGTGACCCACACTTAAGGAAATAAATTTCCTTGGTTTTTTGAGAAAATGGGTGGAAATGAAATGTTAATGAGATGATATGAGTTGTCACTATATTATTGGATGATGTTGGTGAATTTTAAAGGTGAGATGAGATGAGTTGGATGATATGACTCATTTCTTGTGTTTGGTTTATTTTTAAAAGTAAGAAAGGATATGAGATGTGATGAGTTAGTGGATAAAAATAGTTTTTTTATTAATAAAAGTGTATAGATTTTCTTTTCTTGGGATGAGTTTTATGGATGGAAATGGATAAAAATAATATTTTAATGAAAAAAAATACAAAGTTTTCCTTTTTTTGGTTTTTAGGAAACCAACCAAACAGCCCGTAAATAACAAAAAATTTCACTCATTTTTCACTTATATACCCCCTTTTCTTTTTGCAGCGTTTATATAATCTAAGTTTATAGGTTCAGCACTTTGATACCTAGTTTTGTTGTACAACGTGAGAATTTTCACCCTAATATTCTAAGAAAGATAACATGTGATTGCTACGTGGGAATATTCAGATGAAAAAAATTCAAATCTACGCAATAAAAGGTACCGAATAGTTAATTTTAAACAACTTAAGGTATATAAATGCTGTGAAAAAATGAGTAAGCATATATAAGAGCAAAAGGAGTAAAACTATAAGGCATTTAGGAAGCACTAAGCACGTTTAGCAAGTGATCAAAGTGGCTAATAAGCCAGTTTGAGATGTTTGGCAAGTGACTTATTTTTGCTTATAATCAATCAAAAAATACGCTACGTTTATACCCTACTTTTATGGATGGATTATAGACCACAAGGGTTGACCAAGTAAAAGACATATTTAGCCTTCATCATTTCACGAAATCCCAAGTTACACGTCATTTTTGGTGGATTTAAGTCTCTTTTTTGATCATTTTCATAATAATGATGTATTATAATCCATCTATTTTCCAAACATCTCGCTATTAAAAATAAATTATAATTCACTAAATTTGCCAAACTCTATGAATTATAATCTATTTGTAAACTATAATTCAAGTTATGTTCTAAACTGGGGTAGGAGTAGGATTAATCCTAGCCCAATTTTGTTCTAATACTACTACTTGTTGGCTAAAAAGGACTGAAAATCAATTTGGTCCTTGTACTTAAATTGGTCTCACTTCTCACACTTTAATTTTCTCAACTTAGTTCTTGTACATCTAGTTACATGTAAACTTAGCCCTATTTAACTCTTTGCTAAAACTTCCGTCAAATACAAATTAAAAGGACAATTCTACTCTATCTACAACTCGTTACGCAAACAAAAAAACAATTAGACATTTGTTTAGTGCTATTAAACGCGAGAGTAACACAGATCGTCCCTGTATAGAACTAAACTTATGCATGAAAATGCAACACCATCAATATGATGACTTTATACGACTCTTGTGTTAAAAGAACCGATTACTTTAAAATGCATTTAAAGTCGAGAAATAAAAACAATAAAATTGGAAAGTCTAGTTCAAGTGGTACGGTTTAAGGAGTAGTGGAGTTGGTTTTACATCTAAATTTCATGGATTCAGATCCTCTAATTGGAGAGAGTTCAATTTTCTCTATCGTTACTATCTATCTTGATTCCAATGGATGAGATCACACCAAGTAAGATTTTCACTAGCGGTTTTGACTAAGTGATTTTCAAGTTTACTAGTCGTTTTCAATACCAGAGTGGTTTTGAAGGTACTAATGAAAATATTACATGGCATGATCTCATCCATTACAAAGTGATGTGGACCGTAATGATCAAGAGAATTGGATATCCTCCAATTACTACCTAATTAGAGATGATACAAATCTAGATTTCGTTACACATTTCAAAGTTCACTAGGATGTCTTTAAAGATTCTACAATACTGTTAATTTATTATTACGGAAAATGAGGTCTAATTTGGAAACATAAAATGCATATTTTTTTCCCTTGGCAAAATCAGTGGCCTTCAGAAGTGACGAGATCCATCTCACGAGTTGAAATTGTAATTATCCTTGGGCTAGCCAGGGCCCATGGCCCGTCTGAATATGCGCTTTTTTTTTTTTTTTTGAAACATGATTTTGCTTCGCTGGCAAATGAAAGTTAATTGTATCGTCTTAGTTGTATAGCATCACACCATCGGCCAACTTCAAGGCTTTACAAAATGTTACTAATTTATGTCTGGTCCGTAAAATATTGGTTAAAAACGAGATCAAATGATCAATAGTTCAAAATTCTAATGCAACAATTTCGATTTTAGTTACCATAGTGTTTTGAATTTGTGGTAGATACTACCTATTTATAATCTGCATAATAATTATTTACAGCCACTCTACCGGTCAAATTTAGCATTCATCAACGTCCAAGCGAGGCACGAATGTGATAATAACATGTGAATCCTCATACGCAGTTAACTTTTCCTATAGCTCTTTATTGACTCGTTGACTTATTTTATAGCCTAGAACTGTTCTGGTAGTTGATAACTAGATATTGATTAGGGGTGAGCATAATACGGTTCTAATACAGTTTCAGATTTTTCAACTCGGTTTGGGCCGAACAGACAGCCTTCCACTTAAAGGCTTTAAAGTATTACGATATTAATACCTTGTCAAACTCCACGTGGTTAGGCCTGTCCGAACGGGAAGCTCCGGTTTCTTCGGGTTCGGGCAAGGCAAAATGCCATGCTTGGACCTCGACCCAAAGGGCCTGGGCCAAACCAATTCGGCCCAGAATTTTTAATTTTATTTTTTAAATTACTAAAAATTAGAATTTTTTTTTGCAAAAAAATATAGAATTTTAGAAGCAATTAAAATGTGCGAAATTTTGGCAAAAATACTATCTTATTATTAATCACTTATAATTATATAATTTACAAAATTTATAGAAATTAAAATAATAAAAAAATAAATTCTTTATTATTAATCACGAATAATTAATTTTTTTTGGAAATTATCGCATCGCAATAAATAAATACATCCCAGCTGGGTTGACACCTACTCATCTATATCACTATCATTTATAAATTTTTTTAAATAATTTATCACAGATTATAGTTAAAAATAAAAATTACAAATTATAAATAACTTTGTACTCTTTATCTCCTATTGTCAACTCATTAAATATATCTTCAATACTTTCTATACAGTCGATGTCTTAAGTTTTCTTCTTGTACCTCCACCAATCTTGTAAACACCTTACCGTATGTACAGTAGATGGATCTAGCAATGTTTTGTTGTCATCAATCAAACATCCTGATATGCTAAAGGCGCTTTTCGGAACTACGGTGAAGCCTGCACTATTAGTAAGTCACGAGCCATGATAGAAAGTATATAATATGAAACTGTTCCATATACTCTTCATCATTACAAAATATCAAAATCAATGTTATTTTGAGGTTTAACTAAAGATATAGGTAAATATTGTTTAATCTTAGAAATTTTTCTTATTAATGATCCTAATTCACAGCTATTACACATACATGTTAGCCTCTCTATCATCGATTGTTGTCATAAAGCTTACCTTTACCACATCTATAGCTTGTAGAACCTGTAGGTTGGGTTGTACTTACACAATATCTACCTGCCTACTCATCAAATGATCTTTGAAAAAAAAATATTTAATAGTAATATAATGAGTAAGAGCAGTAATTGTCTGACCGCCATCAGTTTTATTACTATGTTCTAATACAAAGAATTCAACAAACTTTGAGGCTAATATCCTTCAAGCATGCATCAATAAGAATCTCCAAACCAAAAATAATAGAAATAGGTCTAAAATACTTATTAAAATTACTTTTCATTTTAAAAATCATGTTTGAAAATAATTATCCATGTGGTAAGTATTACAAAAACATTTGAATATTTAAAACCTATAAAGTAGCTTGAGTAATAGTTAGATAATATCAACCGGATAATAACATAGTAGGTTCATAAAAGACTTGTATTATCTCTTTTACTGGACTTATAATTGCCCCTCATCATTAGTTATTCCATACGCATTATCAGAGCTAGAACTAGAAGTATAGAAAGCAATAAAATCATACATAATTTCTTTATACTCTATTGTTACATTTAACATTGCATAGGTAGAATTCCACATGTGATCAACATATTTTAGAATTAGCTTAGATTTTATATATATTTTCTTCTACATAATTGTTTCTATCTTTGAAATATTTATTCAGAAGTGTTGTACCATAGAAATGGCTAAGTAGTAATCTCATTCTAGGGGATGACCAAGTCTCAAATAAACTGTATGCCAACTTAAAACGTCATCGTGAAGGTCGAGCCAAAGGATGCCTTCACTCGGACCCTCTCAAGAGGGCTAAGTCGAAAGACGTCCTCACTCGAGCCCTGCTAATAAAACTCAATGCATTATCACTCGGTTGATCGAGTCAAGAGGCACCCTCATTCGAGCAGCCGAGTTGAAAGGCATCATTTCTCGCCCCCTTGGAAAAACGAGATGAAAAGCGATCTTTTCGAACCCATCGGCGACAGCTAGTCATCATGATATTAAATGCACGGTTGAAGTCATTATTACATACCCGCCGAAAGTCTTAATGATTCATCGGACCTTGTCAGCACCTTACTTCCCCTATCACCGTCGCATTAATCACAAAGGTGACTCCTACTACCCACTGTGTATACCTGTAAATTATTAGATGAATAAGCTGATTGCTTGGACTTGGTAAAAGTTATGCAAATGCCCTTCTGGATCTGCTATAAATAGGCACATTGCCTACTGCATGAAGGTACACAATTTTCTACAACATAACACACAACAACTACACTTTTCCTCCATTTAAGATCAATACTGACTTGACTGTCTGAGGAACCACCGGGAAACCCAACTTTGATCCTCTTACATATTATTTGTGTGTAGAATCGAACACTCTACTCAATAATCAACCACCAAAAAATATTGAGAAACCATAAACTCTCCATAATCCACACCAAACTCCCATATTAAATATCTAACATTAACAAGAAGTATTATGAGCATAAGCTATAACCCTAACTTTTTCATCATTTGTTTAATTTTATTAAATTTACTTTGAATAATTAAATTTAAAATATGACAAATGCATTTAATATAAAAAATATCATCATGGCATGACAATAGAGAAGAAGATTTGATATGATCTTTTAGTTACATTATTATTACTTGCATTATCTAGTGAAAGAGATTTTTTTTACAAATTTCTAATTTTGAAAGTTCTTCCATTATTGCAATATTTACATCAGCATGTGAATCTTTAAAAGAAATAACTCTTTTAAAGCCAAGTGTCATCAATCTAATATGCTGTGATACATAAATAACCAATTTGCGCTCTAGATATCCAAAGATCAGATGTTAGAGAAATATTCAGCTTAAGATTTGAAAATAAGAATTATCTTTGTTTCTTCCTCATGATAATATTTTAAAATATCACATTAACAAGATTGACAAGAAAATTTTTAAAATACGGGCGAAAAACTTTCTCTAATCATATCCTCAAATTCATAATCTTTTAATTTAAAGAGAAGGTTTTTAAGAATAATAAGCTTAATGACGCATTTTCTAGCTTAAATTAGATCGTAGTTCCATGAACTGAGGCTACCAAATGAAGATGACTAAGAGAGTAAAGATTGACGGATGTCGCCTTGAGATATTACTTGTCCTTTATTATATTTTTCCAAATGGCATTTGAGGTGGTTAGTGTTAGCCCTTATGTTTTGATGATGTTCTTAAAACCACCATTATCGGTACTAATGGATTATTGAGTAAAAATGTAGTAAATCTATTTATCAAGCTCGTTAGTGCCATTAATGGAGGATGGATGGAATATATGCTACAAAGATGATATCCAAAGGAGGAGGAGGCCAAGAGATGAAGCAACGTTAATTCAAGAACGACAAACTCGAATAAAAGCTTCATCCGATTCAAGCTAATCAAAGCTCAAATATTGCTTTCAATATGAGGATATTAGCTTTTTTTTTATGTTTCTCTCTAGTGCTAGAATGTAGGCAAAGAGTCACTGTGTTTACTTGAAGCTATTGGGACTCACACACATGTTTTCTTTTTTAAGCTTTTAAGCCGTTTTCACAAAACCTTATTTTTCACAAATACGAGGACCTATCTGCAAAATTCTTTTTTCAAACAGTTTGTTTTTAGTATCAAAAACATTTTACAAAGTTTCAGATTTTTCAGAGGTCAAATAAATATTTTGCAAATATTTTAACTTGGCCAAAAAACTGTTTTCCAGCATATGTCAGAAAGCGGTCGACCGGAGACCGGTCGACCGCACGTGTCATCTTTTCTTACTGGTTTCCAGAGAGGTCGTCGGTCGACTGGGCCGGTCGACCGAACTCTCGATTTTTTCATCGGTCGACCGCTCCGGTCGACCGACAATGTTTCTGCTGGTTTTCTAAATTTTTGAAGCAGCTCGCGGTCGACCGAATTTTTCGGTCGGTCGACCGACGTGATTTTTCGGTCGACCGACGTTTCCTTTCGGACGATCGAAGTTTTTCTTCAGTCAACCACGACTTTTTCAAAACGGTCGTTTGGCCTCGTTTGTTGTGCTTTCACTTATTAGTGCTTGGCTCAGTCTGAGCTAACACTCTGAAAAGGGGATTATCTTCCTAAACAGGAAGATTGGGTTTTGTTTTTTAATGATTTAATATCTTCTATAAAAACCCCCCAGACTGCTTCTTCTTCCCCTAGCCCTAACGTTTGAAAACCAGAGAGCTGTTTTCTGTTTTCCTGAGAAAAATTTTCAAATCTGTTCTCTGTTTTCTTCTCTGTGGTTTTGTGTGAGTTTCCCCTCCCAGCTTCAGTAACTTCTTCTCTTTGCCATAGGGGCTTTGTAAAGAGAGGTTCTTGCATACTTTATCTTGCTGTGAGGTTAAGATCTTGTGTGGGATCTACTGTGAGGGAGTGATCTGTTGAGATCAAACTGTGTAGTGAGAGAGATCGTGTGGGATCGCTGTGTAGACAAAGTTCCGGCTTCCAAACCGGGTGTGTAGTGGATTTCTCCTCGAGAGTGGGGAGCGGGGACGTAGGCCAGAGGGCTGAACCTCGTTAACACATCGCGCGTCAAGGATAACAATTCCTAACCCTCTCTTATTTACCTTGTTTGCATCTTTTTACTGTGGCTTGCTTGTTGTTTGTTTTAAATTGCATATTAGAGCCTTTTGACCCTAATCACCCCCCCCCCCTCTAGGGTCCAACAATTGGTATCAGAGCTTGGTCTCTATATTAATTTTTGGTTTAATCACCTTAGAGAAAAGATCAAATGGAGGCTTCTTTGAATATGCATATGTTAGAAGGACAATCCACAACTAGACCACCTCTCTTCACCGGGACTAATTTTGCTTATTGGAAGGCTAGGATATGAGAATTTATCTTTGTTGTATTGACCTTGACATCCTAGGGCTCATAGAAAAGAAATATGTAGAGAAGTCTAAAGTTGAGAACATGTCCGATGATGAAAGGTGTTCGCGGGAAAATTTATGCCTTTCTTCATTGATATCATTGCTATC
>BQKN01065926.1:67220-149272 GCA_022839385.1 Asparagus kiusianus | reverse complement strand
TCGTCGAGCTGTATTGTGGGACCTATAGGCAATTTTATACGCCTACAAAAGGCACCTTGCCAATCTCAATGCTAAGGCCATGAACGCCTTAATTTGTGGTCTTTCCCCCAATGAATACAATAGAGTCTCTACGTGTGCAACCGCATATCAAATTTGACAAAAATTATGTGTCACACATGAGGGAACACCCCAAGTTAAGGAGTCTAAGATTAGTGGACTTATGCATGATTATGAGCTATTCAAAATGCTTCCTAATGAATCCATTGATGCTATGTTTTCCCGTTTTACTAATATCATCAATGAATTACATGGTCTAGATAAGCAACTATCCATTCAAGAGATGAACTACAAGATACTTCGTTCCTTGACTCCGGCATGGGAGCCCAATGCTACGGCTATTGAGGAAGCTCATGACCTCACTACTTTAGCTCTTGATAGTCTTATCGGAAAGCTTAAAGTGCATGAGAAGAAGCTCAAAGGGAAAGAGAAGGAGGAAGTGCCATCACGTGAAGTTGAGGAGCCGTCACCAAAGTTGAAGACCATAGCTCTCAAAGGAGCTAGTGACAACTCATCTTCGTCATCGGAGAGTGAAGTTGATTTTTCTAGAGAAGTGGCTCATCTCTCTAGAAGAATCTCTAGACTTATAAAAATGAACAAAAAATTTAATCCTCGATCTAACAACAAGTTTTCCTCTCATGTAGGTAAATGTTTTGAATACAATGAACCGGGTCACATCGCTAAGGATTGCCCCAAGCTCAAAGAAAAGTACATGAAGTACAAGAAGAAGAAGGCTATGTATGCCGGATGGGAAGAATCCGAACCAAGTGATTCGGATAGCGATGATGAGGGAGCCAAATTTGCTCTTCATGACCCAAATGTTTGTTTCATGGCAAATGAACATGAGGTAATATCCGAGGCCGAAAGTAAATCTTTCTATATGCAATGTGACATAGCTATGGCTTTAGAAGAGTTGAACTTTGAATTTAAAAGAATGTCTAAAGAATACTCTTCTTTTAAAAAATTGCATGCCTCTTGTGATATTAAGCTTGAACAACTAACAACCTATCTAGCTCTAAAAGATGAATTGCTAGGAGATCTCGATTTCGAGAATAAGCAATTAAGATCAAAGATTAAAAGATTAGAAATTGAGGGTTGTAGGACTAGACCCACTCATGTTCATGACTACTATAACCACCATGGTAGAAATAGGTTTCATGGTTCTAACATCCGTACATACAAAAGAAATTTTGTATGCACCTATTGTATGAGACATGGACACATTTCTACTCATTGTAGAATTAAAGACAATAAAGATTTTTATGGCTTGATATGGGTACCCAAAGGTACCAAAACTACTAACCACCAAGGACCCAAGACATGGGTACCTAAAGCTACTACACCTTCATCTTCTTCTTTTGTAGGAAACATCACGGCAACGACGTAAGGAGATGTGGTACCTTGATAGTGGTTGCTCACATCATATGACGGGCAACAAAGAGTTATTTGCAACCCTATCAAGGATTGAAGGAGGCAATGTCTCCTTCGGTGGTGGTGAGAAAGGTAAAATCATTGGTATCGGTTCTATTGGTAAGAAACTCTCACCCATTATTGAAGATGTTTATTTAGTAAGTGGTTTGAATCATAATCTTCTTAGTATTAGTCAATTAAGTGATAAAGGATTTGATGTTTCTTTTAAACCGGATAAGTGCGTCATTAGTATGAATGGAAAAATTGTTTTTATTACAAATCACAAGTCTAATGTTTATATTTTTGATATGAATGAGTTAGTGAACCAAGATGTGAAGTGTCTTGCGGCAATTGATGAAAACCCTTGGATTTGGCACAAGAGACTTGGACATGCAAATATGGAATTGATATCAAAATTATCTAAGAAGAATCTTGTGAAAGGGCTACCTAGCTTGTACTTCATAAAAGATACAATTTGTGAGGATTGTGCCAAAGGTAAACAAACAAAATCCTCTTTCAAATCCATCAATGAGGTATCGACTTCTAAACCTTTGCAATTACTACATCTTGATTTATTTGGTCCTATGCGTGTTACCTCTCTTGGAGGTAAATACTATGTTTTTGTGATTATTGATGATTTTTCTCGTTTTACATGGACAATATTTCTTGCAAAGAAAAATGATTGTTTTGAAGAGTT
The DNA here is from genome assembly GCA_022839385.1 of Asparagus kiusianus. NCBI lineage: Eukaryota > Viridiplantae > Streptophyta > Magnoliopsida > Asparagales > Asparagaceae > Asparagus > Asparagus kiusianus. Next base: position 147,108 of record BQKN01065926.1, on the reverse strand, counting down.
TGCTAATCATGTTAAAAGAATTGAAAATAAAAAAGATTTGAAAGTTGTTAAAATTAGAAGTGATCATGGTGGTGAATTTCAAAATGAATTTTTCTATGATTTTTGTGCTCATCATGGTATAACTCATATGTTTTCCGCTCCTAGAACACCACAACAAAATGGTGTTGTTGAACGGAAAAATCACACCATACAAGAGATGGCACGCACTATGTTAAACTCATTTGATTTACCAAAATATTTTTGGGCGGAAGCCGTCAATACGGCTTGCCATGTTTTGAATCGTGTTTTGATTAGACCAAAGCTTAAGAAAACTCCTTATGAACTTTATTATGGAAAAACTCCTTTCATTGGTTATTTTCGTGTTTTTGGTTGCAAATGTTTCATTTTAAATACAAAAGATCACCATGATAAATTTGATTCCAAAATTGATGTTGGTATTTTCTTGTGTTATGCACCTCGAAGTAAGGCTTATAGGGTCTTCAATAAACGAAGCCTCGTTGTTGAAGAATCTATAAACGTTACTTTTGATGAGACTAATGTTTATTCTCAAGTTGTTTTGCCTAGGAAAGATGATGATGATGATATTAAGGGAGGATTGGACTTGTTGCAAATCAATGATACTCCCTCTATAGAAGCTCAAAAGGATGTAGATAGCTCCAATGCTCAAGATCAAGTTGAAACTTCTAAAGTCTGGAAATTCACATCAAATCATCCAAAGGAGCAAATCATTGGGAGTCCTTCAAAATGAGTTATTACTCGCTCAAAAGCCTTGAGTGAGTGTGGTAATGTTGCTTTCCTATCTCATATAGAGCCTAAAAAGATTAATGATGCTTTAAATGGTGAATTTTGGGTTTTGGCTATGCATGAAGAATTAAACAATTTTCAAAGAAATGAAGTTTCGAAGTTAGTTCCTAGACCTAACAATGCTAGTGTTATTGGTACAAAATGGGTTTTTAAAAACAAACTTGATGAACACGGCATTGTTACTAGGAATAAAGCTCGCTTGGTTGCCCAAGGATACAATCAAGAGGAGGGCATAGACTATGATGAAACCTTTGCACCGGTTGCAAGGTTGGAATCTATTAGAATGTTTTTGGCATTTGCTAGTTTCAAAAATTTTAAACTTTTTCAAATGGATGTTAAAAGTGCCTTCTTAAATGGTTTTATAGAAGAGGAAGTGTATGTTGAGCAACCCCCCGGTTTTATTGATCATGATTTTTCAAATCACGTTTACCGGGTACAAAAAGCTTTATATGGGTTGAAACAAGCTCCTAGAGCTTGGTATGCTCGCCTCTCTAGTTTTCTTGTTGAAAATGGTTTTTCAAAAGGAACAATTGATAACACTCTTTTTGTTAGAAAAAGGAAAAATGATTTCATTTTAGTTCAAATATATGTAGATGATATTATTTTCGGTGCTACTAATGAATCCTTGTGCAAGGAATTTTCTAAAGTTATGCAGGATCACTTTGAGATGAGTATGATGGGAGAGCTTACATTCTTTCTCGGGCTCCAAGTCAAGCAAACTAAGGATGGGATCTTCATTTCACAAAGCAAGTATGCGAAGGAATTGGTGAAGAAATTCAAGTTGGAGAATTCTAAGCATGCGCCTACTCCCATGAGCACTAGTGTTAAGCTTGATGCGGATGAAAGTGGTGAAGACGTGGACCAAAAATTATACCGAGGTATGATAGGTAGTCTTCTTTATCTTACCGCTAGTAGACCCGATATTATGTTTAGTGTGTGTGCATGTGCACGTTTTCAAGCATCTCCTAAAGCATCTCATTTAATTGCGGTTAAAAGAATCATTAAATATGTTAATGGTACTTTTAATCTTGGTTTGTTTTATCCAAGAAGCACTTCTTTTGATTTATATGGTTTTTGTGATGCCGACTTTGCCGGATGTAAGGTAGATCGCAAAAGTACTAGTGGAACATGCCAATTCTTAGGAAATTCACTTGTTTCTTGGGCTTCCAAGAAACAAAATTGTGTTGCATTGTCCACTACGTAAGCGGAATACATTGCCGCCGGCTTATGTTGTGCTCAAGTTTTATGGATGAAACAAAGTCTAGTTGACTATGATTTGAATTTCCAAAATATTAAAATCTTTTGTGATAACACAAGTGCCATAAATATTTCAAAAAATTCGGTTTTGCATTCTAGAACCAAACATATTGATGTACGCCATCATTTCTTACGCGATCATGTAGAGAAACTAAATGTATCCCTAGTATTTGTTGACACAAAATCTCAACTAGTGGATATATTCACTAAGCCTATTGGAGAGGATGATTTTTATCGCATAAGAAATGGTTTGGGCCTATGCACTATGTGAACGTTCTACATTGTGTGCTTGTTTAGTTGTAGTTTGTATTTCTTTTTACCCCATTTTTGATGTTGCCAAAGGGGGAGAAACCTCTCCTCATTTGTTGCATATACTTAGGGGGAGCTCATAGATAGGGAGAGCACCTGTCTATAAGTTATTTTATTTTTGCTCTTATAATGGTTGGTTGTCATCATCAAAAAGGGGGAGATTGTTAGCCCTTATGTTTTGATGATGTTCTTAAAACCACCATTATCGGTACTAATGGCTTATTGAGTGAAAATGTAGTAAATCTATTTATCAAGCTCGTTAGTGCCATTAATGGAGGATGGATGGAATATATGCTACAAAGATGATATCCAAAGGAGGAGGAGGCCAAGAGATGAAGCAACGTTAATTCAAGAACGACAAACTCGAATAAAGGCTTCATCCGATTCAAGCTAATCAAAGCTCAAGTATTGCTTTCAATATGAGGATATTAGCTTTCTTTTATGTTTCTCTCTAGTGCTAGAATGTAGGCAAAGAGTCACTGTGTTTACTTGAAGCTATTGGGACTCACACACATGTTTTCTTTTTTAAGCTTTTAAGCCGTTTTCACAAAACCTTATTTTTCACAAATACGAGGACCTATCTGCAAAATTCTTTTTTCAAACAGTTTGTTTTTAGTATCAAAAACATTTTACAAAGTTTCAGATTTTTCAGAGGTCAAATAAATATTTTGTAAATATTTTAACTTGGCCAAAAACTGTTTTCCAGCATATGTCAGAAAGCGGTCGACCAGACCGGTCGACCGCACATGTCATCTTTTCTTACTGGTTTCCAGAGAGGTCGTCGGTCGACCGGGCCGGTCGACCGAACTCTCGATTTTTTCATCGGTCGACCGCTCCGGTCGACCGACAATGTTTCTGCTGGTTTTCTAAATTTTTGAAGCAGCTCGCGGTCGACCGAATTTTTCGGTTGGTCGACCGACGTGATTTTTCGGTCGACCGACGTTTCCTTTCGGACGACCGAAGTTTTTCTTCAGTCAACCGCGACTTTTTCAAAACGGTCGTTTGGCCTCGTTTGTTGTGCTTTCACTTATTAGTGCTTGGCTCAGTCTGAGCTAACACTCTGAAAAGGGGATTATCTTCCTAAACAGGAAGATTGGGTTTTGTTTTTTAATGATTTAATATCTTCTATAAAAACCTCCCAGACTGCTTCTTCTTCCGCTAGCCCTAACGTTTGAAAACCAGAGAGCTGTTTTCTGTTTTCCTGAGAAAAATTTTCAAACCTGTTCTCTGTTTTCTTCTCTGTGGTTTTGTGTGAGTTTCCCCTCCCAGCTTCAGTAACTTCTTCTCTTTGCCATAGGGGCTTTGTAAAGAGAGGTTCTTGCATACTTTATCTTGCTGTGAGGTTGAGATCTTGTGTGAGATCTACTGTGAGGGAGTGATCTGTTGAGATCAAACTGTGTAGTGAGAGAGATCGTGTGGGATCGCTGTGTAGACGAAGTTCCGGCTTCCAAACCGGGTGTGTAGTGGATTTCTCCTCGAGAGTGGGGAGCGGGGACGTAGGCCAGAGGGCCGAACCTCATTAACACATCGCGCGTCAAGGATAACAATTCCTAACCCTCTCTTATTTACCTTGTTTGCATCTTTTTACTGTGGCTTGCTTGTTGTTTGTTTTAAATTGCATATTAGAGCCTTTTGACCCTAATCACCCCCCCTAGGGTCCAACAGTTAGTGGTGCTCTTATGACAAGCTTTAAAGAATATGGCTGCATAACACACATTTGTCCTTTTGGGTGAGAAGTTTGTCGTATTGATCCCTGATGATTTCTATATTCTCAAAGAAAGCTCGCACTTTGGATCTTGACCTTTTAGGAACTCTAGGTGTTGTATCATCGCTGGATTTGGGACAAACATTAGTAGTAGGAGGAGTAGTTGTAGTACTCATTTCGAGAGTATTAGAAAGTATAAGAGGAGAATATGAGAGTATAATTCTGTACTAGAGAGAATAAACGAGTATTAGAGAGAAGTAGATGAGTTTTTAATGAGGAAAACAAATAAAAACTCCTTTATTTATAGATGCATCCCTTAGCCTAATTACCAAAATACCCTTAAATTTTAGCCTTTTTGACGGTTTTTAGGGTATTTTGATAATTTAACCAAAAATAGCCGTTATAGGCTATTTACACTGTCCGAATGAGCCGAATCCTAGCCAGGTCAGGTCCAAGCTGGACATAGGCCTCTCGGTCCAATGGTTAGTGTTGATGGCAGTTATCAAACATGAGTTTATGTGTGGATTAATATGGGTGTTAGGGTCCTCAATCTTCTTCAGACGGTTGGTTCTCGGGTCGAGAGTCCTGTCCTGCACATGAAGAATATGTAAGAGGTCGGAGTTGGGATTTCCATTAGTTCCTCTGATGGTCAAGTGAGTTCAGAGTTTGAGTGGAGAAGAAAGAGAATTAATTGTTCAATCTTTTAGCAAGAGGATTGCTTACCCTAGGCAGCAAACATCAGTTACTTTTTATAGCAGATCTTAAGGGTAGATAGGTAACTCTGACCGAGTCAACCTAGTGACTCAGTCGTTATCTGCTTTATATGTGTTGGCTACAGAGGGGGATGAGTCACCCATTTATTTAATGTGAGGGTGACAAAATATGGGTGATGTTGATGAGGTCCGATGAGTCGTAAGGTCTTTCAGGGCTGAAGACATGATGATTCTAATCATTCATTAAATGTAATGGCAATCAACTATTGATGTGGGGCCCGAGGATACATCATCTTCCAACTCGTCTTCATGAGAGGGGTGACAAGTGATGCCTCTCGCCTTGATTTTGTGAGTGGACCGACAAGTTCCACCTTTTTAGTCGGTCTCGCAAGTTGTCGACCTGAACTAGTGGAAGGAAGAGGAGTGGGGTCGAGTCGAATGGTGCGGGCCGATAAGTACCGCCTTTTTAGTCGGTATCGCAAGTTGTCGACCCAAACTAGAAGAGGTTTGCTCAAGCGAAGAGTGAGAAAGCTTGTCAACCTGGCCCTTATTGGGAGTTGTGCCTAGGCTATTTGAGTCGTCCTGGCTAGGGTGAAGCCGAATGGAGGATTAGCTAATATGGGACACGTGTTGGATCTAAAAAGAGGATTAACACTTGTTAATTATAGGATATAACAACTAGTGTTCTACCCATTGAACCGGACAGGGTCAGGGCCGCCTGGTCTAGTGGCTACTTTTTAGCATTTGGACCGCGTCCAAATCCAAGCTGGGGCAGGCTCTTGAGCCCGGTTCAATCCAATGACTAACTAGAGAACCGTTACCGGCCCCTTAGTTTGGGCGTGGGCCTGACCTGGTTGGAACTCTCCGTTACCTTTCCCCAAATACCCAACATTAAGGTCATTGCCGCAGCTCTAAAAAGAAGACATTACAGTTCTATTCCTCCTCCATTTTGTTTCAATTTTTAATCTAGCTCCTAGGGTTTTTTTATATTTGATGCTCACAGGTTATTTCACTCATTGGTTGCAATTGTTTGTTTATTTCTTGAAGATGAGGCTTGTAACAACCGATAAAAATGATTGAATCATATCAAAATAACTCGGTTCACTTTGGCAACTCACTCGGTTCGGTTTCGGTTTGATTGAAAATGGTTTTAGATGACCGCACCGACCGTTTGCTCTTTCCTATTACTAGTATTTAGACTCGTGCAAAGCACGGTTTCTAAAAAAATTTCACAACTTGGTTGTAGCCATTGATATTAACCAAGGGCTCTTTATGATTTTATCCAATATGTTTTGACTCAAATTAATTATTCCATGTAATAGTATTAAACAATGGCTTTTATTAATAAAGAAAAGATTCATAACTTGTAGATCACGTAGAAGGGAAAAATAGCCAGACAAAAACACATAAATCCCCTTGGAAATCAACTATATATTAGAAGCGTGGAATTCAACACACAAAAATATTGAAAAAGCTGCCATATTAACCTCGGTTTAAACAATCATCCTCATATTTACTAAAAACATTTAGTTAACTGCAAACACCATGAAGGTCCGTGATGTCACTTCATCCAGAGAATATTTATTGCTTGAATTCACACACATAAGGGAGTACAGTGAAAATATAATCCTTGATGAAAAACATAAGAATTAAAGAGAAACAATGTTAACCCAAAAGTTGTCAGATAGTAAAGAGAAAAATAAGAAAGTTAAAAATCTGTTTTTTGGGCCATATTAGAGCTTATTTCGTCCATAATCATTACCATAGTACGGTTAATATATGTAATCAATAGATTTGAGGTACTCTTTAGAAATATAAAGATGAGAGCCTTATATAAAATTAAGAAAGATGTTACGGCCAAACTCTACATTTAAAAGGTGTTATTTCTAACAATTTCCTATATCTTGAGTGCAAGTTATAAATATGAAGCTTAAAGAATTTAGGGTCTAATGTAATGTAAAACCCTAAAGTAAAAAAAGAAACATGCAAAGGAGAAACATTTATCTCAGGCAGGACAATTTGAAATGAGAAAAACATATCTAAAACAAATATCAGCAAACAATTAGCAACAATCAAGTAAGTAATTAAGCAAAATGCAACACTATGAAAAAAAACAAATTTCACTAAAAACAAAGCAAAGCCCTACTAATTTTACATCTATCAACAAAAAAAAACTTTACCTTCCGCATTTACAGAGCTCTCGGCCACTGATTCTTCAACCGAGGGTTTCTCCTCCTCAATCCCGACCTCTTCGACCTTCATCTCTTCCTTTGTCTCAGTCACCGTCTCTTCTTCGACCTTCACCGTCTCCTCTTCCATCTTTGCCATCTTCTCAGCCTCCGTTGAGGTAGCGACTACGGTGACCTTCGCTCCTTTTGCCGCCCTTGCCTTCGCTCCCCTCTTCACCGCCTGAGTAACCATCTCGAGATCGCGATTATCCGAAACCCTAGAATTCAAAAACTAGAAATTGAAATTGAGAGAGAGAGAGAGGGGGGGGGGGGGGGTCTGGACATGATAGAAGATGTGTGAGAGAGAAGGATTCAAGCTCGGTTGGATTCGACAAAGAGAGGTGGTCTTTGAAGGAGGCGGCGGGGGAATGGGCAGAGGAGGGGGAGGAGGAGATGAGGACAGAGACCTCGTGTGTTCGGGGAGAGGAAAGAGAGGGGAGGAAGGGGGAAGTGGAGAGGAAGAATCGTGGGTGGGAAGTTTTGGTGCAAATAAGTTAACAGTTAAAAGAAGGCGGAACATTAGAACGTGGGCGTGGAAGTTTTATATATGCTTATTTTGAGTACGTGGATTATGCTTATTTTTATGTTATGAATAATCTGATTGGTCCAGATCAGATTTACTATTCATAAGTGATTTTTGAGTGTTCTCTTTTAGTTAATAAGAAGTAGATTCATCCCCTCAGTTTCACTTGTAAACTGCAACTAAATGTGGGATAGAGTAGGTTTGATCCATAATAATTTAGAGTGCAGTTACAAATCCCAATTTATTGACTAATGTAAGGGAAGTTCTCTACAAAATCTCCAACCAAACTTTAGCCAACTTACACGAGGACATGGCCCATGACCATGAGCCATCTAGCCAATAATAGGCCATATAGTTACTTTGAAGGGGTTTTTAGATATTAGTCCCTTAAATATGAGCGGTTTTTATATTAGTGCCTTAAATCTGAGTATTTTGATATTTGTCCATCAAATTGTCTTAAGTTGTGATATTACATTCTGTTAGGTTTTATGTTAAAAAAATCTAAACCATGGTTGAGTTAATATTAACTATAGATGGTAAGTTACCAAAATACTCTCAGTGTAATTCATCCCCACTAAATGACACTCCCTCTCCCTCATTGCATATTTTGATTAAAGTTTAAAAATTTGGTTTTGTAGTAAACTTGGGAGGAGTTAGGGTTTAATCTTGGTTAGTGTTTAATTATGCAATGATGAATTTTAATTTGATTAGATTTAACTTTGTATTGATGAATTTTAATTTGGTGAGGGGAATAATTGTCCTATAAATGTAATAGTTATGGATAATGGAGTATTCCCCTATAGATTTTGTTAGGTCTCATGTTTAAGAGTCTACTATCTAATCTAGTTTTGATGATTAACAAACAATTCCTAACATCATTTGTCGAATATTTATGTTTGTTTGTTAGGTATTCTACACAAAGATTCTCGGTCAGATGTTGGTTGGATTAAGCTTAACGATCATATTCATTGGAGGATGGAAGAATACTTGGAATGAAGCATGATACAATTCAAGTTCAAAATTCACTATTGCTTCATCCACACTATGAAGATGAGGATTGTCCAAGATCAAGCGTCATGAGATCATTTAGCTTGGGTATATCAATTAGTTTAGTATGTTTATACTTTGTGTGTTTATACGTAGAGCTCAAACTATACACACACACACATAGTTTATGTTTTATTGTTTTCAAGTTTAGCCACATAAATATGAAATGAATGGATATAGCTATATACACACATATTTGTTTCGTGTTTATATGTGCTTGAAATGATTTCATTAAAATAAAGCTTTAACAATTTCAAATCAACGAAATCATGTTTATCATTTTCATATTTTTGAAAGTTTACACAATATGTGTTTACAGATTAAAAGACTCAATTATATCTTTTATACAATCTATTAATCCATTCAAAAGAAGTTTCAAACTTGTTTAAAATTATTTTTTCAAAATCATGTATTTTTGAGATTTTGTATTTAGACTAATTTTGAAAAATGATGAGTTTTCACAAATGGAAAATGCAATTTAAAAAATTCTTTTTGTGATATGTTTATTTTCATATTTATAAACATTTACCAAAGTTTTATAATTTTTATAATTTATTTGCTATTTTTTACAGGGGTTCAAAGTTTAATTTTCACTGTTCAAATATTCACTGTGCACGTTATTAGTCGACTGACGACCGAAAAAGTACGCTGGAAAAGCATAAAGTTTCTGCTCAGTCGACTGATGAACCATCAGTCGACCGAAACAGGTCATCAGTCAACCGATGAAGCTTGAGCTGCCTATAACGGTCAGCTCATTAGTCGACTGATGATTAGTCGACTGACACTGTTCATTAGTCGATTGATGACACTGTAACGACTAGTTTTTTAGCTTCCTGATTTTTTGAGTTTTTTGTCTTTTTGCTTGGATTTTCTTGGTTTTAGGCTCTGTTTTGTGATCCTATATATACCCTTTGCCTTCGATCTTCTGAACTATCTAAGAAAAGTTTAAATCAAGTTTTGGCAAGTTTGTTTAAGGTTTCAGGAGTTTTAAAGTGTGTTTATGTGAAAAGGTTTTCATAAGAGGAGGAGATCATTTCTTTCGTGTTTGGGCTTCAATCTCAATCTCTCTCACTCTTAATTTTCAAAAAAGTTTTGCTAAACTTTATTTCTAGCTTTATATATATGTGTTGTTGATTATCTTTTTATTAAGCAAGATTTTAAATTGACTTTAGTTTTATTATTGCTCTTTGATCGCACGCAGCCTATTGAGCTTTTAATAGTACACATTGAGTATAATTTGGGTTGTGGTGAGTGATTCATTGAGTGTGAGCTTAACTTAGGTCTAATCTTGTTTAGAGAACAACTCATTTGTATTTTTGTGCTTAATTGTTGATAGAACACGTTGTAATGCACAATGACACTTAGAGAAGTGGTTAGTAATAGACAATGCCAATTTCAAGAGGAGTGATGTCGGTAGTAAATCCTAGGGAGAGGTCGTATTTCCGAGCACTTGAGGACGTTGACATGAGCTAGGCCAACACTTAGAGAAGTGTGTTGTGTGATTACAATTGTGTGAGATTGTAAAATTTTTTGGTGAGCTAGAAAACCAATTGTGTAGTTGATTTTTGTGATAGTGGAGATTCTCCTCGAGGATGAGGAGTGGAGACGTAGGTCGTGGGTCGATCGAACTCCGTGATCATTTGCTTTGTGTTTGTGTTTGGCATTGGCGTATTTTCTTGTGTTCATTGTTTATATTTCGCTTTTGTCTCATAATTTATATCGCCCTTTGTTTTATCATATATTCTAGCTTATATCTCTGTGTATATCATATTGTTAGGATATACTTGTTAATAAGTTTTAATTTGGTATTAAATCGGATTAGATTAGAAATTACCCTATTTACCCCCCTCTAGGGTAATTTTATTTGGTATCAAAACTTGATGCTTTTTGATTTGTGGCTTAATCACATTGAGTTAAAGATCCTTACTTTCATTTATTGCTAATTTAGTTTTGTAATTATTTTTTGCTTGCATACTTATCATGGATATGCATGGTGTACCTAGTTCAGGATATGACATTAATATTGCTCCAAAATTTAATAATTTTACTTATGCTCAATGATGTTTTAGATTTAAACTATTTGTTAGATCTAAAAATTTTGAATTATGAGAAGTTATTGATTGTGTTTATATTGTGCTCACTTTGGAGAAATTCAAGAGGAGCAAGTATGATAAAAAGATGTTTACTATGAACAAGTTAGTGTTAGAATTTATGCTTAATGCTTTTGACTCATATACTTCTAACAAACTTTCTTCTTTCGATAGTGCCTATTTATTGTGAAAACATATAGAGGCATATCAAGGCAACTTGGAGAAAATTCGACGTGTTCCGAAGAATTCCACTTCAAGTAAGAATGAAGCTTCATCATGCACACGGCCACTAGGCGATAGCTCTAGTGAGATATGCGAGTTCGATTCTGATGATGAATTATCTATTAATAAACTCGCTTGTGCATGTGAGAAATTAATGCATGCCTATAATAAATTGCATTATAATTTTATTAATTTGAAAAACAAGCATGTAAATTTAAAATCCGATCATGATATGCTAGCATCAAAATTTGATGTTATTTCTAAAGAGAATGTGATTCTTAAGAACAATAATGATAAATTAAAACAAGATCACGTTTCTCTTAGCTTAAAGATAGCTAGCTTATCAAATGAGAAAAATGATACCATGATAGAAGTAGAAATAATTAGGAATGAATTTAATTCTTTCAAAATTAATCATGCTTGTTCTACTTCTAAGGTCAATGAAATTTTGCCTAATGATGAGTTTGGATCACATGAAAAACCACATATCTTCTTTAAATCCAACCTTAACAAAATGTATTGACAATAATAAGAAACTTATGGACTTGTATGCAAAGTCATGTGTTAATTCTTCCAAATCTAACACCTACTATGCACACATGTATGATAAAATTTACAAGTGTTCAATTTGCGCCATATTGCAAAATTTTGCTATGATGCACAACAAACCACTAATGCTAATATTATTACTCCTTGTGCATCCCATCAAGTTTCTTCATCATACACACATACACATGCACACAAATTTCATTCTAAGCATGTCAATGTGTAATAAATGTGTTTTTTGTGGAAGATTTGGTCCTTTAGCCAAAGTTTATTTTGATTTAAAAAGGTTTTCACAGTCAAGTTCAGTGATCCTAGAGGAGGGGATAACATTTCATCTGCCCTTACCGAGTGCCTTTATCGAGCTTTAGCTATGAGAAATCCCAGTCTACGGTATTACGCTTTGGTGGCATCTCATCTCTTTCTTCTTTCTTTGCAAAATGCTTCAAAAAGATCATTTTCATTTGCAAATGTTTCACGTGCGCCTTCACACGGCCAACAAAAACAAATGCATCCATTTCATTGCACCTATTGCAATAGAATTGGTCATTTGCGTGAATATTGCTATGACTGAACCCGTGCAATGAATGCGCTCAAATGAGAGGGTTTTGACTTTTATTGATAAAGGTCCTGTCCTTCAGGATTTTGATAGAATGTCTGCTCAATTTCAAAATATTAAGGCCCGTTTGGCAACCAAGTCTAAAACCAGGTTAAAGTGGTATACACCCTTATCCAGGACTTGATTAAACCAGAGGGGCCTGATCCAATTTGGTTTAAGGCCAAAAAATAAACTAAAAAAACTGGCCCAAAGTTAATCCAGCTCTTTCCCAAACAGAAAACACAAAAAAAATGGGTCAATACCATATCTGGCCTAGTTTTATGGGTTTGCTAAACGGTAAACTCAAGGGTAACCTCGTAATCTACTTTAAAAGCCCCGTTCAAAAATCAAAAATCAACCTCGAGCTGCAAATCAAAGCCGCGAATTTTACCGGTTTAACCCCACCTAACTCGTGGTCAGTTAATATCCAGGCTGTCCAACGAGCTTTCACCACTACCAGCCGTCCAATTTAACCACGGTTAACTAACTCCGGTAAAGAGTTAAAAATTTCAAAATTTCAAAAAATGGGGAAAAGGACATAGGGCTTGCTCCCATCTCCCTATAAAAAACCCAAGAGAGGTTAGAGGGCGAGGTCATCGGAAAGCGTCTTTGCAAACGCTTGCCTCTATAGATTTCTCGTTTTTTCGAGATTTTCTTTGATTTTTATTCGATTTTAACTCTCTTTTTCATCGAAAATGAGGGAGTGCATCTCGATCCACATCGGCCAGGCTGGGATCCAGGTCGGAAACGCTTGCTGGGAGCTCTACTGCCTCGAGCACGGGATTCAGGTTCGATTTGACCTCTAGATCCATTGTTTTTCTTTATTTTTTTCGTTTTTTTTGGTTTTTGTAGATTTTTAGCTTTTTTTTGGACGAGATCCGGTGAACTGCGTAGTTTAATGTAGATCTTAGTTGTGTACAATGATAGCTCTGTCGCATTTGTAGATCTTTGATTTTGTGTTGAAGAATTTTGTAGATCTGATGGATAAAACCGTAGATCTGCTAATTGCTGGTTTGACTTGTGAATTTAGGCGCAGAAAGCTTTGATTTATTAGATCTACATATGCTGTAGGGTTTTTCTTCATGATACGTATGTAGTATTGATTAATTAAAATTTTTATTGTTGAAAGAGCTTATTTTAGTGCAGATCTAGGGTGGTTAAATAAATGGAAACTCATGTAGCAATCTTAATCCCAAATGTGAAAGTGAATTTGTTCGGAGATAGTTATAGATCGGAGGTTTGATTAGATTGCCGTAAATTAGTTTCAAAATTGACAGAAATGTGTTGATTATCTTATGCTTTTGTTATGTATTTCTTTCGTCCGTAGATCCTAAGTTAACTAATGTTTATGGAACTAAATTAATCTTTTAAGTATTTGATCAGCCAAAAATTACTTATTTAACTAATCTAGCTTGTTGGACCGATTTCCACGTTTTATGTCAAAAATTTCCCTTTGTCTGTGGATATGTCAATTTCTTAACATTATGTATGTATCAGTGATTAATTCAAATTATCATTGATAAAAGAGCTTACTCAGTTTAGATCCAAGGCAGATAAATAGATAGAAACTCATATGCTGCAATTTTAATCCCAAATGTGAATTTATTAGGAGATTAGTTGACCTAATGCAGATTAAATAGTTGTAAACTGGTTTCAAAATTTTGTCAGAAATGTGTTGATTATCCCATGTTTTATTATATATTTCATTGTATGATTTCAATTGATAATTAAAACCTCAAACTTCCAATATTTCAGCCTGATGGCCAAATGCCAAGTGACAAGACTGTCGGAGGAGGTGACGATGCTTTCAACACCTTCTTCAGTGAGACTGGTGCAGGTAAGCATGTGCCCCGTGCTGTCTTCGTCGATCTCGAGCCCACTGTGATTGATGAGGTGAGGACCGGTACCTACCGCCAGCTCTTCCACCCTGAGCAGCTCATTAGCGGCAAAGAAGACGCTGCCAACAATTTTGCCCGTGGCCACTATACCAGTAATTATCTTTTCACTCGCCCATTTTCCAGTTAGCAATCTTTATTTGACGATTTTGTTCTGATTCCTGTATTGTTAATGTTGTTTAGTTGGCAAGGAGATTGTTGATCTCTGCCTCGACCGCATCAGGAAGCTAGCTGACAACTGCACTGGACTTCAGGGTTTCCTTGTGTTCAATGCTGTTGGTGGAGGCACTGGCTCCGGATTGGGCTCACTTCTTCTTGAGCGTCTCTCTGTGGACTATGGCAAGAAGTCGAAGCTCGGATTCACTGTTTACCCATCTCCTCAGGTCTCGACCTCAGTTGTTGAGCCCTACAACAGTGTGCTGTCAACTCACTCCCTTTTGGAGCACACTGATGTTGCAGTTCTCCTTGACAATGAGGCTATCTATGATATCTGCAGGCGTTCTCTTGACATCGAGCGCCCAACTTACACCAACCTCAACCGTCTCGTGTCTCAGGTCTGAAGAGTTTCATTTCAATGTTATTCTTTGATAATGCTGGCACATTTCTAATGGGTTTTGTTATTCTTCAGGTCATTTCATCTCTGACTGCCTCCTTGAGGTTTGATGGTGCACTCAATGTTGATGTTACTGAGTTCCAGACCAACTTGGTCCCTTACCCGAGGATCCACTTCATGCTTTCATCCTATGCTCCTGTCATCTCTGCAGAGAAAGCCTACCATGAGCAACTCTCAGTCGCCGAGATCACCAACAGCGCCTTTGAGCCTTCCTCCATGATGGCCAAGTGCGACCCTCGCCATGGCAAGTACATGGCTTGCTGCCTCATGTATCGTGGTGATGTCGTCCCCAAGGACGTCAATGCTGCTGTTGCTACCATCAAGACCAAGCGCACGATCCAGTTCGTTGACTGGTGCCCCACTGGATTCAAGTGCGGTATCAACTACCAGCCGCCAACTGTGGTCCCTGGAGGAGACTTGGCCAAGGTGCAGAGGGCTGTGTGCATGATCTCAAACTCGACTAGTGTTGCTGAGGTGTTCTCTAGGATTGATCATAAGTTTGATCTCATGTATGCGAAGAGGGCTTTTGTGCACTGGTATGTGGGTGAGGGTATGGAGGAGGGTGAGTTCTCGGAGGCTCGTGAAGATCTCGCGGCGCTTGAGAAGGATTATGAGGAGGTTGGTGCTGAGTCTGCTGAGGGTGAGGATGGCGATGAGGGTGATGAGTATTAAGGGGAGCTTCTTGCTGCCTGATTCTCTTATCTTGTTGTGTCTGTTATCTAGGTTGTCCTGTTGCTATTTGTTTGTGTTCTCTTTTGCTTAATGTGAGTCTGTGTTGAACTCTGGTATGCTTTATCTACTAGTATTTCTGCATTGCTGTATTGTATTTTGCTTGATGTCAACTGCGCTAGATGGTTGTCTTTTTTTCAGGGTCTTTGCTGTAGCATATTCTGGAGTTTCTGTTTCTTTTAGGTTTTGGCTTTGCATGAAGGATATTGGTTTGAATGCCTTTATCTACCAGTATTTCTCCTTTGCTGTCTATTGTAGTTTTATTTATTTTTTCCTTGACGTCAATTGCGCTTGACGTTTATATAGGTCTTCATGTTCTTTAGATACTCCCAATTATCTGCCCTCAGCTGAGCCTTTTTGTTGCTTCAAATGTCTTTTGGCCAAATGCGAGATGTTAGGGCTATTTGTGTCTTCCTGTTATGTTATTCAAGCGTTTGCCACGGCCGAATGAGATGATTTCACTGCTTTGTGTCTTCCCGTCATATTGTTCGATCAAGCTTTTGCCGCTAATTTCGCATGGCACGAGGAAATTCTTCCATTTGAACTAATTCAGGTGTCCGCTAATCCCACAATGTGCACTTTAGGCATTTGCTGAAACGTTTGTGGAATTTCGTCTGTGCAGAAGTGTCAAAATTGCTTGCATGCTTGAGGACTCTAAGTACCGTCCATTTGGGGAACATAATCACATCGGAACATTCATGTACAAGCGAGGCGAGCTGCTACGATAAAGATTTCTACTCGTTCTCGTGTTCAGGGTCGTAAAAAGAGGGACAATTTTCAGTTTTTCCTATTAACGCCAAGCTTCGCAATCTGAGCGCCTGTCAGAGGACGCTCCAGAGCCCAGAGCTAAATTTCTCCCAGAGAAAATAAGGTGACCGCACATACACGAATATGACGAATATATTCAGCTTAACTTCTGTTAGGTCTATATTGTATCAATATCAATGTCTAGTCTACTACGTGCATAAAACATTTCACAAGCTCAGAACTAAGTCAAAACTTCAGACCGATGCAGAGAATTAGACAACACGAAATACTGGTACCTGAAACCAAAGGAAGTTACAAAGATGACGGACAGACTGTGGTAATGAATCTGGAGTTTTATCTCATTTAGAATCACCAATCCTTTTGTATGTACAATAAGATGCGAAGAATTTAAGTTCATGCGAACAACCATATGCCATATTAAAGAGGAAAGTTATGCATGGAATTTGCCATTACTTTTCATTTTCGACCAAACTTCTCAACTAAACCCTTCTCAATTTCCATTCTCTTCTTCACCATCAACGAATACTTAGATAGGAGCTCTCTGTCTCCAGCAGGCTTCGAGAGCTTTGTTCTGAGAGTAGTTTTCTCTAATCTATCTTCATACAGTGCTGAGATGGGCACAAATTTGCGCTCTTTATTGCACAGCCATCCGTGTGCTGCCCGTAATGCAGCACCCAAAGAAGCCGAATCTGGCATTGATGCGGGGAAGATGATTAAGATAAAAACACTTGATAAAGGAAAATATATCATGAAAGTTACCTAAAATTTTGTTGGCCTAAATTAAGACGGAAAGAATATGATGTTTTATTAGAGTTTGGCTACTATTAGTAGTATTGAAGGTATAAATACCATCAGCAAAAAACTTAACATTTGACCTTTTTTTCCCTCTGAAATTGAAATCCAATGCTGTTGATGTGACTAACAGAAAGGTAAAAAAAATCTAGAATAGCTTTGTTTGTGCTTTAACCGTATGTATCATGTGTCGACAAAATCAATAATTCAAATTGACATAAATTAATTATTATTTTGCAACTTGGTATATGACTAAAACACATGAAAATGAAAATAATTGGAAATGTTGTTCCTTATAGCTCATGTATATTATAGATTACATTAGATCCAAGAATACAAATTTCTAATTGGAAAGGGACAAAGGGTTAATATAGATGCACCCTTTGTATGGGTGATGCAGCCTCTTTCTTATACCACCTTAAATATTTTTTTTAAAAAAACCCCCCCCCCCCCCCCCCCGCCCAATCTCAAACCACATTACTTTTTTGCTCTAAACTTAATTAATTGAGGGAAGAGGAAGTTCATTGTGCATTGTGACTAGATTCCCACATGACATCTCTACCAAATAGGAGAAATAATGTCGTCTAGTATAGACTAGTAGTTAAGAGGGTCTAAGTACTAATGAAGCAGTTCAGAAATGTAAGTCATAGTACAGGGGTTTACCAACAAATAACACATTTGCAACCACTACCACTACCACAAGAATATGTTGTAGCATTTACCATTATGCTAAAGTGATAGTTGCAAATGTGATAATTTATCAAAAAAGACAAGAAAAGCCCGAGAAAAATTTATATTACCAGGCCTCTCAACAGTATAAACAGGACAACCGAAAATGCTAGCTATGGAGCTAAGGATGAACTCATTTGAGGATGCTCCACCGGTTGCAATTATCCTTCTGGGGGGAGTCGGCATTCCAAATCTCTCAGCATGCCCTCTCATCGAGAGGAACTGACCCTCTACAATGGCACGAACCTACATAAAACATGAAGGGTTCATTTATAATTCTAATCTTTTATATGATTTCATGCAAATATGAGGGGAAAAAGTAACCTCTGTACCTCTGAAGCAGCATCAAACTCCTCTACCTTGTGAACCTTTGTCTCATCTACTGAGTTGCCAGTGAAGTTCTCGATCACATAGCGGTGGATGCCAACTATACATGGGATTAATACAATACAAATATGAAATAACTACAATAAAAGATTGGAAACCGAGAAATAAAAGGATATAATTTTAGGACTAACTTGGCAAGGGAGGTAGAATCTCATGCTCCTTGTAATAGAAACCTAACTTTCCACCTGAAATAACACAGTGGAGTAGTACACTGGTCAGAAATACATTGTCAAAAACTGCAGAAAAATATTTTGAGTTAGAACAGTGCCATAAAACTGGATAGTCAAGATGACTAAAGCTTTGAATACCAATCACAAATGTGCATGGGAGACTAATGCTTTCTCTTTAAAATTTAAAAATCAAAACATATGAACTTACTAGCAATTGGTTAGCTTAGATTGTTAATTATATGTCTTCAACTTGATAAAGGAGATTTTCTTTAGGGGAAGAAAAGTACTGTTTAAGGTGATATATAAAAGGAAGGCAAAGAAAACTAAAATACAAACCATTGAGATCAGGTGTTTTCTCCAATAACTCGTTGAACGAATCCCAAGAGCATGTTGCACACCTATTACGTACATCTACAAATAACAAATATAAATAGCCACATCACTAAAAAGACATTGATATCAGAATATTAAACTTAAAACTTTAGGTCCATTGGAACTGAACCTTCTCTCGTTAGAGAACCATTTTTGTAAACAAGCATAACCATATAGCATTTTGGATCAACAGGATTAGGGAAAACATGCCCTTCTAGACTTGGTCGGGGCTCACTCGTTATTCCAAATACCTATAATAATCACATCACAATCAGAAGGCATACAAGTATCATTTATTTAATGGTTTTTTGTGTATATACCCTTAATTCCTGCATATCCCCAAATCTCAATAGTAGCAAATCTTCCCCCAAATCATTAGCTTTGGGGAAAAAATACGCCCCAATCAACATATCATCAACTTATGGGTTATGGTGAGTACAACTCTGACTATTTTGTCGATATTTTTACTTAGCACTTACAAATTATCTTATCAAATTTGATCATTTGTTGATTTATGGGGTACTTTTCTCCAAATTTGGTGATTTGGGTGTTAGTTTTGAAAAATTACTCCGATTTGGATGGTAGTGTTAGAAGAGAGTATTAGTTTAGCATTGGTTTAGTCCCACATTGCATGTGAGACTAACTTGTAATTAATCCATCTCTATAAATAATAAAGTATAGAGTGAGCGGAATTCTCTCCAAGAAACTCTTCTCTCCAAATCATAACAGGTAGTTTTGCAAATATGAATGATTCAAGGGTATATAAAGAATAACCCCTCATTTATTTAATTTAAGAAATCAAAGGATGCTCCGTCACAAAGAAACTAGGAAGTTAACTTACAGTATCACTGGTTCCCAGACTTATTGCCAGATCACCAGGAGTATTGAGTGTCAAACCTGCAGACACAAAAAAACGCTTCTATGTTCATCAATAGTTAAGTATCACGCACAGAAATCAAGTAATACTTGATCTCTTTTAATGAAACTGGACAAAGAACATTTAACAGCTTCTGTTCACATCTTGTTTAGACATCAAGTAGCTCACTATCGAATAGGCCAGGTGTGCATTCCGCGACTTCAACAATTTTCATGATGATGTCGAAAATTTGGCCTACTCTTCATTTCTCATATTAGCATATTTCGCAACATATTAAAAGTAAAGGAACCACTAAATTCAAGAAAATTGCCCTACTTTTCATTTTCATGAGCTGCATAGGTTTCCAGATTCTCATAGTTGACAGAAACTAATGCTTGCAAAATTATAACAAACAAGTTGAAATTCCACTTATCCTTATCTAAATTAAAGTTCAGACTGGAAATCATGAAGGTTCAGAATGAAATATGAACATGTCAGCCAACTAAAATGCAAATAAAAAGATAATAATAAAGGATAAATGTATTGACCCACAAAATCTAGAAATTGAAAGAATCGAAAGAACTAAAAAGTTCTAATAGGGAAGTTTCACAGACCTGCTAAACTGTTGGGATTGTCTCCAGACCACTGAATAACCAGACAACTTTCTTTGAAGCGATACCTGTTAAATTTAATAAACGCAGAGGTAATAATACTAATACTGGGCAATGGGCATTACCAATTTATCTAATCTCGTGAAATTATTATGGGTCATCAAACTGGAGCTCAGGTTCGTACAAATATTCAGATGATCTAGACTGCACTGTATTTATACGGCTAATGTGGAAACCAGCTGAACCTAATCGATTTCATGCATTCAAAATGAAGTGTGCAGGCAATGTTTCTTTCATACAATATGAACTACTCTTTATTTTGACGAGCTATTCAGTTGTAAATTTTCACGTATACACAAAGAAGTGGGGACTACTAGGAGTCTAGGACAAATGACACAGCAATGACAGCATAACGATTTATTAGAGGCAAAAAGAAAGAACTCTGTATCCACTAAGTCTATTATGTAACCATAAATTTGTCAAACTGACTTATGACATCTGACAAAAGAACCAAGAGAAGTTTTTCCTAATACATTTCTTCTTATCTGCATGTCATTTTTATTATTGAAACATGGTTAAAGATGTTACTTATCTGGATGTCACTTTACATTCTTCTCCTGCCGGCTTGTTAAAGAAAACAAAATGAGCCTTCTTATCTCTATGAGTTTGAGACGTGATACATATGCACTAATAAGACAGAATCAATTGAAATTTCAAATCCTTCTTCGTCGGGTGAATATGTCACTTCTGCTCAATGGTCTATGAAGATGATCGAGTCCCTATGAAAGGTTTTAAGTTTCGGATTGGGTTAAGCTTTGCGTATGAGGCTTGCTGGGTTGCGAGTGCATCTTAAGAAGAACAAAAGTATTTCAAAGGCTTGAGAATGCAGTTATAGGACACAGTTGATAGCTAAAGGCTACCATCAAAGGAAGAGGATAGACTGAAAGAGGTTTCCCTCCAATTTGAAGCATATACTCCCAGCAATGTCTTCCAACTTGAGCAACTTGACGTGAAAACAAATTTCCACATGGCAAGCTTGAAAAGAAGATATACATGCATCAAGACGAGACTCATTGTGGATGTCAAAGAAAATCATTTGTAGACTGAAGAATTTTTTTGTATTGTTCTCTAAGGAAGTAATATAAAAGGTTTCATTTACCTTCATGGTTGATCATTAATACTTAAAATCTACATGATAAGTACATGTATCATAGAAGCTTTTGGAGGGTACTTTTATTGCTTTCTCTAAAATTATTTTGTGTTGCTTTTTCGAACATGGCAGTCGTCTGTTGAATCAGGAACCATCAGTTAGAATAGACTTATTTTGATAATGTAATTACAGATCTTTTACATTTTTAATGAACAAATTTAGACTCTTTTTAGTTCTCATATGCTATATGTTCATGCCCAAGCAAAGCAAAACCTAAGTTTCATCCCTGATTCTAGTGATCATATTTATGTAAAAGGAAGCAAGAAATAAAAACATTGAGATAAAAAAGTGGTAGCTGATTATTTTTTTTTAAAAAAAATCTTAGATGTACATTTATGATAAGATCTCTCAGCGTCTGACTCACCTCTCAACAAAATAATGAGCAATTGAACCAGCAACTGCATGAGCCGGTGCTAGTTTGCCAAGCTTTTCTTCTAATCCCGGTGCAGTAGCCTATCAAATGAAAAGCAAAATTACCAATACTTCAACTTGAAATTAATTCAGATATTCTTAATTAACTCACCTCCAATGCAATCTTTGACCACACTCGCTCTCTAATATCCATCAAATTCATTCCAGCTCCATCAGTTTCATCAATACTAGCATGTCCCCCAACAAAAAGAGATGCCATGAAAGAACTAACAAGCGATATCCTCTCAGTATCATTATAAACATCTCGCTTCGTTTCATATAACTTCCTAATTTGAGGTCCAGTATATCTCTCATGTGCACGAGACCCAGAAAGTCTCGATAACTCCAATGCACCCCCAACTTCTTTCTCTATCTCTCTACATTGCAAAGTTGTACTGCTATCCATCCATATTGGCGAGTCTTTGGTGGAGAAAGCATTGGAAAGTTGAGATACCAAAGGTTTGTTAGGATCCAAAGAGGCTAAAATGGATGAACTTCCCTTTTTCCAGTAAACACTTCCATGTTGCTGTCCACTCCCTGATATGGCTACAATCTTGCTGAAATCGACTTTTAATTTTAGTTTGTCAAGGAGAATGTCGAGAGCTTCAACCCACATTAATGTAGGGGAGACTATTCTGCCATCCTCTAAAGGGTCTCTATAAACCCCATCTTTGGTTTTGTAGTGTGGCAAGTGAGAATCGAAATGAACAATTTCTGAAGTAATGATTGTTAAGTTAGCATCTAGCACTGTTGCTTTCAAAGACCTGTCAATAGAAATTGGATAGTCAGTAGATTAGTTAACCATTATAAAAGGGTCAATTGCGAACAGAACCCCTGTAGTTTCAGCCAATTGCGAATAGACCCTCTGCAGTTCTATTTTTGCAAATACACCCCCGAGTGATTTTTTAACTCTTAAAATCGTTATAAAGGTTTGAGGAGGCAGTTAGACCCCTATAGGTGAGGATAGACCCTTATTTGCTAAGGTTTTTCACTTTTAAAATAATCGAAAAAGTTCACTAAGATGGTGTATTCACACCTGGGCCAATAGTACAATAGTACAGGGGGTCTATACGTCACAAATAGAACAATAGGCAGTCTATTCGCAAGGTGATACTACAGGGGTCTATTCGCAATTAACCTATTATATAATAAAATAATAAAATAATGAAAGAGTAATAATGCCTTCAGTCCTTCCCCAATGAAAAAAACCATTTTACTTTCATCTTAATAACGAAACTTAAAAGATAACAGGCTGATGTGCTATAAAAGGACTATAACAGTCTAGTTCAAAGAATCGAAGACTTGTTATATTGTTATTTTTGGGAAATATCCATAGTCATGCAACGTAGTGCCTTATATTTTCTTTTAGTTATAGGGGGGTAGATTATGTGCGAGTGACAAAATTGTTTCTAACTTAACATTGGGATGCTTTGTTAAGGTGTTACCAATGAAACATAGGAGGTTCTACGACAATGTTTTCTCTGAAAAAGTAAACGTGTCATCCCAAATATCTAAATGCTAATTCTAACAAAAAATATATATATATATATATATCCCGCAGGAAATTCACTTCAAGCTCCATGTGAGTTGATGAAAAGGAGAATCAGGCTATTCATTGAGAAAAGCACGCTCAAGAATATCTGCAATATACCGCTGAGATATAAAGATATCCTAAAAAAGAGTAGGTAAGAGAATAAAACAGACAACCAAATGTACGAAGGTGTGAGATTTAGAGAAACGAGCATATGGCGATGAGTGACACCTGAGTCAAAGTGCCAAGGGTCAAGTGACACATATCTATACGATGGCCCAAAATATTCCTCAGTTGCGATGCTCCTTATCCAAATCTCAGCTTCTGATCCGCCGTAAGAATGAGGGGGTTGCTTCGAACATACACGCACATAATGTGGGGATATCTAGCTGCATATTGTTTGAGGGCTAGATGCGTACTCAGTTGTATGCATCGTTGTTTACTGTTTTAATATGTTACATATCTAGGGCATCATACAAACAAAAGATTTCGATCGTAACATGATAAAAATCTGTAGTCTAGTCCATATTGATTAGCAGATGAATGTATACTCAGTTGTATACATTCAACGTGTGTACAGCAGTAAACACCTGCCATTTTGCCTTGTCAGCTAGTGAGCAGATCAATCTACTTAAACTACTCTATCATTACTACAATCTGTTCTAACCAAGGCCTAATCTAGAGTCTGTATTTAAATCAGTGAGGTTCCAAACCCAAAAAATTCCTGGCATCTCCAAGAAGATTGAAAAGGCCAACATGAAAATTATGCATTTTTATATCCACCCTGTCCTTAAATGTGCATCTAAATTGGAAATAACGAAACCCAAATGAGCAAAATAACTACAAATGCCAAAAAAAAAGAGGTACCATCTCCATATATTACGATCATTAAAACACAAAAAACACAACACAGAGAAAATACAAAATCATATACCTCAACTTTATCTGTGTTAATCATCTAAAACCATAAAAAAATTGAATCTTTCACTTACTGAGTGGAGCTATCAAAACCCAGGAAAAGGGAATCGTGAGGAAGAGAGAGGCCCATCGGTAATCCGTCGATGGAGCCCATTGACCCCTCTGCTTAAGTTTTATAAGAAAAAAGGACAAAATTGGTGAAAAAGAGGAGAAGACGGGGGTTTTATAGACAAGAAGATAATGGTGGTGAAAATGAAATAACGGAATAAATTTGCACCGTACGTGGGATTATCAGAAAATGTAGAGTCGAGATTACCTTTTTTCCTCCCACGGTTGTTTACCAAATGACCACGAACTGAGCCGATACGTTTTGCCCTCTCTACCTCTTTAGAGAAATAAAGCATTATTTCGTTGTTAGAGGCATACAGACGGGCTAAGATTTCATCCTCCTCCTCCCATTGTTTCATATCCTCCTCCCATTGTTCAACATAATAAGAAAATGTTTCGTCATCAGAAGAGGAAGAAGAGGAAGAAGATAGATGTGATGGTCCAACTCCATAGTTCATTGTTGAAAGGGGGATTTGGAGAAATGAAAGAAGATTGGTGATGAGTTGTTAGTAACTGTATGTTGTGTCATTATATAATGTTTCTATCCACATTGAATTCTTCCACCCGTATCGTTTTCTATCCACATTGGATTCTCCCACTGGCGTTGGTTTTCTATTCACATTGGATTCTTCCCCGCATTGTTTTCTACCCACATTGGATTCTCCCACTGACATTGGTTTTCTAACCACCTTGGATTCTTTCCCGCATCGTTTTCTACCCACATTGGATTCTCCCACTGACATTGAATTCTATCTCACATTGGATTCTTTCCCACATTAGATTCTTTTCTGCATCGTTTTCTACCGACATTAGATTCTCCCACTGATATTGGATTTTTTTTCCACATTGGATTCTTTTCTGCATCGTTTTCTAGCCACATTGGATTCTCCCATTGACATTGGATTCTTTCCCACATTTGATTATTCATAATTTTTTCACTATAAATACTAGCGCAATCCTCATTCCTCCATCACAACTCTTCTCATTCCTCATCCATAACTTTTCTCAACAACTCTTCGTCATTCTCTTATGGCATACAGTCGCGGAAAATCATTCTTACAAGAAGAAGATCAAATTTTATGCGCTACATGGTTTGAAATATCTTAGGATTTAGTTTTAGGTTCCAATCAAAAGAAAGACAAGCTATGGGAGCGAATTTTAGCTCTATTTCACAAAAAGATTTCTAACGTTTGCACTGGACATAGGAGTTCGAAGTCTCTCTCATGTCGAATACAATTAATTATGAATGCCATCAGTAAATTTCGAGGATGCATTCGACAAGTCGAACGCCTCAATCCAAACGGTGCTTCTGAACTTGATATTGTAAGTATATAATTACATGTTTCTTGATTATTAAATTATTTTTCTCATTTTATTAATTCTTATTTCTTCTTTTGTGGTAGAATAAACGTGCTAGGATCATATTTGTAGAAGATCCATAAGAAAAAAGAAGATTTCTATTTGATCGTGTTTGGCCGATTTTGAAGGATGCGGAGAAATGGGCAAATATAAGCGTCATGTCTCCTGCAACTTCCAAAACTTCAAAGTCTCTCTTATCTCAAGGATCTGATTCAAGCTCTCCTGTCATCGACTTAAATTAAGATAATGATGGATATACTCCTAATGACGATGACCATTCGCCAATCGACATTTTAACTAGTCGACCTATTGGAAGGAATAAAGAGAAGTTGAGAAGACAACAAGAAATTGAAAAGAACATTAACTTTGAAGCTTTTGCTAAAGGAAATCAAGTAATCTTAGAAGTTTTAAAAAGAGGTAAAAAACAACGAGAAAATGAAAGAATGACGATGAACCATGCTATGATATTAAAGGCTGAAAATGATAAGAAAAAGTTAGATTTTTAGCTAGAAGGACAAGAGAAAGAAATTATGCTAGTTGATCTGGACGCTATTACGATCCAACAAAACGCGAATATTTTCGAATTAAACAACAACAGATTTTAAATAGAAATATAACCAGGGGTTCCTCATCTGATACCCCTAATCCTGAATACGGCTAACGCAGAAAGTTAATACGGAATACCTAACTACAGAGGAGGTGGATACAGAGGAGTTGACTTTCCAGACTTTTAGTATTTTTCATGTATTATGTTTTTCTTATTTGTGATGTAATTTTTAATTCATGCTTTTGTTTTCTATGTAATGGTCATGGATTTAGTATATCAAAGTTTGTTTATTTTAGTCCGAATGCCTATTTTATATTAATACATTTAATAATATTATTTATATTATATAACTTTTATTATATTTATTATTTTTATAAATTTAAAAAAACAACTCAAGGGTTTATTAAATTAGTATATTTATATATTGGAATAGATAGAGTTAGATATAGAGATGATGGTTGGAATGGAGAAACTCCAAAAAAACATATTCTCGAGTTGCTCTTATTATTAGGAAAAGGATCTTCTTTCGGATAATTATCCAGATTATTATTATAACGAAATTGCTGGAAGCCGAGTCAGCAGAGGGGGGGATGAAATTAGCATAGGAGGGAAAAAAGTGCTTTCGTTGAGAGTCGAACTCAAGACCTCCCGCTTACTAAACGGGTGCTCTAACCAACTGAGCTACGAAAGCAACGTGCAAGCGGCTACCAAAATATTTTAAATAATAACTAATGATTACCTGCACTACGCCAGTGCCATGGGTGAATCTGATTTCTTGGATTTGCATATTTAATTTCTTTAGTATTTATGGGTTACTCTTTGGTTATGCTCATGTTCTTAAATTGAATTGCATAGAAACTTTTCCCTTTGGATTATTGCACCTAGTTTCTGCCTTTCGTGTGCTTTAAATTCTCCCATAGTGTTTTGAACATATGTGAGATAAAAAGTGGATGCTTAAATATGAAATTCAAATGAGATGACATGATCCTAAAAAGGATTTTATCAGATAGCTTGCAATACAAAAAGATAATTAAATATTTTTAAATTTGAAATTGAAATTAGATGATTTAACCACAGATTCCTCTTTTATAAAAGCACTGTTTTAATAATATCCTAAAACTAAAAAATAGAAAAAATTGGTCACTAAATAAGTGTGTGAATAATTTTTATTTTGGATTCGAATCCTTTCTAATTAGGTGAAAATTAGAGAAAGTTTCTTTCAACTTTTAACATCTATATCACTTTTAGCGGATGAGATCATTTCACATAAGGTTTCTATTAGTATCTAAAAACCACTAAGTAAAAGCCATATCCTTTATTATAGATGATAACCAATATTTTCAAAAGTTATACCATTTTGCTTTATTATAGAGGAACATGTATCTCATGTTTTAGATGGTTCAAAAGAGAGAATACAACATAAATATTGCTTAGATTACAATGACAACCGGATGATGCCAAATATAATGAATGATCAAGATTTAGCTAGCCAATTTATGAAAAATCAAGATTTAAGAAATCTAAATAAACCAAAAACTAGTGAAATTCAATAAATTTTATAATACTCTACCCAAGTTATAGGAAAATTTAACAAATACAATCATATTCACATTAGCTAGCCAATTTCAGGTCTTCTATAGACTAATTTATAAACAAAGATATCATAAATTAATTTAAAAAATAGAGAAACTAATAGAAAAGATAACAAAAACCAAATCTCACAATGTATTCCATGCATAAAATTGTCTACCCAAATTACTGGAAAATTTAACAAATAAAATCATATTCACATTTAGCTAGCCAATTTCAGGTCTTCAATAGACTACTTTATAAACAAAGAGATCATGAATTAATGTTAAAAAAAATAAAGAAACTAATATAAAAGATGTCAAAAACCGAACCTCACAATGTATTCCATGCATAAAATTGTCTTATAATTAGACCATTAACATATTTTTTTTTTCATTTTTGCGATTCGTAACTTTCAAAATATCATAAAAGCTCCTAAAGTTTAGGGGTTGATAGAAAACACCACTTTAACTAAGTTATTAGAAAATCCCTCTAAAATGGGTTAGCAATGTTCCATTGGCGGGCAAAATTATGCAAGGAGATGTTTCTGCTGCTGTCTAAAAAGAAAATAAATTAGATTAAATCTGAAATTAAAAGAGTTAGAACACCAGGCCTGAACGGGTGCAGTCGTGATTCACTGCCCTAGAAGATAGAGGACCCGCCTATCGCCCTGGCGCAGTCGATCCTCTTCCCCCTAGCGGTAAAAGCCCCCGGAAACGGCCGGCCTCCGTACTCGGGCGAGAGCACAGAGCTTCTGCTCAGATAAAGAAGGTTGCCCAAAATAAATAACAATATCAAGAATATAGTAGCACAAAACCCCGTTACAATTATCTCTCTATTTTTTTTCTTTTCTTTCTCTCACTGTTTTCTTTGTTTTCTTTCTTTACGTGAGATGACAGGAGAGAGAGTAGGTAGAGAAAGTGAATGTGTAATTATGAGATGATTGAGAGAGTTTATATAGGGAGAGTAACAACGGATAGTGGAGAGGGTTAAGGAGAAAAATGTGGTTAGTTTGAGATAAATGTGCTTAGAAAAAGTCAATTTGACCTTTTCATAGAAAATATCCAACAGTCCCCCCCAAAAGGCAATATTGACTGAAAACACAAAATCAATAAGTAAATCAATAAAACACAAAACAAATATAGGTTGGGCAACCTTTCGTATCGTGAATTCGGAAAAGGTAGCTTCCGGCTTTGAACCTTTTCTTAGTGAGTTCATCGCCACCTGAGGGACATAATGGACTAAGCCTTGAATTAGGCCCCTTGAATCAAGTATTGACGAAAACACATACAATACGCTTTATCTATTGAGCAAAGCGGGTTGAGCGTTAAAGGCCATGCTCACAATAACCGACTCATGAGAGTTTCTAAGGGTTAGCCCAGCCCCCCAAACCGCGGCCATCACGGTTCCTCTCAAGTAGGTAAGTCCTCCAAGGGTACTACAGCTGGATATCATACCCTCCGCAATACACGCGTTGGACTTATTAAGAGTAAAACTCAGCCTAACCAGCTGTATCATCAGAGCATCGTCACCATAGAGAAGGGGTAGTAGCACGTGCTACATAATGATATATAAATATATCCAGGTCGATGCTCCACACGAGTGTCACTAGTCCAGCTTGTTACTACCACATTGAACCAACATTGGGACTACGTCTCCAAATAGAGGTTGGGTTACCACTGTCAGTGACCTCATCTATGGGCTTAACCCCATCTCCCTCGATGAATCCAGAACCACACTCCTGGATAATCCCTTAGTCAAAGGGTCAGCAAGATTTTTCTCAGACTTTACAAAGTCCAAGATCACAACTTTGCTCAACAGGCGTTGTACAGATTTATATCTTATTTGAATATGTCTGTTTAATTTTTTATTCACATGCACTTGTTTTAGAAGCTCTATGGTCGATCTAGAATCAGAATGAATGGAAATTGGAGGAGAAGGTTTAGGGACCAAAGGAAGTTCAGAAAAAAGATCTTTTAACCATTCTGCTTCTGTACAAGTGGTATCAAGAGCAATCAGCTCAGATTCCATGGTGCTCCTGGCAATTACTGTTTGCTTACAGGATTTCCAGGATACAGCAGCACCACCTAAAAGAAAAATATACCCAGATGTGGACTTTACACTGTTAGAATCTGTGACCCAATTAGTGTCACTATACCCTTCAATGGCATCAGGGTATCCAGTGTAAGTCAAGCAATAGTCCAGTGTCCCTTTCAAGTATTTGAATACTCTCTCTAGGGCAGACCAATGATCTAGATTAGGGTTACTAGTATACCGGCTCAGTCTCCCTACAGCATAAGCTATATCAGGTCTGGTCCGGTTAGATATGTATAGAAGAGATCCAATCATCTGAGAATATTTCAGCTGGGATACAGGCTCACCTTCATTCTTCTTTAAGGATATAGAAGAATCATAAGGTGTGGAAACAGGTTTAGTGTTGTGATAGTTGAATTTGATCAGCATTTTCTCAATACTGTGAGAAAGACTTAAAGATATTCCTCTAGTGTCTCAAGAGATTTTCATTCCAAGTATCATATCAGCAAGACCTAAGTCTTTCATGTCAAAGTTCTTGGAAAGATAATCCTTAATCTTTAAAATTAATTCAAGAGTGGTGCCAAAGATAAGGATATCATCAACATAGAGACAGAGGATGACATAGTCATTGTTTATCACTTTAGTGTAAACACACTTGTCGTGTTCATTCACAGTGAAACCATATTGCGCAATGACTTCGTCAAATTTCTGGTGCCATTGTTTAGGAGCTTGTTTAAGACCATACAAAGATTTAACAAGTTTACAGACTTTGTTTTCCTGACCCTTGGCAATGAATCCTTTAGGTTGGTGCATATAGATCTCTTCATCTAAATCACCATTCAGGAAAGCAGTCTTGACATCCATCTGAAGTATGATCAGCTTATGAATAGAAGCAAAGGCTAATAATACTCGAATAGTTGAGATTCGGGCTACAGGAGAATAGGTATCAAAGTAATCAATGCCCTTTTGTTGAGTATAGCCTTTAGCTACTAATCTAGCTTTAAATTTATCTATGGAACCATCAGCTCTAAGTTTCTTCTTGAATATCCACTTACAACCTACAGGTTTACAGCCTGGAGGTAAGTCGGTGAGTATCCAAGTATGGTTTTCCATGATAGATTTAATCTCATTATCAATGACTTCTTTCCAGAAAGGAGATTCAGGTGAATCCATTGCTTCTTGGAATGAGCTTGGATCACCTTCAACAAGAAAGGTAAAGAAGTCTTCTCCAAAATCCCTTTGAATTCTACCTCTTTTGCTCCTTCGAGGTTCAATGTCAAAAGGCTGAGAAGAACTAGATGATGGTAGATCAGAAGGAAAAGATGTTCTAGGATTTTCTGATATTTTGGATTTGAACGGAAAGATGTTTTCAAAATAAACTGCATCTTTAGCTTCAATGATAGTATTGTTAGATATATCACTAATTTCAGAGTTAATGACTAGATATCTATTAACATTGCTGTCTAGTGCATATCCAATAAAAGCAGCATCAATAGTCTTAGAACCAATTTTCATCTTCTTAGGCTCGGGAATAGCTACCTTAGCCAAGCAACCCCAAACCCGGAAGAAGTGCAGACTAGGAGATCTTCCCTTCCAATGTTCATAAGGAGTTATATCAGAATATTTCTGGGGAACCCTATTGAGAATGAAGCAAGCAGAAAGGAGAGCTTCACCCCAGAGATTTTCAGGTGCTCCTAAACTGAGTAACATGCAGTTTACCATGTCCATTAGGGTTCTGTTCTTTCGTTCAGCTACCCCGTTAGACTGTGGTGTATAGGGAGCAGTAACCTCATGAATAATACCGTGTTCTTGGCAATATTCAGTCATATCAATTGAGGTATATTCCCCCCCACGATCAGATCTAAGAATCTTGATCTTCCTGTCAAGTTGGTTCTCAGATTCACCTTTGTGCACCTTAAACCTATCTAAGACTTCATCTTTGGTTCTGAGAAGATAGGTGTAACAATATCTGAAGTGATCGTCTATAAATGGCACAAAATATCTCCTACCCCCTCGGGTGAGAACTCGGTTCGAGTCACACACATCACTATGTATTAATTCGAGAGGTTCGGAGTTTCTAGTTATAGACTTGAATGGTTTTTTAGTGTGTTTTCCTTGAACACAAATCTCACATTTAGATGAGGGGTCATGAGAAGATTTGGGAATAAGATTCAATTTAATCATTCTCTGCAGGGTTTGGAAATTAACATGTCCAAGTCGTCCATGCCAAACATCACAAGACTCAACAATTTGTGCAATAGGAGACTCAGGAATTTTATTAGAACTGAAATTGATTACATTGAGCTTGAAAAGGCCATTACAAGTAAAACCTTTTCCTATGAATACATTATTCTTTGTAATCACAAATTTATTGGATTCTTTTACAATCCTAAATCCAGCTCTAAGAAGAAGATATTCACTGATCAGGTTGCGACGGAGAGAAGGAACATGATGAACGCCTTGCAGATTTAGAGCTTTCCCAGAGGTTATGGTGAGCTCTATGCACCCACTTCCCATTATTTGTTTGGTGGAGTCATCTGCTAAGCTTATGCTTCCTCCACGTGATTCCTGATAAGTAGAAAACCAAGAGCGATCATTGCAAACATGGATATTAGCTCCGGAGTCTAAGTACCAATCAGTGAAAGAAGTAAGAGAATTCACAAGATAGGATGAAGAGGCTAACCTGAAGGAAGTTGGATTCTCTTCAATCATATTAACTTTGTTGGATCCATTTCCTTTAGGAGCAGGTTTGGCTGGTTCCTTCTTCCGAAAGAAACAGTTGGGAGCCAGGTGATTGGTTCTACCACAGACATAGCAGAACTTTCCATCAGACTTATGGCTGGAGGGATTGGAATTGGATTTGGAAGAAGATTTGTTGAAGGATTGCTGTTTTTTTCTTGAATTTCTTTCCTTTGGGTTTGAAATTCCCAGATTTAGGCTTATCCTCTACCAAGTTCACTTTAGCTTTTGATTCAGTCTTGGTTTTGGAATTTTGCCTATGCTGGTCTTCAATACGAATAGCCTTGAGGGCTTCGGTTAATGTTAGATCTCCTTGCTTGTGTCGAAGATCTCCAGCAAATCTAGACCAAGAGGGAGAGAGTTTATCAATCAAACATGAAACTTTGAAGTCATCAGTGAAAGAGTTTCCTTTAGATTGAAGGTGACGAAGGAAATCTTGGAATTCATGGATTTGTTCATTAATGGGTTTGTCATCAATCATCATGAACTTATTGAAGGAGGAGGAGGTGAAACGCAGAATTCCGGCATCATCATAGCCATATTCTGCTTCTAGAGCATTCCATAGGTCTTTAGCACTTTTGAACTCATAATATATATCATAGAGGTTGTCCGAAAGTGCACTAAGAATCCTATGACAACAATGATAGTTGATTTCATCTGGTTTCATAGAGCTCGAAAAAAAGCTAGCACCAGCACCAGAAGTGGAAGGAGATGGTTCAGGTTGTGGACCATAAACAGGAGAATTGGTGGGTTGAACTGGATGAAGAATCGGGAGTATCAATGGCTAAAAGAAGACCTAGGGTTGTGAGCCAATATCTCATCTGATTAGCCCACCGTTTGAAATTAACACCGGTGAACTTCTCAGGTTTGACACTCTTAGAATGATCAGGGTTAGCCATAAGTCTAATTTGAGTTTACTAGTCTAGGTATTTGGAATCTGAATGGGAGAAAGATTTTGTCAAAATTACTAGATACTACCAAGGAGTATGACTTTGATTAATAATTGAAAAGAATATTGAGATTAACAAATAAATAGAACAATATTCTATGTTTCTTTTCCTATGAACAGTAACAAACTTGTTAATAGGAAACAGTAACTTTTTTTTAAATAAAACTAATTTTCTGAGTTTTAAACAACAGATTAATGAACTAATCTAGTAAACAGGAAAGGGATTTTCCCCCCCTGATGAATAGTAACCGATTTTATTTTTATTTTTATATTGAAACAAATTTAAGCAATTAATTAATGTATAAACAAATAAAGCAATTAGAAGTAATACTTAACAATTAATCAGCAAGCAAGACAGATTCAGGTTCGGGTGAACAGTAAACCGAACCTGATGAACAGTAAATTTTTTTAAATTTTTTTTCACATTAACACAGAATTAATAGAGAAAATGTACTAAATAAAGTAATTAATTTCAGATTTAAATTAACAGCAATAAAATATATCTATCTTCTAGATTGCTGTCTAAAAAGAAAATAAATTAGATTAAATCTGAAATTAAAAGAGTTAGAACACCAGGCCTGAACGGGTGCAGTCGTGATTCACTGCCCTAGAAGATAGAGGACCCGCCTATCGCCCTGGCGCAGTCGATCCTCTTCCCCCTAGCGGTAAAAGCCTCCGGAAACGGCCGGCCTCCGTACTCGGGCGAGAGCACAGAGCTTCTGCTCAGATAAAGAAGGTTGCCCAAAATAAATATCAATATCGAGAATATAGTAGCACAAAACCCCGTTATAATTATCTCTCTATTTTTTTTCTTTTCTTTCTCTCACTGTTTTCTTTGTTTTCTTTCTTTACGTGAGATGACAGGAGAGAGAGTAGGTAGAGAAAGTGAATGTGTAATTATGAGATGATTGAGAGAGTTTATATAGGGAGAGTAACAACGGATAGTGGAGAGGGTTAAGGAGAAAAATGTGGTTAGTTTGAGATAAATGTGCTTAGAAAAAGTCAATTTGACTTTTTCATAGAAAATATCCAACATCTGCTAATGAAAGTTGTTGTTCGTGCTTTTAGGGGGTTTAAAAGAATCTTAAAGTTCAAAGGGAGTTTTCTAATAATCCCTGAGTTTTGGGGGTTTAAGATACTTTAAAAATGGCTAAATATCATAATACCACCTAAACTTGCGATGATCGTCGGATAACCTCTCATGTATTTGCAAATATAAAAAAAAACCATTCAATTTAGGGGTTATCAGAAGCACCCATTAACTTTAAGTTTTTCCCCTCCATAAAACTTGTCTAAAACGGCAAAAATAGTCCTCTGTGTAGTTTTACCCATCCATGAAAAAATTGCGATTAACGTTGTTTAGGAGGGTTTTTTTGTAATGCATAAAATTTTAGAGCTTGTTTGGATTGAGGGGAATAAGGGTGAAGGGAAGTTAGGGGAACCATTCACCTTGTTTGGGAATATTTAGGAGGTGAAGTTATTTACCCTAGTTCTCCTTGGTTCACCACCTAATAGTTTAAAATTTGTTACCCCCAAATTGGGGTGTAACCAAGGGGAAGGGAACTCCCTTCCCTTCCCTTCCATTCTCTCACCTAGTTTCCTTAACTTCCCTTAACCCCATTGAAATCCAAACACACCCTTAAGTTGTTTTTTTTCCCCTCTAATAACTATCTTCTAATATTTAGCCTTTTGAGAATTAAGGGGGGTTATCTGAGTAATCAATTCAATCACTACAACAATTTGCGATAAGATAAGAACAAATCCAATCATGGACCTAATTTTACCTGCTCTTGTAGGGCGCGAGTGACAGCGAAGGCGAACCGACCTATATACACGCATCACCAGCGTAATTCTCCTTCTCTCATCTCCATTAACCGCTTCAAATCCATCCTCTCAATTTGCTTTATATTTTCCAAAAAACAAAGACAAAAAAATTTGTCATTGTGGTCTCAAAATTTAATTTTGCAAAAATAAAGAAAAGAAAACGGGCATAGAGAACTATAGGGAAAAGAGCATGAAAGGAGAGAGTCTTAAGCAAAAGGGGATTTAAGGAGAGAGAAACTAATTAGGCTAATCAAATAGACGAAATTCATATGAGATAGTTAGAGATTTTTAGTGGACCTTGTTAATTATTTTTAATTTTGAATTTTTAAAAAATAAGGCTAATAGCAATCTCTCTTTAACTAAAAACTCAAATTAAATATAAAAAGAAAAATCCCCCAAGGATCTAAAATATGGGACCAACAGGGGGGATATGTGAGGTGTCCCTCTCCTATTGTATAATGAGCTGACCAACCTGTTGGTCCCATATTTTGGTCCATGTAGCAAAGCTCATATAAAAAGCACACATGGTTATCATATAAGTGACACGTGGCATGATAGGAGACCTTTTGAAGAAAGCCACATATTCCTCTTTATACAAAAAAGAGGGATATTATCAAGACTTTTTGACAGATTGTATCTGCATATCATATATGTTTTCTCTATATTCGCCAACAAACTCGTAATCAGTCTCAGCAATCTTCAACTGAAAGGAATTTAAATTTTGAAATTTGAAATTAGTCCCCCAAAACCTTTCAACATGGTACCAACTAGAGGAACTGATTTTGGGAGACTAAGAAAAAACATCAAAACATTGAAGATCTAGGGTACTAATTAATTTCGGGACTAATTTACAAGTATGAAAGAATTAAAAGGGACCAATTTTAGAAAATGAAAGGAGTGGGGGCCTGAGATAAAAAACCCAATCGAAAAAACATGAACTAAATGCCAGAAGGCTGTTTCTTTTCGGGCCTACTACTGAGTGGGCTTAGCCAATTCAGCATGGGCCACGAATTTTATTTGGGCCAAACGTGACTCTGCCCAAAAGGCTATTGGACCCTATAGTTTGGATCAAGTAGCATTTTGTGAAGCTCAAAATACAACGTGGACCGTAGGTAGCAAGAGTGGAGTTTATCTTTTTCCAGAAGGATATTTTCAAATATTTACGGTTGGTTGGCCCTTTTTTTTTTCCTCCCTTGAAAGTTACTGGAGCTTATCATCTTGTTTGCTTGGTCAAATATGAGACTGGCGTGGCATTATAAAAATTTCACTTGGCAGTGTCTATACAATTCGCTCTATATTGAAACGTTTTCGCTGGATTTTGCACTATAGCAGTCAGGTGTACGAGGGCACTAATTTTTATAGCTATGGTGATTTTTTAGGGATTTTAAAAGAATAAAGAACCAAACAACCTCTAAATGGGAGAGCAAGTTGTCCCCCCTTACTTGTTATCCAAACATTATTAAAGAAATATCTTGCAAAAATCATTAGTGTTTTGCCCATTAACCAAAAGCAACAAAGAGTTATTGGCACAAGTTTTAGTTGGAAAATATAGGGATTGTGAAATAAGAAAGACGTCTTTAATTGGAAAAAATATCTTCAATTATTATTATTATTTTTTCGTTTTAAAAAGACGGTTACATCTATAACTGGCCCTTCATCAGATGTACCATGCCACTTTACCTGACAAAAATGACGTACTTTCTGAAAATAAAAATAAAAATAAAAATAATGATAATAATAATTGAAGATCATTGAGAATCTTTTGCAAGGAACATGTCACCTTCACAAAGCTCAGAAGATTGATAACCCCCCCTGACCTTATATCAATGAATTTTGGCAGTATGGGTTCTGAAGTGGTCCTGGGCCTAATCTCAATGGGCCCCTTCATCTAGTTCTCTATGATCAATTGATGTCTTTCTCTGTCCTTTTTTTTCCTGCAACACTACAAAATTACGAATTTTGTAAAGAGCTTTGCTAAAGGGACCCAAAACATGGGACCAATAGAGGGGACAAGTGAGATGCCCCCTCCTATTGGATAATGAGATGTCCCCCTCTATTGGTCCCATATTTTGGATCCTTGAGGAATTTTTCTTTTGTAAAAGAAGCTGCTAGACCTACGCCCTGAAATATACAAATCATTTTAATCACGAGGTGGTAATAAATGATAAATGAAATGGGATCGAAGACTTGAAAGAGTTAAAGAGGTGACTTCCTAAATACACAACGTTATTTGATAAGAGGACTTTCATGTGATTAGACATTACGAAATCTTCACAGTTCTTTATCTCATGTTAGATTATTGATTCGTCTTTAAGGAAAATATGAATGAATCAATGTAATTCATTAGGGTATATGTTAGTATTAAAAATCAATGATAATCAGACAGAAAATATGAATCAATGTAATTCATTAGGGTATGCGTTAGTATTAAAAATACACTAGTGGAAAAGCCAGTATCGCTGACGGCAACAACGCTGACGGGAATCCTGACGGCAACAACGCTGACGGGAGATTCCCGTCAGCGATGTTTATATCGCTGACGGGGATTCCCGTCAGCAAAGTTGCTGTCACAGTTGAGTTATACCCGTCGGCGATGTTATTATTGCCGACGGGAAATAAACATCGCTGACGGGAATCCCGTCAGCGATGTTTGATATATATTTCAACCGATCACGATCAGGCTTTCGTTCCCAAATTAAAAAACCCTAATTTCTATTACGAGCCGCTGCCCTCGACGACCTTCTAGCAGCTCTGACTCGCCGCCCTCGACTCCCACTTCACCGCCGGACGCCGTCGCCATTACCCCTCGCGGTTGCCCTAGATCGCGAACTCCGTCACCTCCCGCTCCTCCTCTCCGACTCCACCGCACGTGCGCCGACGCCCCGGAACCCCGAACCCCCGATCTCTCGCCAGAGCTCGCCGCGGCACTGCCCCCGCTGAACTCGCAGAGAGGTATTGTTGTAAATTTTTGGGTATTGTTGTAAATTTTTTGTAATTTTAGGTATTGTTGTAAATTTTTAGGTATTTTTGTTGTAAATTTTTGTAAATTTTTAGGTATTTTAGGTATTGTTGTAAATTTTTAGGGATTTTTGTAAATTTATTTGATGTAATTTTAGGTATTATTGTAAATTATTAAAATAGCCAATAATAATAACAATAATCCAGGGGTCTATCTGTAACAATAAAACTACAGGGGTACTAAGTATGAATTAATCCCCGAAGATGTTTTAGATGAGCTGGGAAATGGATTTAGAACCCTACAAAAGTTCTTTGGGGGGGGGGGGGGGCGGAATCTGCAGTTTCAAACTTTTTATGATTTATCTCTAAATTTTCTGCGGGGTTTTATGCAATGCGTAGCTCAGAATCATACCGAAGGTGGCCGATCTGTAGGTCGTGTAACCATCAGGAACATTGTGATTGCCCGTTACTATAGTCTTATAAATGCCATCACCAACGAACATCACATTCCTCAAGTTTCTAGCTATCTCCACGTACTCCTCGTAAACCCCTGATTTCACATAGACAATAGCTCTTCTGTCTCCATTGTGCTCGCGATGCAGTGCTTGGACCGCCTCGTTGATGGTCCTGTAATTTCCCGACCCATCCTGAGCCACAACCGTATCGGCATTATGAGTCGATGCATCCTATAATGCGAGTAGACTTGAATTGCTAGACGTTGAGTTCTATTGCTTTGCTTGGTCATTTGTCTCTGAGAATGAGAATAGAAAAGTTCAGTGGACTTGAAGCGCTTAAAGTTAATTTAGAAAAGGTGGGTACAAGTTGAGCTGTGCGTTTTGAAAAAATCTCAAAGTTAAAGGAGGGTTTTCCAATAACACTTAAACTTAAGGAGGTTTTCTTATATTTTGAAATATAAGGAGGGTTTCTTGATAGTTGTCCAAAGTTAAAGGAGGGTTTATGGTATTTAGCCTTAGCAATACGGATACTTCCATCACAAGCTAGTGCACTCTTAGTAATATTGGTCCTAATCTTCCAAAGTTTTTGATATTCATTTGATAATAGGGCGCAGAAACCTCTCTGTCAGTGGTTTTTTAAATTATTTTGTTGTAATTTTAGGTTTTGTTGTTGTTTCTGATCTGATATTTGATTTCTTGCAATTGCAGTGCAGGAGATCCAAGCGGGTCTTACGTTTTCTTGGATTGCAGTGCAAAAGATCCAAGCAGTAATTTCTTATCCTTTTTTGATTCTTCAGTTCAAAATTGGATTTTGATGGGCTTTAATGTGGATGGCTAAGTTTAATTATCTTTCCTAATATGAAGAAGTTTAATTATCTTTCCTAATATGAAGATCAAAATAATGGGGGTTTTCTGATATTTTGAAAATTAAGGGGGGTTATCTGATAATAGTCCTAAAGTTAATGGGATTTATTGATATTTAGCCTTTATCTTAACTGAAAATTTTAATTAGTTAGATATATCGAGTTTGTATTGTGTTATATATCATGATTTTATGAATCAGAAGTCGTTACCCCTAGTTTCCCGTCTAATATTGTTGGATGTGAGTCTCTTCTGATATAAACTCACGCAATTCTAGTTGAATGTGAAAATACTTTTTACATTTAAAGAGAATAACGTGATTTATGTTAGGAGTATGCTCTACATGCAATAATTATTAGATCTGTCCGGGGAGGATTCCCCTTCTCGTACAGGTTAGGAATACAGTAGTGTATCGTCTATCTTTGTATACTTTACGCATTTTTATTCCTACAAAATTTTGATAACACGTACCACATTGTTCTCCGTGTACAATAAGCGTATGTTGTTTTACGTTTCGATCTATAATCGATCTATTATCGATGATTGATACGCATTATAACATCCGCACAGTGTACTCGGAGAACAGCGGGTAGGTGCTGCCGAAATTTTTAAGAAGTTAAAACGCATAAAGATGATGAAGGTAGTTGTAGACACTACTATATTCCTAATGGGATAGGTCCATTTTCTATGACAGCCGTTAAAGTCTCTTATTGAAAATATGAGCGTTAGATTTTACTCCCACATAATTTATGTTCTGGTAATTTTTCCTCCGAGATTATTATAATTTGAATTTCCTTGATGTCGTGAAGAAAGTTAATATCACACAACCGTTAATTTGATGCGTTACTAATAAAAAGTCACATTACCTAATTATGCTTAATATCATACAGATGAGGATAGTTCCCGACAAATCATGGATCGATATTCCTCGTATTGATAGATGGAGGGATAGTCGATATAAAGATGGAATAAGTCAATTCATACAATACGCGTTGGCAGACCCACGGAAGTTAAATAGTGATGTCGTGTATTGTCCCTACTGTTGGTGTAAAAATAGTGCGTTGGTGGATAAAAGTGATTTACAAAAACACTTAATATCCGGATTTCATGAGGAGTACAAATATTGGACGTTTCATGGGGAAGGATGCCTTGAAGAAATAGAACTGATGGCGGATACCGGTACGTCCGGTGGGAGAATAGATGATACGAGAATAGATGATACGAGAATAGATGATACGCATACGATGGTCACAGATATGTTAATAGTTCCTAATATAGATCAATCTGAAGATGCCGAGGATGCTGACGAGTCAGGAAATGCTGGAGGCGTGACTGATCATGAGGAGCTAGCGCAGATAATGAAATTAATTGACGACAATGAAAATGATCTGTATGAGGGTTGTACCGAGTTATATGAGAGGGGAACAAACTGAACTTCAAGCACCCGTTGATAATAAGGAGTACACAGTTATATGAGGGTTGTACCAAGTTACGTGAGAAGCGAGTGTCTCTTATTTGCCTCTCGTTATATGAGAGGGGAACAAACTGAACTTCAAGCACCCGTTGATAATAAGGAGTACACAGTTCTCTATCCTCGTGGGCTGAACAAAAATTATTCTAACATATTGTTAGATCAAGCGCATGCATATGTTATAAATAATCTTGAAATCTTCTCGGAGTACCGGAGGTAAAATATCTAAAAAGACTTTTTAATACCATTTACGGTTTAATTTTTATTTTGATAAAATTTTTATTTTGACAATAATAATTAAATTTATGCACATTAATAGGCAACATCAGGAAAAACTTAAGAATGAAGTTACCGGTAGTACAGCTGTACATGACATTAAAGAAAGGCATATGAAGGAATTCCCTGCTTGGTTGAATAGTGAAGTAAGTGTTGTTAAATTTAACGATATTTGTATTTCATTGATAAAAAACTTAAAAATTATTGATTTAATAGTTTGCTTATTTTTGTATATATTTAGATCCAGGAACAACTTGTCCTTAATAATCAAATATCAGAAGAAGTGAAGG
Source organism: Asparagus kiusianus (assembly GCA_022839385.1). Classification (NCBI taxonomy): domain Eukaryota; kingdom Viridiplantae; phylum Streptophyta; class Magnoliopsida; order Asparagales; family Asparagaceae; genus Asparagus; species Asparagus kiusianus. The sequence goes on along the minus strand of BQKN01065926.1, from coordinate 105,637 downwards.
TTCACACAAAGCGGCCTTACTATGCTGTAATTCAATATGGTGGGTATCGTGTTAACGGTTATAAATTTCACACAATGGAGGTTGATGATACGAAGGTCACCCAGAATAGTGGTGTCATGGCTACCTTCTCACGGGAATGTTTCTCAAACAGAAGAGATCAGAATCCAGTTGAAAATAATATGACATATTATGGAAGGTTGGAAGATGTGGTGGAGATATTCTATGGCTATGGTGGTCCAAATGAACATAAATACATGATGTTCATGATTCGTTGGTGTTTTACAAAGACTCAAAAGGATCCCTTTGGATTTACAATTGTCAATCTCGATAAAGAAATTAATAGTGATGAAAAATACATGTTTGCATCTTAGGTGGGACAATGTTTCTATGTGAAAGATCTTACAGTTAAAGACGAGTGTGTTGTCTTGTACAAGGATTCTAGGGCTTATATTCAACCTTCCACTAATGAAGATGATGACGAGAGCTATATAAACAACTTCAATGAGCCAAATACAGCGATCGATGAATTCTCATACCCTCAAAACGTAGTGTTTGAAACGGATGCTCCAACAACTCGGACAGACATTCCAAATATTATCACAGACATTAATAGGAGCTAAACAGCAATTATTTGTAATCGGGTCTTCATGTAACTTTTTTTAGTTTGCAAATTGTATAATAAAAACTTTAATATCACTACAATGTATCTCAATTACCTTTTGGACGATATAAATATGTAATATCTTATTTTGTATATTCAGCTTGCAAATGCCTACAAACTTGATGTGAAATGAAAAATTTAGTAATGCAACAATACATATTGTTTTTATTTTCGCCAAGCCAATTTGCATCTATATTATATTAATTTGTATGTTTATTCAACTTGCAGATGTCTAAAAATATTAACAGGAGGTTATTCGAAGCTAACCCCAGTCAAGACCAATCCACTGAGGAAGAGCCTCCGAGTTCAGGAGAGATGTCAGGTATAACTTAGTTTAACTTATGTATTTTTATTCATGATATATGCACAATGATAATTTATTTCTTTGATTTTTATAGGTGAGGGTGAGGAAGAGCCGACTCATATACCATTATTCGCAGATCCTCCAGTTATACTTCGAGCATACATTCCTGGGATTGAGCGCGGGCCCTTACCAGCATGTGCAGAGGGGTACAGATTCAAGCAGACTGAAAAATACATGCTTGCGAAAAAAAGATTGGATGAATGGGCCGCACAGATTGATGAGATTTTATCTGATGCAAAAAATGAAATCAGACAAAGATTTGGTGAGTTTGATCAAAAACTTAATCAATTCCGAGTCTATTAATAAAAAACATAATCAATTCCAGAATGTTAAAATTTGAATGTTTCTATAATTGTATCCATATCTAATAAACATAATATTCTCAGGTTTCTCTTTTCCTTACAATTTTTCTTCTTCCTTTTTTAGTAAATTCTAAGAGCTTAAGATTGATTAAATAAAAGTGTTGATATATCTATTATTTCTTTTTTGTAGGAGAAAAACTTTACCAGAAGAAAGGACGCCAAGAAAGTGACTTTAAAAAAAGTTACCATCGGATGGTTTTCGAACAATTGTGAGATGAGGACATAATGAGATTCCAACCGGACAATGGGCTAATAACGTCAGCTCATACCTTGGATGTTTGATACGGAGGAGTGATAATGTGAATCCCTATTACGAGGCTTGGGAGCAGCCATTTCATGTCCTGGAGAGTATGTATCGAGATATTTGGGTAAATTCTTATATTTAGCATAATTATTTTTCAATTCTGTCAATTGTCCATGCTTAACTATATTTTATTTTTTAGAGATATTTCAACATCGAAGACAATCCTGTAGGGTGGGAATTTTTATTTGGATATCAGGGAAAGTTCAAGCATTCTCTTCGGGAGTGGAGACATGAGATAAAGAAGAAATGTTTTGATTGTTTCACTCAAAACTGGGAGAGGATATACAAGCGAGATAAGAGGGTTGAGCCTGAGCACTTAGCTGCACTTATAATATTGTGGGGCCAAGAGGAGCACCTGGTAAATATGTATAGTAGTTAATTATCATCAAGTTATTTATCTGAAACTAGTGATATATTCCATTGTATATTATACCATGCACTAAAATTCTCTTTGTTCATGTTGAAGGAAAAGTGTAGGAGAAATAAACTTAATCGATGGAAAAAAGATTATGATCATCATACGGGGACTACTTCATTTGCCCAGATTGAGGATCAATTTTGTAGGACAACGGTATAAAGTCTTTTAATCTTCTATATATATGCTCTCCGCTTCTTAGAATATTTGATAAATAAAACTAATAAATATATTTTTAAATCTCAGAACGCTCCCTTTATCCCACTACCAGAACTGCACAGGAGAACGATGGTTCAATTTAAGAAGGGGTACGATGACGATGAGACTAAGAAACAAAAGCTAGAATTGGCCAAGAAAATGCAGGTTAACTAATTATCTTAGCTCTTATTAGCCTGTTATCATGTTGGGAATTTATTGTTTGCACTCTTCTTTTGGTCATCTTATTAGCCGAGTTACTATGACCCATTCGTATGAGGGGCTTGCTTGTTAGGATATAACAATGCATAAGAAATAACATACTGTAACATGATTGATCTACTTGGTTTTATTCTCGAAAACCTTTGAATTGCTAATGACAAAACTTTTTCTATCACCTTACAAGCCAAAGCACCCTTCAACTATTTATTAGCACTTAACACCCTTCTTCACATGTACTTTTATGTTGCACAAAACACCCTTCACAAGTACTTTAATTTTACTTGTTTAGGTAAATATCTTTTATTTTTGAAAGGCTAATTCTTAAATTTATTTTTTTGACTTCTAGGAAGCTCCGGAAAACACATATTCTGAGGTTGTTGCACAGAGCCAAGAGCCCCTGACTAGAGAGCAGAATTGTAATGTGAGCCATTTAGTTTGTGGACTTCTTAAAAAAGGGAGGACCAGGTGGATGGGAGTTGGAGCTCAGAGGGTGTCTACACAATTCCAGCCTCCGCCGATTTCCACACCCTCGACTATGCCATCGGGGCCCTCTTACATGCCGCAGGAGGATTGCACTCAGCAGGCGATGCAGCTTGTTTCCTCTGTGATGAATATGTTAGATGGTCAGATTCCCGAGGAGATGTGGGAGGATATTCAAGAGGAGCTTATGCGAGTGATCCAGCCTACTGCTACTTTTGCGATGATTTCTAGGCAAATAATGAAATCTTGTAGAAGGCGGGTTCCTACTCGGGTGCAAAGCCAGATTATGAACTTCTTGGCCACTCAAAAGGCATTTACTGGTAGTGGAGAGAGTAGCAGACATGTATACTTATTATATATGTAAAACATGATTACACACAATATTATGTGATTCTAAATTTAAATTATTTTGTTGTTAGATTGGAGATGATACTATTGGGAGCACGAGTCGTAGGGATGGATCCGCCATGGCAATGCGGACGATGACATGGTTAGGGCGGATGACCTATCTTAGTGAGTTATATCCTAAACTCGTGTTTGTATATTGTGGACATCTTTATAGTTGAGATTATGATACTCGTGTTTGTATATTGTGGATTTAGAACTTATGATATGTGTGTATTGTTTGTTGTGAAATTTATTATTGTGGATTTGGAACTTATCGTGAAAAGTGAATGTATATATTTCGATTGTTTGTGAAAATTGATTGGATGAGAGGTTTAATTGGGAAAATTTGGATTGTATTCATTGCGAGATGTTTTGGAATGCGTGTGAAAGTCGTTTGGAGATTTGTATGTACAGGGAATATATATATGTACAGGGAACTGAGTATATCTCAGCAGAATTTTTTTTAGCTGCTGGTACTTATCGCTGACGGGCTTCCCGTCAGTGATACCTATCGCTGACGGGAAGCCCGTCAGCGATGTACATAACATGATTGACAAGATCCCCGTCAGCGATAATTATCGCTGACGGGGATCCCGTCAGCGTCCATGTGTTCACCGACGACGATCTGTCATCAGTAACATATGTCACTGACGGGATCCCCGTCAGCGATAGAGAAACATCGCTGACGGGATTCCCGTCAGCGATGTTTCATTAACACTGACGGCCTTTGTCGTCACCACTTATGCCGTCAGTAATATATATTACTGACGCCCCCCCGTCAGCGATAGTTTTTCCCTGACGGGACAATCGCTGACGGCGTATCCTTGACGGGACGCCGTCAAGGATATGCATTACCGACGAGAATTTGGGCATCGCTGACGGGAATTCCCGTCAGCGATACATGATTTTCCACTAGTGATAAATGATGATAAAAGAGATAATATCCGAGATAGTAAGAATTAGAAGTAGAAAGTAAATCAAAAGAGGTACATTAAAATGAAGTATATCTTCCTTTTCATCAACTTTTGTCATTAGATTTTAAAATTATAAAGAAAGAGGTACATTAAAAAGAAAATTTCACATATTTACGCACTTTTTTAGCTAGTTCCGAGCTTTAAAATAGAAAAATGAATACCATAGAGGCACCACATCAACATTTAAAGGTTTAGTTTTTTAAAGAGAGAAATGTCGTTTTTTCGTCAATAGCAGCAAAAGTAGACTCTCATTTAGATTAACTCTGCCAAAATAAACGAGGCCAAAGCATTTATAATGATGATTTGTTTCAACCAGGCCAGGGCGGAGTTGTTGGGGAATTTCAGTCTCCCCGCCTACCACGATTTGCGCAACTCGGAAGCCAACCCCAATCAATAAGATAGAACAACCACAATCAAGAAAAAAAGAACACCGAGATTTGCGTGGTTCGGTCGACCAACTTCGACCTACATCCACGGGGCAACAATACGAGAAATTCACTATGTATCAGGGAGAACTACAAGAGGAACCACTCAACTCTCGTCTCTCAATCTCTCAACCTCACATACATAATCAACTCTCATATTCTCTCCAAAACCCACTCCTTGTAATCTTTTGCACGGATAAAGACTACGAAACCCTCTCTCTCTCTCATCTACTACATCTCTACTTTTTCTTCATGGTTTTTCCTCCATCAATAGAAGAATATATATAGGGAAACTAAAACCCTATCTCTAGCCTAACTTTCTAATTAGAATAAGATTCAAACTCCTAATCATGATAAAACTCAAACTCCTAATCATGATAGAACTCAAACTCATAATCATGATAGAACCCAAACTCCTAAACATGATTGAACTCTAACCATATCTAATTATCATGTAGTTACACAAAGAATCAAACACAAAATCCCAACAGGAGTGGTATAGAGCCCAAAAGATAAATATAAGATTCGGCTAAAAAACTTATTTTCTCTTTCTTACCATCCACCCATATGCCATAATGAAAGGATTAACTCTGCCAAAATAAACGAGGCCAAAGCATTTATAATGATGATTTGTTTCAACTAGGGGCGGAGTCGTATAGAGCCCAAAAGATAAAATATAAGATTCCGCTAAAAAACTTACTTTCTCTTTCTTACCATCCACCCATATGCCATAATAAAAGGTTCGCAAAAGCTCTCTCTCTCCATAATAAAAGGTTCGCAGTCTCTCTCTCCCCCCCCCCCCCCCCCCTCTCTCTGCTTTGTGACTACTCTTTTCGCCACAGATTACATTGAATTGGAAATGAGAGAAAAATTAGGCCAAACAAAAAAGGGAGAAGAAAGAAATCGGGAATCAAGGGCTCAGATTTCTTATTTCCAAACATTTAAATGAAAGTTAGGTTGTCATCCATGTGGCCTAATTCAAGCTTGGAACTTAAAATCCATGTTTAGATGACAATCATCCAAGCACTTAGGAACGCTTACAATTCTAAGACCTACAAAGGAATACAATTTCCAAATGAACCCATCAGAGCCGAGGAATGCATTAGGAAATTCAATTCTAGTTAACCATAATAATATAATTCTTAATGAACTAAAGTATCCTTGTCCATAATAACAAAGTCATAACGTTCCAATTCCTAAACAAATCAAATAAAAGGGTGCTTCTATAGGGACCGAAAATAGGATAGATTGGGGGGGCCCCCCGGGGGGGTGCGGTGTCCCCCACCCCCCTTAATTGCATAATGAGCTGGCCATGACCAGCTCATTATGCAATCAGAGGGGGACACCTCATCTGTCCCCCTCTATCTGTCCTATTTTCGGGTCCGTGAGACATTTTTCCAAATAAAAATCCTCACTCTAATCATCAAGAGACCACACCAAAAGAATATGATGAGAATGAAGGAGGAAAGTTTTACAAAAAACAATAATATACATGTATTATATTTAAAATGATAATTTGTGTTTAAACCTTTTATTATCCATTTATTTTATTTTTTATTTGTCATGAAACAAATTGATACTTAACTGCTAATGAATTTTGGAAAGTTTTCTTATATATTAACATGTTTAATATTTTATGAACCCTATCCTACTGAAATTCCTAACTCCACTACCGGTTTCAAAGTTGAGATAAACATCACATGTCAATAAAAATTAAGAAATGTGATATTTAGGATTAAGTTGAACGCCAAGAACAAGAGCTCACATGACATTTACCAAGGCATTCAGGATGAGGCGCCGTCTTTACGGCTATGATAATTAAGATTATAAGTCATGGATTAGATAACTTATTACATAAAAGATAAAAAGTAATACCAATTATAAAAGAATATTTACAAGCAATAATATTCTGTACCATATATATTCAGGAAGAAATGTAAAGAAAAGTTATTCTCCAAATTTTCGAGTCGGCTATATGAATTTGATTCGATTACCTTCTCCTTAATATTTAATCAACCATAAAATCAATAACTTTGGCAGTACATGATGACATCGTACTTTAATTTTACAGAACAATAATTTCCAAAAAAAATCACTGAACAAGAATTCAATAAACTGCCTTTAAACATTCTACAAAAAATTGACCTCAGATGAACTCCAAAGTAACGCGGCGCGGAAGTGATAACATCGGAATCCACAAATGAGTGTTCTCTGAATCCACAAAGAACGATTTTTAAATCCACGAAGAACTTCGAATCCATGAAGAAAATATTAAAAAAAATTATTGATGAAAAGTTATTATTCTCCTTTTGGGTTACATTGTGAGTGGGGGCCACGAGCCCACGAGCTGGGCAAAGTCTGCTCACGCGGTTTCGTTTCCGCGTGATGAAGGCCCACCCGATTATTTCTTTAGCAGGCTATAAATATTGCTTTCATGCGTGACCTAGGGTGGTGTGCAAGGAATTTTGTTTTGCGTCTGCAGGAGAAAAGCGCAGGCAGAGGGGTGCAAAACAAGGAGAAAACCGCAGGTGTAAAGTCGGCTGAAGAAGAAAATCGCAGTGGCTTTTTGGCGGGTTTTGGCGGCATCCCTTGTGAGAGAGATATTTGTGTGAGGGATTTGAGAGATTGTTTGAGGGTTTAATTTGTGAGTTTATAAACCCTAGTTGTATTCTCTCCCTCTAATAGTAGATCTCCCCCTCCTCGCCCCGTGGACGTAGACAATTTGCCGAACCACGTAAAATTAGTTTGCCTCGCTTTTGTGTGATTTGTAATAGCTTATTTAGGTTCCCTCGACAGGTCAGTCCTAGAACTGATGAGAGGAAGAGCTGATATCCCACTCTGTTTAGATATTTTGCTTAAGGTTCTTGTTTCCTTTGTGAAACATGAATTCCTATTACAACCTAACTCTCTTGTTGTTGCGCCGAAGTGCTGCCGAAATTCCCGCTGCGCGCAACAAGTGGTATCAGAGTCTAGGTTTCAGATCTAGGGTTTTGGAATTAGGTGGAGGAAGATTCTTGTGTGAAGCTTGGTTCTTAGAGTTCTAGGCTTCGGTGGAGATAGCATTAGGAGTTGTCGTTGAAGATTTCGCTTTCCTCGTGTGGACAGGAGATCTATTTGCAATCTGATCTAGGGTTCAGTTGGGTAATTCTTAATTTCTATCAAAGTTTGATTCTTTCTCTACAACTTGGAGTTAGTTTGCAATAGAAGAAGAAGGTGAAAGCAGCAAGTCGATGGCGAGTACAGTTCAAGTTGGTTTTCAGAACACCAAAATTAGTGTGGTGAAATATAACAGTAAAATCAACTTTGGTTTGTGGATGAGTGACGTACAGGATGCGCTCAATGCTCAGAACTTGGAGGAGACCATCATGGTCCACGAGAGACCACTAAAGTATGAAGAGGCGATATGAAAAAAGATGAATAGAAACGTTTGTGGGGTGATCAGATCCTGTTTGGAATAGGAGCTGAAGTATGATGTGATTGGGGTAACGTCTACGATGAAGATGTGAGAAATTCTCAATAATAAGTACCTTACGAAGAGTGTTGAGAACATGTTGTATTTGCTGCGTAGGTTTTTCAGATTCCAGATGTCCAGAGGCACCTCACTTGCGGCTCATGTGAATAACTATACGAACTTGTTGTCAGACTTGGCGAATGTTGATGAGGAGATTTTGGATGAGTACAAGGCTATTATCTTATTGGGCTCCTTACCGAATGAGGAGTATGACACCTTTGTACTCACTTTGTTAAACGAGAGATCTTCTATCAGCTATAGTGAAGTTACTAATGCATTAACGAATTATGATTTGAGGAGGAAGGACAAGGAGACTTACCGTGCTAGTACTTCATGCGAGGCCTTGTCGACGAGAGGTAGAAGCCCATATCCGAAAGGTGGTAATAGAGGGAGGTCAAAGTCAAGAAGCTACCACCAATTAACAAAGAACCAATATGCATTATGTAAGGAACAAGGACATTGGAAGAGAGACTGCCCGAAGCTCAAGGAGAAGGAGAATGTCAAGAAAAAGGGCCCGAAGGCCAATGAGGTGAATATTACGAAAGGCGATGATTTTGATGATTCGAGCTTTTCTCTACTGATTACTCCGGAGGTGAACCACTTGGATGCATCATATTAGATGCTTGATTCCGGTGCTACCTAGCATGTGACCCCTAGGCGAGATTGGTTTGCATCTTTTGAGAAACTTGATGGGGAAGTTGTAGTCATGGGAAATGATCAGTCCTGTAGTATTTATAGTATAGGTACTGTGCGGATCCGGATGCACGATGGAGTAGTTCATGAATTGAAGGAGGTGAGATTCATTCCTCAGCTAAAGAAGAATCTTATCTTAGTTGGAGCTTTGGAGGCGAAGGGATTCAATATGACCTTTGAGGACGCTGTAGCAAAGGTTACTAAGGGATCTTTAGTGGTGATGAAGGGAGTCTGCAGTCAAAATTTATACTATCTGAAGGGGAGCACTGAGATTGGCCAGGTTGCTTCGGCTATTTTAGAGGCGGACATGAGCAGACTTTGATATTACAGGTTAGGGCATACAGGTGAGACGTCACTGCAGGCGCTGTGCAAGCAGGGGCTATTGAAGGGAGCCAAGAGTGATAAAATAGAATTCTGTGAGCACTATGTTCTTGGCAAGAAGACGAAGGTGGAGTTTGAGACAGCCATTCATAGGACGAGAGGCATCCTGGACTATGTACACACAGACGTTTAGGGTCCCACCAAGACTGCATCACTTGGTGGTCGACATTGGTTCGTCACGTTCGTTGATGACTATTCTAGACGATGTTGGGTGTACACCATGATAAAGAAGAGTGAAGTCCTAGATATATTCGTGGAGTGAAAGAAGAGATTAGAACTGCAGACTGGAAGAAAGATCAAGATGTTGCGATCCGACAACGACGACGAGTACACATCAGACCCTTCTGCAGCTATGTCGAGACGAGGGCATAGAGAGATACTTCACGATTAGTCATACACCACAGCAGAATGGGGTGACAGAGAGGCTAAATCGGTCTTTGCTGGAGAAGATCCAATGTTTATTGTTGCAGAGTGGTTTGGAGAAGATCTTTTGGGCTGAGACACTTACATATATGAACCACCTCATTAATAGGCTGCCTTCATCTGTAAATAAGGGGAAAACCCTTATGAAGAAGCGGTCGGGAGAGCCAGCACACGACTATGACCAGCTTAAGGTATTCGGGTGCCCTGTATTTTATCATGTGAGAACAGATAAATTGGAACCTCGAGCTAGGAAGGCCATATTTATAGGATTCAAGCATGGTGTCAAGAGATACAAGCTATGAGATCTAGTTGATAGGAAGATTGTGCTGAGTAGGGACGTCACATTCGATAAAGCTTCTATCTTAAAGCTTCTCAGCTCTCATCAGGTGGAGAGCGACCCGACGGAGGAGATATCGCAGGTGGTGGAGATCGATGCAGCTCCTCATTATCCAGATGATACAGTATCCATTAGAGTGCTGACTGAGGTGACGTCAGGCGAGCACGACGAGGAGGAGGAGGATACGGGTACCGATATGTAGGATCAGGGACCGACGGCTCAGGTTCAGGATTCTATTACGGTTCGAAGACAGAGAAGAGACATACTGATGCTAACACGGTATGACGACACAGTTGCGTATACACTTTCAGTGAAGAGTATCGATGAGTTGGTACCTACTACATTCAGAGAGACTGAGCAGAGTTCGGAGGCTGATTCGTGGCAGGTAGTTATGCAGGAGGAGATGGAGTCTCCTCACAAAAATGATACGTGGGAGCTTGTTGAGCTTCCAAAGGAGCGGAAAGCAATTGGTTGCAAGTGGGAATACACGAAGAAGGAGGGCATTGAAGGCACTCCATTGAGGTTCAAAGATAGGTTGGTTGCAAAGGGCTATGCACAGGAGACATGTATTAACTATAATGAGGTTTTCTCTCCGGTGGTGAAACACTCTTCGATTCAGATTTTGCTAGCTTTGGTGGCACAATATGGTTTGGAGTTAGATCAGTTGGATATGAAGATGATATTTCTTCATGTTGATCTTAATGAAGAAATATATATGACTAAGCCATTGGGATTCCGAGCTGCAGGGAAGAAAAAACTGGTTTGCAGATTAAAGAAATCTCTATACGGTTTGAAACAGTCTCCACGACAGTGGTATAGGCGATTCGATGGTTTTATGATTGATCATTAGTACACTCGAAGCCAGTTTGATCCTTGCGTATATTTTCGCAAGTTGAAAGGAGGTACGTACATCTATTTGTTACTTTATGTCGATGACATGTTGGTTGTCTCTATTTCCAGATCTGCTATAGACGAGTTGAAGGCACAGCTTTCAAAGGAGTTTGAGATAAAGGATTTGGGTGAGACGAAACACATTTTAGGGATGGAGATCAGCAGAGATAAGAAGAAAGGCAGAATTTGTTTGACACATGTGGCTTATTTGAAGAAGGTTCTATAACGATTTCATGTTAGCATGTATATGATGCCAGTTAGTGTACCTTTGGGAGCCCATTTGAAGCTTTTAGCTGGTCTTTCACCAAAGTCAGTTGAAGATCGAGAGTTGATGTCGAAGACTCCATATGTGAGCGCGGTTGGGAGCTTAATATATGTGATGGTATGTACGAGGCCAGATTTGTCACAGGCGGAGAGCATGGTTTTAAGATACATGCACGATCCAGGAGTGTGTCATTAGGACGTCGTGAGATGGATTTTGAGGTACATTCGAGGTACGCTCAATGTTGGTTTAGTTTATGAGCGGGATACTACAGGTGGGCAACTATGCATTGGTTATGTTGATTCGAATTATATCGGGGATTTGGATAAGTGCCGGTCTACGACGGGATATGTGTTCACTTTGACCCGTGCGCCTGTGTGTTGGAGATGCATCTTACAGTCGACAGTGGCTTTGTCTACGACAGAGGCAGAATATATGGCGATTACAGAGGCTGTGAAGGAGGCTATTTGGCTTCGAGGACTTTTGGAGGAACTTGATATATCGCAGCGGTCCGTCACCATTCATTGTGATAGCATGAGTGCTATCTATTTGGTGAAGAATCAGAGTTTTCATGCGAGGACGAAGCACATTAACGTTCGTTATCACTTCGTTCGGGATGTTCTTGAAGATGGCGATATGGAGATTGTGAAAGTCCACACGAAGGATAATTCGACGGATATGCTCACTAAGGTGGCTCCGAACAACAAGTTTGCTCATTATCGAAACTTATTGCACATTCGTGATTGTTGAGGCCGTTGACGGCCATTTGGATGAACTACGGGCGGCTTGATCCATTGGGAGAGGGGGTACGTAGGTAACCATATTGGTGCAGCTGAGTTTGGAGAGACGATGCATTGGTGCTCATGTTGGTGTCGGCTCAGTGTTGGGAACACTTCGCCGAGGTGAAGAAGTGTGAAAACGGCGAACGAATTGAGAAAAACATGAAGAATAAGTAAAACAGACTCCATCACACCCTGGTGTGGTGTCTGCCACACCGGTGATAGAATCTGTCCTGTTTGCCATGGGTATGGTGTGTGCCACACCATGGTGTGGAAAACTCGTTTTTAGAATCCTAATCTATTTAAGATTGTGTTTTGTTGTAAATAGAACCACATTTTTAGGATTTCTTAAGGAGAGAATTAGCATTGATTTGAGCACTTTGAGAGGGAGATATTGTGAGGGAGTTGAAAGCTTTGGTTAGGGTTATATTTGAGTGATTTTGTGAGTTATAACCCGTTATATTTCTCCTCCATATAGTGAAATTGTTTGGACATTCGTGATTGTTTGGACATGCTCACTAAGGTGGTTCCGAGTAACAAGTTTGATCATTGTCGAAACTTATTGCACATTTGTGATTGTTGAGGCCGTTGGCAGCTATTTGGGTGAACTACGTTCGGCTTGATTCCTTGGGCAAGAAGATACGTAGGCAGTCTTTCAGATGCAGCCGGTTTGGATTAGTTGATTTTGATGGGGGTGAGATTGTTTGGACTCTCGTTCGGGCTCCCGACGTGTTGTGGATTGAGTCCGTTATTGTGAGTTAACTTCACGACGTACTGGACACAACAAGTAGGATATTTGGATGCCTTGGTGTCGGTTCAGTTTTGGAAAAACTTTACTGAGGTGGAAAATTGTGAGCGAGGGCCACGAGCCACGAGCTGGGCAAAGTCTGCTCACGCGGTTTCGTTTCCGCATGATGAAGGCCTACCCGATTATTTCTTTAGCAGACTATAAACATTGCTTTCATGCGTGACCTAGGGTGGTGTGAAAGGAATTTTGTTTTGCGGCTACAGGAGAAAGTGCAGGCAGAGGGGTGCAAAACGAGGAGAAAACCGCAGATGTAAAGTCGGCTGAAGAAGAAAATCGCAGTGACTTTTCGGCTGGTTTTGGCGGCATCCCTTTTGAGAGAGATATTTGTGTGAGAGATTTAAGTGATTGTTTGAGGGTTTAATTTGTGAGTTTATAAACCCTAGTTATATTCTCTCCCTCTAATAGTAGATCTCCCCCTCCTTGCCCTGTGGACGTAGGTAATTTACCGAACCACGTAAAATTAGTTTGTCTCGCTTTTGTGTGATTTATAATAGCTTATTTAAGTTCCCTCGACAGGTCAGTCCTAGAACTGATGAGAGGAAGAGCTGATATCCTACTTTGTTAAGATATTTTACTTAAGGTTCTTGTTTTCTTTGTGAAATATGAATTCCTATTGCGACCTGACTCTCTTGTTGTTACGTCGAAGTGCTGCCGAAATTTTCGTTGTGCACAACATACATGACTCTTCTTAAATAGAAAAACAAATACGACTAATAGTAAGACTAGAATTACAAAAAATAGAAAGTATCAAATTCTATCCTAAAAAGACTCCCTATAATAGAGGAAGCAAATCATGAATCAAAATTAAATTTGTTTCCTAATCTAATTTGACTCTAACATTAAATTTATTTCCTAATCTAAATAGACTCCAATTTTTTACTAAAAATAAACTAAAACCTGATTATTTTTAGATTTCAGCTAAACTAGGTATTACTAATGAGATTTTAAAAATCTGACAATTTGGTTGACTCTATCTCATCGAGATAGGCGATTTACATATATAATATGTCGGAATTCACCTTCCGGATTAAAATAATATAATTATTTATTTGCGAAAGTCAATAATACTTGTAGCTCGTGGTTCTCCGAATCCTCCATGAAATTGTCCATTAAGCGTCTTTCATCAGTCTCCTCTTGTTGAAAGAAGCTCGACCTCAAGCTTATATTTGTTAGAATAGTAGTTTCATTGATAAATAATTTTTTTCTTTTGCAACGACCAGCATCCGCCTTGTATTTAATATTGATTTTCTTTATTTGTTCTTTTACCTCTTCTGCTAGGACTTCTTTTGTATCAAACTTGTGTATGAATCTTTTCCATGACATGTGTATGTGATGTAGCGCGGAAGTAGTAGCCTCGGAATCCACCAATGACAATCTTCGAATCCATGAAGAAAATATTAAAAGAGAAATTTTATGGATAAAACATGTTTTTTTGTTACATGTCTCTTCTTAAACAGAAAAACAAATAAGACTCCTAGTAAGATTAGAATGACAAAAAATAGAAAGTATCAAATTCTATCCTAAAAAGATTTTCTATAATAAAGGAAACAAATCATGAATCAAAATTGAATTTGTTTCCTAATTTGATTTGACTCTAAAATTAAATTTATTTACTAATCTAAATAGACTCCAACTTTATTACTAAAAATAAACTAAAGGTTGATTATTTTAGATTTTAGTCAAAACTGGGTGTAATTGATGAGATTTTAAAAATCTGACAATCTAGTTGGCTCCGACTCGTTGAGATGGGCGATTTACATATATAATATGTTAGAATCCGCCTTCTGGTTGGAAGATATGATCATTTCTTTGCGGAGGTCAATAATACATATAAATCTGTATTTAGCTCGTGATTGTCTGCATCCCTCATGAAATTGTCAGTTAAGCGTCCTACATCGGTATGTAACTGGCAGCATGTGGCTCTGTAGTTGACATGAAAAACTCATCCAAATATTTTCCTTATTGCTTCCCATATTCTAGTGTTGACGGTATCATCTCACCAATATTAAAATTATTGATGACTATTGCTCCCAAAAAATAATTTTCTTCCTCATATTCCATACACAATTCTTTCATCTCCTTTATCTCAAGCTCTCTACCAAGCAATGCACACATCCCATCAATTGCCTCGCTCTCTATTTTATCCTTCTCCTCCATTGGGACAATATCAATATGTGTAATATCACTCACGATATCATGTAGAATATTCATTTTCATTAACATATCATCATTAACATCAGGAACCTCAGAATGAATCTTGATGATGACAAAATCTTCCTTTTCAGGAGTGAGCGTCTTGTTATTTGCCACTAGATAAGCCTTCTCCTTAGCAATCTCTGTCTTAAATGCCTTTAGTTCTATGATTGACATAATTGATGAAGTCTTTATTAATGCTTCCTCGGTGCTCTTCACAAATCCAGACTCTTTCTCAGAGATGAATTGAGGTTTCTTAATTTTTTTTTTATAATCATAACTAGTTTGATAACTCTCTAAAAACATCCATGATAAATGTCGTATGTCGTTCTGCTCAAGTTCTCGCTCCACCTTCTTCGATAGACAGACCGCAGCGGTTAAGGTAAAAGAATCTTTTAAAGACACCTGACATTGCTTGTAGTTAGAAGGTAAGAAACAGTCTCTCAATAATTTCTTCATCTTTGCCCACGTTCGAACCGGATCCTTCCCTTGATGGTATCGATTTATCAGTACTTCATCCCACCATGCAGATGTTTTTTCTTTAAGCCTGTAGACCACTAATTTAACTTTCTAATTTTCTGGGATTATCTTAAACTCAAAAATACTTATCCACTTTATCAATCCAATCAAGGAAATCACCGACATGAAGCTTTCCATTAAAGTATGATAATTTTAATCTTCTAGTATCATAAATGTCCTGTCTTTGGTGGTCTCTACGATCATAACCACGGCGTGAGGCTTCATGGTCATCACTATTGAATTCATCATGTGGAGTCGGATCACGTCGTTGGCGACCATCAATGCGATTTCGAACTTCTCCCGTGTTCAGACGCTCCACTGTCGATGCAAGTTGTTCTATGACATTCTTTATCTGATCAACATCGGTCTTCAGCACGTCGAACTCAGTTCGAGAAAAAAGGGCTTCATCACCTGCCATCGGATCGTAGGAACAAAGCTCTGATACAAATTGACGCAACGCGGAAGTGATAACCTCGGAATCCACTAAGGGGTGTTCTTTGAATCCACAAAGAGCGATCTTCGAATCCACGAAGAAAATATTAAAAGAGAAATTTTATTGATGAAAAGTTATTATTCTCCTTTGGGGTTACATGACTCTTCTTAAATTAAAAAACAAATAATACTCCTAGTAAGACTAGAATTACAAAGAAATATAAAGTATCAAAGTCTATAATAAAAAGACTCCATATAATAGAGGAAACTCCCTATAATAGAGGAAACAAATCATGAATCAAAATTGAATTTGTTTCCTAATCTAATTTGACTCTAACATTGAATTTATTTCCTAATCTAAATAGACTCCAATATTATTACTAAAAGTAAACTAAAAGTAAACTAAAAGTTGATTATTTTTGGATTTCAGTCAAAATTGAGTATTACTAATGAGATTTTTAAAATTGGGTAGTACTAATGAGATTTTAAAAATCTGACAATCTGGTTGGCTCTGTCTCGTCGAGATAGGCGATATACATATATAATATGTCAGAATTCGCCTTCCGGATTGAAAATTATAATTGTTTATTTGCGGAAATTAATAATACGTGTAGATTGTGATTCACCGAATCCTCTATAAAATTATCCGTTAAGCGTCCTACATCACAAAGACAGGGCCCATTGGGGTGGGGCGGGGTGGGGTGGGGTGGGGGGGTTTCGCTCCCTCCTCACTGAACTAGTGTTGTAATAACTCTCTAGCCGCCTATTTAAGGATCAGGACGCATTCATTCTTATTGACAGCAAGTTATACGTGGGTTGTTCTACTTCCTTCTCTGCTCAGGGGAAAAAAAAAATGGCCATGGCTAATGAGTTTGCGACTACCACCAAAGCCACCTCCATGGATGAAGGCCTAGAAATCGACCGCTACTCCGGCGATGGGCTCGATGACGACGGTCGACCAAAAAGAACAGGTGAGTTTTGTCTATTTTCTCTGGTCAATAAATAAATTCACTTAATATGAGGAGTTAACTATCTCAAAAATTTTGTATATTCCGTATCTATTCTCTCTAGTTAATAAATTCATCCGACACATTTCCCGGGTGACTCAGAAATCCTCTGCATATTTTTTTTTCAGTTTGGCGGTATTTTCACATGATTTGGTGTTTGGATTGAATTTTTATTAGGGACGGTGGTGACCGCAAGCGCTCATATTATAACAGCCGTTATTGGTTCTGGGGTGCTTTCGCTGGCATGGGCCATAGCCCAATTGGGCTGGGTTGTCGGGCCTACGGTCCTCATAGCCTTCTCCCTCATCACTTGGTTCTGCTCAAGTTTGCTTGTTGATTGCTACAGGTCTCATGGCAAGAGGAACTACACGTACATGGATGTCGTCAGAGCTAATCTAGGTCGGTATAACAAAAGTTTTAACATATTGTTTGACGTGTAGTCTTCATTCTTCAACTGGAACAACTGTTTTTTCATTACTGTATTAAATAAGACGTTTGGTAACTAAAACGCTTATTTAACGGGAGAAAGCCAATTTCGAAGAATTTCATAGCTAGCATAGTTTTTATGTCATATAAAATACCTAGCATAATTTCTTTCTTTTTGCACCCCCCCCTACCCTAAAGGTGGGATGAAGTTCAGACTATGCGGATTCGCCCAATACTTGAACCTTGTTGGTGTGACCATCGGCTACACAATCACGACGGCAATTAGCATGGGGTAAGAACTCAAGCGCCAAAATCACGTCAAAACTTTTTGAGTTAGACTATATACAACCTTTCTAACAAGTTACTTTATGGAAAATGGACATGGATATGGATACGGATACGGATCAGAGCGGTTAAAAGGTCGAACTGTTTCCATAGGCACGGGCACGACGCGGACTGCGACGTGTCACATATCCCCTACATGATCATCTACGCGTGCCTCCAAATCGTGCTCTCCCAAATCCCCAATTTCCACAAGATTTGGTGGCTCTCCATCGTGGCAGCTATCATGTCCTTCGCCTACGCCTTCATTGGCCTCGGCCTCTCCGTCGCGACGATCGCGGGTGAGAGCCACACGTGATCGCATCATGCGTGTTTAATTATGGCGCAAAGTTTTAGCTCTTATCTTAATTAGATTCTCATTTTTACTTTTTTTTTTTAATTTGGAGGCTCAGAGCGGGGTCATGAGGTGAGGACCACTCTCACTGGGGTCACAGTAGGAGTCGATGTGTCTGGAAGTGAGAAAGTGTGGAGGACATTTCAGGCTCTCGGAGATATAGCGTTCGCTTACTCTTACTCCAATGTGCTCATTGAGATACAGGTAATGTGGTGCCTTTTTTGCTTTGTTTTTATTTGATGCCTTTATTAATTAGATAATGTCTTCCTACCTATAGATTTTTTATTTGTTCGTATTAGATGGCCATATGTGAATTTTCATCATAGTTTTCTCCTACGTACGCGCGGGTCTCCCCCACATGGTGCTTAACGGCTGGTGCAAACCTTATAGTTAGTATCTTTGGCTTGAGATATCCCTTGGTCTATAAGAACACGTATCATAGAAAGTAAAAAAAAAAAAAAACTTACCTTCAATTATTAAGTTTTATGCACCATGTCATATGATGCATTTATTAGTTTATATGTTTTTAAATTTTTTTTTATAAGATTAAAGTGCTAAATCGGCTTGATACGCATTACTGGTCTAAGAGCATCTCCAACAGCTTCCCCATTTTATTGGTATTCTCACTTTTGGAGAATTTTGGGTTTTTTTTTGGTCCAACAGATTCCCCATCCCATTCCCCAAAATAGGGATGGAGGAGAAAAAAGGGGAGTCTTCCCTAAATCTGGGGCATTCTTCAAATATTTGAGAAAAACTTTGTCATAAATGCAGCACGTTCTTCAAAACGGGATGGAGGAGAAAATGAATATAAAACAAAATCCGTAATTACAAAAAAAAACCCATGGGGGCAGTTCCAATGCATAAGAGCATCCCAAAATAGAGATGTAGAATATTATTATTAGTATAATAAATGCATGATTTTTCAAAATGGGGATGCTGTTAGAGTTGGAGAAAAAATAATTTGGAGAATATGACTTTTGCTTCCCGATTTTGGAGAAAATTTTAAAAAAACTGTTGGAGATACTCTAATGCTTTATAGCTGAAAACTTTAATTAGATGAGAACAAGTATAGCTATCTACAAATAAAATAGACACATAGCTATTCATGATATACGTGAAGAGAAAGATGGGATGGGATGGCACCCTTCGCCAAGAGATAAAACCCCTACAGTGGTGCTGAAAGATGCATACATATAAGACAACCAACGGGTCAACAACTTGCGTCTCGAACAGCCCCGTGTCTTTTTGTTTTTTACTAAAGCCACATGCTTCAAAACCATTGAAGCGAGGGCAAGCGTGTCCAAAAGTTTAACTATGTGACATATCTATTGGGAATTCTCATGGTAATCAGATGTGTACGTGCGAGTCACAGGTAGAAACACCATTATCATCAACATCACAAAAAGTAATGGGCTGGGCACTTGTCAAAAGGATGGCTTGAAATAAAAGATGGCCTGTGGCACTCTGCTCGTTTGAGATGCTCGTCAAAAGATCTCGCTTGACCAGTTGCTAATAATAGACAGCACGTACGGGCGTTCCCTTTTGAGCATCAGTGGTGACTCTTGAGCACCGTAGCTTTATGATCTTCTCAAATACAGATATATGCCCTTGGTCTGATTGGTTGGTTGTGTGTGTAGCTTGAAAATCAAGACGCAGAGGGAAATTCTATTCAAAATCTAAAAGATTCTACCTAAAAGCAAAAAATAAATATTAACACACCAACATGAATCTTTTAAAAATGCCAAATTGGAAACTAAATATGACTTGTTTCAAAGATAAATATTGTTAAATCTTGTAAGTATATAGTGATACTAAAAGGCATGTTTTCTATTTCGCAATGTAATTCTTGTGTGTGTGTGTGTAGGATACTCTTAAATCACACCCCCCAGAGAACAAGGTCATGAAGAAAGCCTCCTTCATAGGAGTATCAACCACAACCGTCTTCTACATGCTCTGCGGTGTCTTAGGCTATGCTGCATTCGGCAACAAAGCCCCTGGCAATTTCCTCACTGGGTTTGGCTTCTATGATCCCTTCTGGCTTGTTGATATCGGCAATATCTGTATCGCCGTCCATCTAATTGGTGCATACCAGGTATAATCACTATATCCACGATGAAATGTAGGGTATGTGGTGTTGAGGAAAGACATGTTTAAAAAATAGCATGCAACTCTCCTAACTTTCATTTTCTAGTTGAATAACCACCAATTTTTTAACAATTTTCAAATGACTTAATTGCAGATATACCCATTACACGATAGATGTTTAGTAAAACTTACCGTCATGTCTAAGCAGAGTTCTCCCTTCGTTATTTATATCAGGGAATGCATGTTAAATACCTAAAAGAGAACATGAGCAACACATTGAAATGCCAGAGACGTCTCTAGATTGACATCACGTGACATCAACATCACTGGTAGACGACACCGAAATAATTACGCTTAGACATTAAGTGGTCTAAGCGGTAATAAAAAGATACAGATGTAATAAGTGACAAAACCTATTGTATAGGAGGCGTATCTGCAATTAACCCCTTTAATATAGCAAACATCTAAATAATTGTCATATTTTATAATCACAATTTTTGTTCCCAAATTAATCTCATAATAATTGGAAGGTAAGAACCCAACTATCTCTTTGGTTACTGCAAAAAGCTTAATTGAATTTTCTATAATTTAACCCCAACCGCACGCAAACACAAAAACTATTCAAGCACCAAACATCTAACCTGAAACACACAACTATTCAAGCACTAAACATAACCTGAAACTTTGCCAGGTTTTCTGCCAGCCAATCTTCCAGTTCATAGAGACCTCAGCTCGCAATCAATGGCCAGATAACGCATTCATCACAACCGAACACACCGTCAAAATCCCTTTACTTGGCGTTTATTCCTTCAACTTCTTTCGACTCATTTGGAGAACTGTATATGTAATAGTGACAGCAGTCACAGCGATGATCTTCCCTTTCTTCAATGATTTCTTGGGATTAATCGGAGCTCTTGCTTTCTGGCCTTTAACGGTTTATTTTCCCGTTGAGATGTATATCGCTCAGGCAAAGATTCCTAGGTTTTCGACGGTGTGGACATGGCTTAAAATCCTCAGCATGGTTTGCTTTGTAGTTTCAATAGGGGCAGCTTGTGGATCAGTACAGGGACTGATACATTCCCTTAAGGACTACAAGCCCTTCAGAGGTGTTTAATATGTTGAAGAGTGTGTCAATGGAGATATTCGTTCTTCATTCCCTTCTTCCTTCAGACATGCAAACGTATCTTTTATGAATGAATCGGTAGCAGAAACCATCCACAATTCAACCAACCTTGAAGCATTTTGGTTCACACATTTTGGCAGGAAAGTTTAACTATGTGATATTCTTGTAAACCTATTTGTATCAAACTATCTTGATGTAATCATGTTCTGTATTATGGTCTAATAATGAGTTTAGGTCCTCTTTCTCCTTAGAAGACATTTTGCTTTCAGCTGAGAGAATAAATTCTTCTTATTCCAATGCGAACTAACATTATTACGTTAATCACAACATACTTTTTATATAAACATTTGCACAAACTTTGTTTAGCCGAAAGACATGAAACTCAGTTTCAAACTATATGTGCTTGACCTGAATTGATTGGATAACAGAAGGGGCAGAGGATGAGCAGCTCAATTCAGAGACTACGAGGACTAAATCTCCATGTTTCACCGAACCCCTGAGCTTCATAAGGTTGATTGTTTCCTTGATACTAGCTTCTATATCTTCTGAGAATGGAAGTTCAATTGGAATGACGCCCCACAGCAAGTTCATAGACTTCCTGGCGCCAGGGTGATCAGTGAAGGCAAATATGGGAGGATTTGGACGATTACGTGATAGAAGAGAGGCCATGTATCCATGCTTTGTGAAAACGAAGATAGCATCTACTCCAAGGTTGTTAGCTGCAAGGAGATTACATAGTAGTTGTTCAGTTTTGTTACAAATATAACCAAAGTTGATAACGTTTGATTGCTTCTGTGATGACCATGGGTCAAACACAATAAATGCAATCCACGTAAAGGTTGTTATGGAATTTGATTCCATTCCTTTCATCTAGGATTTTCCTAATAAGACTGACTTACAGTATCTGATTAGTACCAGTAAGGGACACACAAGCGCCAAACATATTTGTAAGCCCTGAATTAAGGTTCTCATCTCTGATAACTATCTATGCATATTAGACATCTTTTTTACGTCATTAAGGTTGGTTTTCTTCTCTGAGCTAACTGTTAGTTCAACAAATCCAATTATCTACAAGATAACGTTGGGTGCAAAGAAGAACACAATTCCAGGATCTATGTGACTAGAATGAATAAAAATGTGGAATATAACAACAACCAATCATGATTATATTTTATGACTTAAGTATTAACACTTAATTCCTTTTGCCTTTGTGATAGAAGTAACAATAAAATACATAAATATTAGGATGGCACCTTAGAAAGTAAGTAATCCAACTTCTGAGGGAAAGATTCCGTGAGGCCCTGGCCATCCCAGATCAAATGCAATATATATAATCAACATAAAGTTCATCCCTAAATTCGCTACCATGCTTTCCTCTCCTAGTTTCTAAATGCGACCCTAGTTTCTTTATTGATTTATTACCTGCATGGCATAGACATGCCTCCTGTTATCCAAAAAATAAATAAATAAAAAATAAAATAAAATAAAAAAATTTGTGTGCCCCGAATGAGTATCTGATAGCTATCTATCAATATTAGATACACATTCTTTTTTAGATTAATAATGTTTTCTTTCTTCCATAAGCTAACTGTTAGTTCTAGGAATCTAATTGTCCGCAATATAAATTGCAAGCATATAAGAGGCTCATGCTCATGCTTCAAACAAAGCAGGTTGGGGATGTTAAGCCGAGAGAAAAGGTATCCTGGAGGGAGGCAAAATTATGATCAACCACGTTATAGGCCTAACTTTGATTAAATATGAAGCAATGTTCCCATTTTCAATTTAATCATGTGCACAAACAATATGATTCATCTATATGAAGTAAAACAAAGCATACTTAAATAAGAGGGCTTGATTATGACATGACTGGTCACAAATTAAAGGCGTGTAACTTTAAAATTTTCTCCCCTAAAAGGAGGGAATAGTTCCCTGCCTTTACTTAAAAATAATGTTCACTTAATGATTCTCCTTGATATGTTCACTATTATGTTAGAACATAGAGGAAAAGGATACAGTAAGCAAAAGTTGAGTCACATTTTAAGATGAAGATAGAGCATTCTAACAGAAGCTAACAAGCAGAGGACCTACCCATTTCAACTGCACTGTTGCATATTTGCTCAGAGATGCGGTCCGGCAATGAGACTGCAAGCTGACTTTGAACAAGAAGGCTTTGACGGTTTTCCTCACGATTAGATAGCTCCATACGAGCACTAGCCATGCGCAACACAGCAAGAGCCTTGTCAGCAAAGGATCCAACTGCTGACTCCCCAGATAACATTAACGCATCAGCGAACTGACGAACAGCCTCTGAAACATCTGCAACCTTTCAGTGTCAAAATAACATTCCATCAGAAAATGTGCGAAAGGGGGAAAAGGAAGAAAGAATGAAACACCATGGTCATGAGTAATAATAAGAAAAACCTAGACTCCATTTCTGGTAGCTTCTAAAATAAGGCCAACAACCTACATATTAACTTCTAAAATTTAATTGCATTCAAATTTTAGACAGTGCAAAAAAAAATAAAAAAAACATACATAGTATTCAGGTTTATCGTTCTTGGTCTTCTCTTCTTTTTAAATTTGAATTTTTCATTTCTAGTTCACAAAAGGAAAAAGTTTTTCTGCTATCAGTCCTCAAATTATAAAAATTTAACAGATCTCCCAAATATCATACTTCGGTGAAGTCTCTAAAATTGCTTAGTTTCTAGTGATTTGAAATAAACTGCCATAGTTAAAATCTGTATACTGTAGATTTCATATCACAGTTACATTTTATCCCTATGTTTCTTCTTCCTCTTCTGACCTGCAATAAGAGGGGACAGATGAGCTCAGGGAGGCGGACATGTGGGCAGGCATTTGGATTTAGAGGAGGAAGTCAATACAGGAGAGGTCGAGATCGAGACCTAGAGAGGGGGAGATAGAGACACATTGAGGTCTAGGCCACCGGTGTTGGTGAAGCCAAATTCGTCCAGGCAGATGATTCCATTCGGGTCAAAGCACAGCCATTTGATGTGGATTCGGCCAAAGAGAGAGGATTGTGGAGGAGATAGGTGAGTTTAATTGGATTCTTAACTCAAAGTTAACTTTAAATGAAATTTAATAACAAAGACCGGGTAACCAACGTAATTGGAGCAACTTAATAACAAATATAACGTTTCGGAGAATTATTATTTCAAATTTATGTAAGTTGGCAGAGCGATATTAGAAAACCCCAAAGAAGGAATGATTTTTCTTTTCTTTTTTACATTTTTTTTATACTTCAAAGCAAAACAGAACAAAAAGAAAAAAGAAAGAAGCAATAGATAGTGTATTTGCCTTAAGTTAAATGGAAATGTTATTTATTTACTTGTCATGTCGAAATTTAGAAAACACTGCAAATTTAGATGAAAAATTATTGCGAGTAAATGATCAAATATTACATAAATTGAAACTGCAAATTAGTTAATATATGTAGAGGTTAATTTGAATATAACCATATACTGTACTAGTTGCTTGCTTATTGTTATTCTTTGTTTTCTCATCAATAGTTTATGGCTTCAATAAAAATTCCATAAGGTTCTTTTAGCAAATATTTTTAAGCTGAAAGTATGTGGAGTTTCACAGGGTTTAATCTGGTAAATTTCCTTTTGAAAAGCAACTTGCACTAGTTTGTCATCTACACTTAACTATAATAGACCCTACATAGATGGATTTGGTGTTTGTGTGTGCTCCATGAACTAGAACATTAACTACAGCATAGTAAAACTCTGGTCCAAATATCATTAGAAGATTCAGGCTATCTGTATACATACATCAGTGGAGGTAGGGTTCCCCTGGAAGGTGGAGGATGAGTTGTTAGGACTCATGTGTATGAGCCTACTCTCTAATATTGTTTTGATGATTTAACAAACAATTTATAACTAAGTTTGTTTCTAGTTGTTGTGGCTTGTTTCCTTATCTAGGTTGACGATATCTGATGAGAAGCTATTCTTTCAAGAGTCAAACATTCAAGAGCAAGTCATGTTCTCAATCACTTAGGTATATTTGTTTCGTGTAGTATATATTGTGTGAAACTATTTCAAGCTTAATAATATACACACATAATATTGGATTTTCTCACAAAATTAGCTATTTTGAGAAAACTTTGTGATGGTGGTTTATTGATCATATTTACTTTTCATTCATGTGTTATAATGCTTATGAAAACATTTCATAAGGTTTCATAACTCTTTTCATGTCAAAAAATCTAAATTCTAGTTCTCTCATAAACATGTATTTATGTATGTTTTGCAAAACAATGTCTTTTCACAAATGGTAAATACAAATCCAAAAATTTCTGCACAAACATGTTTATGTTCATGTTTATAAACTTTCCCTAAAGTTTCATTATTTTTGCATATTATTTGTTATTTTTATTGTAATTTTAAAAGTCATATTTTAAACCTGAAAAACCCATGTATCAGTTTGCGGTCGACCGGACATGTTGCCGCGGTCGACCGCCTAGGAGCCCAGACTCTAGTCTGTTTCTCAGGCTCTCGCGATCGACCGGATGTGCCGCCGCGGTCGACCGCCACAGTGACCGTTACACAGTAATGGCTAATTCCAGATTTTGTTTTCTTATGATTTTTAGTCTTTTTGCTTGGCTTTTTGTTGATGCCTTGAGATGTTATAAATAACCCTATGCTTTAAACTCTTTAACTAACCAAGAAAATTATTTAATCATGTTTTGCAAGAGTTTCAATAGAAGTTTAGTTGGTGTTTCAAGTTTTGTTTCAAAAGAAGAGTTTTTCACAAAGAGAAGGATTTCAATTTCAATTGAGGAATTCACCCTCATCATCATTTCTACAACTCTTTGTGTTTATAGAGAAGTTTTCTAAACTCTATTATCTAGCTATTTTATCATTGAATTTCATATTCATATTTTTGCTAGATTAATTTGAATTAGATTTTTATTGTTCTCATTTATCACACACATCCCTATTGAGCTTTTGATATTTTATACAATATATTATTGGGTTGTGGTGGGTGATATGGTAAGAGTGAGCTTCATTGTGTTCTCATTCAATGTAGAGAACAAATATTTGTATTTGAGCTTTATTTGTGAGTATCACTTTGTACACCGAGAGGAGTGTGTGGTGAGGACGTGGTCGATACCAAGAGGAGTGGCGTCGGTAGTGAAGCCTAAAAAAAGGTGTGAATCCGAACACTTGAGAGAGGCAACACGTGAGGACCAACACTGAGGTTGTAGTTTATTTGATTACATTGTGAGTGGATTATGAGAGTTTTCGGTGAGCTGAAAAACCGAGTGTGTAGAATCTTTTTGAGAAGATAGCGGAGATCTCCTCGAGGTGAGGAGCGGAGACGTAGGTCAAGGGTTGACCGAACTCCGTGAACAAATCTTGTGTTTGCGTTTGCATTGATGTACATTTATTTTGTGCTCTTGCTTATATCTTGTTTATCTTGCTTGTAATTTATATTCTTGCTCATAATTCATTTATCTTGCTTGTAATTTATATTCTTGCTCATAATTCATTCATATATCTCTTGCAAAAATTAATGAATTAATAAGTTTTCAAATTGGCATAATATCGGATTAGATTAGCATTAACTTTATTCACCCCCTAGGATACTTTCAATTGGTATCATAACCTGGTGTTCTTGACTAGAGGTTTAACCTCCTTGAGTCAAAAATCCAAATTATCTTGTATTGCTAATCTTGTTTTATTTTTATTTATATCTTGCTTGCATCTATATCATGGACATGCACGGTGCACCTAATCTTGGTTATGCTACTAACATTGCTCCTAGAATCAGCAATTTCCCTTATGCTCAATGGTATGTTAATTTAAGTTATTTGCTAGATCTAAGAATATCGATATATGAGAAATTATTGAATGCGCTTATTTTGTACCCACTACGGAGAAATCCAAGTGGAATAATAATGATAATAGATTGTTTGCAATGAACAAGATTTTGTTAGAATTCTTAATTGATGCCTTTGGCTTATCTTTTCTAACAAACTTGATTCTTTTGATAGTGCTTACAATTTGTGGAAACTTATAGAAGCACATCAAGAGAACTTGGAGGCGATCCGACAAACTATGGAGGATTCCATTTCAAGTTCAAAAAGAGCTTCATTTTCATGCACACGATCACTAAGCGATGGCCCTAGTGAGGTATGCGAGTCCAATAACGATAATGATTTTACTTTTGATGAACTCGCACATGAATATGAAAAATTATTGCATGACCATAAGAAATTGCAACATAATTTTAAAGATTTGAAAAGCAAGCATGTTATATTTAAATCCGATCATGAGTTTCTTATATCTAAGTTTGATTTCATTACAAATGAAAATGTAAATCTTAAAGAAATTAATAAAAATTTAAAATTGGATATTGCTAGCTTGACTCATGATAAAAACAATGTCATGTTAGAAGTAGAAGCAAGTAAAAATAAGCTCAACACTCTTGTAAATGATTTTATCCATTCTACTTCTATTGACAATGCACATATATCTAATGATGAGTTGAATCATATGAAGAAACGCATATCCTCCTTAGATTCAACTTTACATACATGCATTGTGAATAATAATAAGCTTATGGACTTGTGTGCAAAGTTTCATGAAGATACTTTCAAAAAACACATTCACTATGCACACATATATAACAAAGTTTACAAGTGTACCATTTGCGGGCGAAAATATCATATTGCTAAATTTTATCAACACAAACCTTTTAGACCCTTTCATTGCACTCATTGCAATCGAAATGACCATTTATATGAATTTTGTTTTGACCATATTCGTGCACCATATACACTCAAATGGGTTCATAACCCAAGAGCATTGAACTTAAATGATAGGGATCATGTCCCTGATCTTATTGGTACCAAAAATATTTAGGTACCAAAATGTGCTTGATTTTAAAATTTTAAATATTGTTTGTTTGGTTTTTGAATTTCATATTTTCAAAATTCTATTTAAAGTTAAAATCATCTTGAGTAAAATTTTATGGATTTTCTTGCAAATTACATATTGAATGTATTTTCTGATCTTTGAATATACTATTATTAATATATCTATATTGTAGAAACATTTATAAATTTTTGTCCGTTTTTTTAAATTTACTCAGAGTCAGATTCCTCATGGTCGACCGTGGGTGTCGCGACGGTCAACCGGACAGAGTGTATATTTGCACTCAGTTTCTGGATTTTTTCGCGGTCGATCGAGCACGTCTTAGCGGTCGACCGGATAGGGTGAATGTCTGTACCCAGTTTTCATTGTGTTTTCGGGTTTTGGGTTTTGTTTCTCAAACTATTTGTGACCCGTTTGCTCTTCATCGTCGATCCAGAGTCCAAATTGATCTGAACCCTTAATCTTACCCTCATATGTGATCTGATCCCTCTTCTTCATCCCATCATTCTTAATTTGATTTCATCCTCTTCAAACCCTAGTTTTCTTTCCTGCTCCTTCACGGTCTACCGTCGCCCTCTCGACGGTCGCCTGCTGCTGTTGAGCCTGAAATGGAACTCTCCTTGTCGAGCTCATCTTCTGGTCATCATCTTTTAGTAAAGCCCTGAACTCTATCTCTTTCTTTTTTATCTGTGTTATCTTATATAGGGTTCCGATCTCAAGCTAAGTTCCTGCTGTGTTTAAATCCTCTTTGTTATCATGCCTCCTCTTAGGAAGAGATCTAAAAAGGACAAAGTTCCTTTTCCTAAAGCTGTGCATTATGAAGATTATCTTAGGAAAAAAACTCTAGTTCAAAAATATAAGGAGCTTAGCAATTTGAAAATTTATCCTGATAGGTGTGTTAATTTTGATGATCTCATGCCCTACCTAATCCCCCAATATTTTAGAGATATAGGGTTGCTCGATCTCGTCCCACAAAAAGAAAGTTCTGCATTACTCATTCCTTGTTTATCTGTTTTATGCTAACATGACTATCATGATGCCCGATAACGAAACCTATGTCATCAGAACTTATGTTAAAAATATAGAAATTGTTTTCTCAGTTGCTGAACTTTCAGAAATTCTTAAAATTCCTGCAAGAGATATTAATCTTATTAATGTTGAGCATGATGATCCTGATGTTAATTCTCTGATTTTTCGTACTGGTTGTAATTATCCTATGTCTAACAATTCTCTTAATCCTACTGCTAAACTCATTACTAGAATTGCTGCTTACAACTTGATCCCCAAGACCGGTAGTTTCGATCATTTTGCTCCCAATAAAGTAGCTATTGTTTATGCCATCTTTGCAAAAAATTAAGTAAATTGGGGAAAAGTTTTCTTTGACATCATGTCGGGTCCTCATTACAAGTTCCTTCCCTTTGGGTCCATCATTACCAAAATTCTCACCCATTTCCGTGTCGACCTTACTAATGAACCCAAAGTTGAACCCAGTAAGGAATTCTTTGATAGAACTGCTCTTATTAGGATGAGACTTTTAGAATCTCATTTATCTACTACTCAAGTCACTGCAGATCCGATCTGCTGATGCATCATCTTCCAGACCCCCTTTCAGTCCTAGACCTCATCCTCGTACTCGTACATCTTCCACTTCTGATGAGGTTATCACTCGTTTGGATAGTTTTGATGCTCGACTCACTAGACTTGAGCGTAATGTTGATGAGATTCTTAGACTCTAGCGTTAGTCTCTTGGGATTCAGCTTCAGATCAAGGTACAGACTCTGGTTCATCTGATGGTGATGATGAATGAAGACCTATTACCCTCTTTGGACACTCTCTCTTGGACTTTGTATTTTGTATGAACTTGGTAGAAGAAAAACTTATGCTTTTTATTTGGGTTTGTAATATTTTAGTTAACTTAAACTTATTTCAAACTCTGTAGGATTTTGTGGATTTGGAACACTTGTGTGGTTTAAAGACTTTGGATGATTACTTTTCTATGTATTTTGGAATATTTTCATGGGTTTTGTGGTAGCTATGACATGTGTATTTCTTACAAGTGGAACATTACATAATCTTTGACATGTTATAAGCTATCTTACAAGTGGAACATTACATAATCTTTGACATGTTATAAGCTAACTTCATATGATTTGTCTCCCTTTAATATATAAGGGTGAACTTGAAATTCTTACGTTTTATATCTATATTCACTTATGCCTTTTGACAGGGGAGCATCCTTTATATATGTTTTCTAACTTATGCAAAAATGTAGGGGGAGCTTTAGCTCTCACCTTATTTATTCCCTATTTTGATGTTGACAAAGGAGGAGAAATATTATGGATGATTTGTATTTTGGTTTCATATTGCATGCTTTATATATTATTTCATAAATTATTTGTCATCATAAAAAAGAGGAAGATTGTTAGGACTCATGTGTATGAGCCTACTCTCTAACATTTTTTTTGATGATTTAACAAATAATTTATAGCTAATTTTGTTTCTAGTGATTGTGGCTTGTTTCCTTATCTAGGTTGACGATATCTGATGAAAAGCTATTCTTTCAAGAGTCAAACATTCAAGAGCAAGCCATGTCCTCAATCACTTAGATATATTTGTTTCATGTAGTATATATTGTGTTAAACTATTTCAAGCTCAATAATATACACACACACAATATTGGATTTTCTCACAAAATGAGCTATTTTGAGAAAACTTAGTGATAGTGGTTTATTGATCGTATTTACTTTTCATTCATGTGTTATAATGCTTATGAAAGCATTTCATAAGGTTTCATAACTCTTTTCATGTCAAAAAATCTAAATTATAGTTCTCTCATAAACATGTATTTATGTATGTTTTGCAAAACAATGTCTTTTCATAAATGGTAAATGCAAATCCAAAAATTTCTTCACAAACATGTTTATTTTCATGTTTATAAACTTTCCCTAAAGTTTTATTATTTTTGGATATTATTTGTTATTTTTATTGTAATTTTAAAAATCACACTTTAAACCTGAAAAACACATGTATCAGTTTGCGGTCGACTGGACGTGTTGCCGCGATCGACCGCCCAGGAGCCTAGACTCTAGTCTATTTCTTAGGTTCTCGCGATCGACCGGACGTGCCGCCGCAGTCGACCGCCACAGTGATCGTTACACAGTAACGACTAGTTCTAGATTTTATTTTCTTATGGGTTTTTGGTCTTTTTGCTTGGCTTTTTGCTGATGTCTTGAGAAGTTATAAATACCCCTATGCTTTAAACTCTTTAACTAACCAAAAAAATTGTTTAATCATGTTTCGCAAGAGTTTCAAGAGGTGTTTCAAGTTTTATTTCAAAAGAGGAGTTTTTCACAAAAAAAGAATGATTTCAATTTCAATTGAGGAATTCACCCTCTTCATCATTTCTACAAACTCTTTGTGTTTATAGAAAAGTTTTCTAAACTCTATTATCTAGCTATTTTATCATTGAATTTCATATTCATATTTTTACTAGATTAATTTGAGTTAGATTTTTATTGTTCTCATTTATCACACACATCCCTATTGAGCTTTTGATATTTCATACAATATATTGTTGGGTTGTGGTGGGTGATATAGTGAGAGTGAGCTTCATTGTATTCTCATTCATTGTAGAGAACAAATATTTGTATTTGAACTTTATTTGTATCACTTTGTAATACACATTTACACCGAGAGGAGCATGTGGTGAGGACGTGATCGATACCAAGAGGAGTGGCGTCGGTAGTGAAGCCTAGAGAGGTGTGAATCCGAGCACTTGAGGGAGACGATACGTGAGGACAAACACTTGAGGTTGTAGTTTGTGTGATTACATTGTGAGTGGATTGTGAGAGTTTCCTGTGAGTTAGAAAACCGAGTGTGTAGAATCTTTTTGAGAAGATAGTGGAGATCTTCTCGAGGTGAGGAGCGGAGACGTAGGTCAAAGGTTGACCAAACTCCGTGATCATATCTTGTGTTTGCGTTTGCATTGGCGTACATTTATTTTGTGCTCTTGCTTATATCTTGTTTATCTTGCTTGTAATTTATATTCTTGCTCATAACTCATTCATATATCTCTTGCAAGAATTAATTAATCAATAAGTTTTTAAATTGACATAATATTAGATTAGATTAGCATTAACCCTATTCACCCCCTCTAGGGTACTTTCATGAGTGTCTACGAGTGGGGCAGAGCATTTATCTAAAGCAATATTAACTCGACAATGGTGGTATGTAAAGGTTTTTACTAGGAAAGGTGGAGAACATGCTCTACATGGTTAACATCTGGCACTGCCTATGACCAGAAGAGTTGATATTCAGCCAGAAGGAATCAAATAACGCTACGTGTTAGACCAGATAGTTACACTCAGTTAGCAAAAAAGACTATATTATGCTTATGTAAATATGTAATACTAGTTATAGTTACACTCAGTTAGCAAAAAAGACTATATTATGCTTATGTAAATATGTAATACTAGTTATGATTGCTTTCATGTTATTCCAATTGGGCAGTGTGACACACTATGTTAGGATAATTAGTGTTTTTACCTAGAGCCAGTTACATAGTTTGGGCCATGACAATTTTATTGTGCAAGCCACATCTGTTGTCCTCATCATGAGAAAATGTACACCGACTTATGATGGTTAAATCCTTTTAAGTCTACTTCAAACACATACACAAAGAGAAAATGGATATCATGTATCACAAAGTTAAAGCAAATTCTAAAACATTTGTTATCGCTGCATGAGTCCAGGCTTCGCCTCATTAAAAAAGAGCTCTAAAGTCTAGAGTATAAAATTTTAACTCTCAACCTTTACCCTGCATGGGTCCAGGTTTCAACCCATAAAAATAGACATCTACAGTGTAGTGTATAAAACTTTAACTCTCGACCCTTACCACAACTTTTGATTTTTTGTGTAGTGACAAAATCCTTTGACATATATAAATATACACATGCACACACCCATCCACCACGCACAAATACACAACCACGTGTGGGCATGCATGTGTATATAGGTATAATACAATACCTAAATCAAGTGTCGTGGTATTAGAAATTAGAAAATGATATACCATAAAAAACACATGAAATCCTAAACAACTTTATATGTAAAAAGAAAGAAATGGATTCGAAATCTAAGGTGGAACCAAAAAACATTGCATCAAATTTGTAACAAAATGAAATAAATCCAACTAGGAAATAGAAGATGTTGACACAGTTTTTTAAATGTAATAACATCAGTCTATTTGTACCAGTAAATAAGAATGTAAGACCAAGGGAAACAAAATAACAAAATTACCTCAGCACGTGTTGGGGTCGGATATTCAATCATTGATGCAAGAAGTTGAGAAGCTACAACAACAGGCTTGTTTAACTGTCTGCACATACAGGTAATTTCCTCCTGGATTGCTGGAATCTGCTCAAGTGGAAGATGAACTCCAAGGTCACCACGTGCTATCATGATCCCATCAGATGCCTCTATAATGTCTTTTAGATTCTCGAGAGACTCCATGCTTTCAATCTTTGCTAGAACTTTTATGAACCTGTGAACAATATTGGTTCAAGTAATAGAAAATTAAATAAGAATGACACAGAAAGCTTCATTTACAAATTATAACTACAATTGTAGACCCTACTTCTGTCTGTTCATTCATACCTTTGAATAGAGATTGGCTCATTTGGAGCTCTGAGGCCTTTTTTTTAGTTTTTTTGTGTGTGTCAGGATTCAATAAGAAAGAGACGATTCCAAAGGCGTGTAAAAAATAAACCATATCCCAAGGTGCATGCATAAAAACCCTTTCATTTTAGTCACTCACTCTGCATTAAGATTAAAATTCCCAGGACCAGTTCAGCAAGAGTAACATGCAAGCCTTTCCGCATACACATCATATGGACACTTGGGCATCCAATTACACAAGCAATATTTCATACATCAGTATAAGGCAGTAAAGAAAATTCTAACTCCAAATGGAGCGTAAAATGCTTTGTCAATGTGTCATGCATGAACTAATGATGGTTATGGTGCCAACTAGTAAATATTGAGTCATCACAATCTCCACAAACTGCCATTTCAAATATTTATATAGGGGTTTTTGTCTTTAGGTCCAATGGTTTACACTAATTTATGTTTGAGCCCGACATCTCTTATCTGCACCTTTAAACCCATTCAACCTTTTGTATTTGTCTTTAAACCCAAATGGTATAATTTGAGTTAGAGGATATTGTATTTATACTATTTTGTGGCAAAACCCTCCCAAAATACCCCAAAAATATCCCAAGGTGCATGCATAAAAACCCTTTCGTTTTAGTCACTCACTGATATGTAAATGCCTGCATTAAGATTAAATTCCCAGGACCAGTTAAGCAAGAGTAACATGCAAGCCTTTCCTCATACACATCAAATGGACACTTGGGCATCCAATTACACAAGCAATATTTCATACATTAGTATAAGGTAGAAAAGAAAATTCTAACTCCAAATGGAGCGTAGCATACTTCGTCAATGTGTCATGCATGAACTAATGACGGTTATGGTGCCAGCTAGTAAATATTGAGTCATCACAATCTCCACAAGCTGCCATTTCAAATATTTAAATAGGGGTTTTTGTTTTTAGGTCCAATGGTTTACCCTAATTTATGTTTGAGCCCGACATCTCTTATCTGTACCTTTAAACCCATTCAACCTTTTGTATTTGTCTTTAAACCCAAATAGTATAATTTAGAGATATTATATTTATCTATTCCTCTATAATAATGGGAGGATCCACGATTCACTATTCATGCTACAGTAAACAATACAGCAAATTATTGTAATAGTGTCACTGTAGCACAAACGGGAGGATTCATTACAAAAATACTGTAGCATATTACTGTAACACATGCAGGAACTATAGCGTTAAAAAATATCAATGTAGCATTACAAAAATTGTATTTAAATACAAAATTACTGTAGCAGAAATAAAAAAATGGAGACCGTGCTTTGCACGAGTTGCACACTAGTACTATTTGGTGGCAAAAACCCTAAAAATACCCCTCATTCTCCACAAAACTCTCTCTCTCTCTCTCTCTCTCTCTCTCTCTCTCACACACACACATCTTCTTCAAGAGATTTCTGAAACTGAAACAAAATCCCTCGAAAAATAAAAAAAACCTAACCGATCCTCAAATTCTAGGCTAAAATCGATCCCCAAGAAACCCCTAACCAATCCCTCGTTCTCTCATCTCTCAATATCACAAGGTGAATTTGGCCGACAATCTGCTCTCAATTTGACCCCTAAATTCCTCAATTCCTCATATTGCTTAAAATCGAGAAAAGCTTATCGAACTCAAACTCTTTCATCTCCAGGGCTCAGAGTCTCTTCTTCTCCTTTCTTTCTCTTTCTAAGGGACGAAATTTTAATCCTTTCCCGAATTTGCTCATTTTCTAGGGTTTTCTTTTTTAATTTGCTAATTTACTTAAAAACTTGTACCTTTTTACCTTAAAAATTGATTCTTTCCTCCAAATTCAATGGATATGAATACTGTGGCGAACTAAATCCATAAAAATGACGATGAGTTTAATGAGGTACTCTTTTTTTGGTGATATATTTCTTAAAGTCATTAATAATATTAGAGAAACATTGTTGCTAGCAAAAGCTCTCAAAAGAAGGAAGTGGTTAGGGTTTTTAAGTTTAGTGTTAATCGTGTGCTTCTATTGTTAATTATTCTAGATGTAATTGATGTTATTGGCATACGTTTTGGTGAATGTATAAAAATAATACGAATAAAACGGTGTTTGGAACTACTTAATTTTTATATGACAAATGTCGTGCTTAGGGGCTGTCAAGCAAAGGTTGCAGAAACTCACTAGATATGTTGAGAATATGGCCATTTTAGCATGATCTAAAGAACAATAGGTTATATTTAATGTCCAACATTTTTCTTAACTGCTTATGACAGCTTTGCAACCTATAATATTTCAGTATCAGCTAAACTTTGTAATGGCCACATTCAATCTCATGTTTTTTCTTTTTCTCCTTCTAGATTCACATAATTATTTGTACATAATAAGTTTGGTTGTGTCAGTATGCGATGAACGTGCAACCTATAATATTTCAGCATATTGTTGTTAATAATAAAAGAATTCTTTCTAGACAAACTTGCGACGGTCTTAGACAGGCCTTAAAGGCTCTCACATTACTTCATCAGCAGCCTTGAGGCTCACCTAGCTGGCACGAGAAGCAAAATATATAGTTCTTATAAAGTGATGCAAATAGCTGCTACTGATTATTTGAAGGCATGACAACTATAGTGAGTTGCTTTCCGTTTCATTTCTTCTCAAATCAAACCATTATGGAAGTAATAGGGAAGGCGATAAGCATTCATGTAGTGGATTTTGGGATCAATTTTGGGTTCCAATTGCCTTCTTTAATTCAAAGACTCTCAGCAAGGCCAAATGGTGCGTCAAAACTTTGAATCATAGCAGAATCACGAGAAAATTTATAAACATGAGCTTTGTTTCTCGTGCATGTGTATGTTTACATATGGATATGATGTGTATGTATCATGCATGTGATGTTACTTATAGTGTAATGCAAGTTATTCACCTTTTGTATTGGATATGGATATGGTGGGTATGTGATGTTTATTTTTACATCCTTATGTATTTGGTGCTCATGGATGTATTTTGTGTTCTTGGTTGTATTTTGTTTATACAATGATATTGGATATGATGGGTATATGTTGTTAATTCATTATGTATTTTGTATTCTTGGTTGTATTTTGTATAGATATGCAGGTCTTTTAAAAGTATAGTATGTTATTTTAAAAGTATAGCATGCTATTATGAAAGTATAACATGTTATTCTGAAAGTATAGCCAAGGTTTTAAATGTCAGCCGACATGTCCGACGCGTCGCCCGACATGTTGGTTTGAGGGCTTAAGCGACACGACATTGGCGTTCTCAACTCGTATGTTAGTTTTCAATGCCAAATCGAAAATATCAGGGCCATATCGGGCATATCGACTGATTTTTCAGCCTTAAAAAATCGGCCGATATGGACTTTTTTTAGATCTGTTTTTTGTTATCGGGTTTGGGTTTAGTGATAAAAACCCAAACCCGTTTGACCCCTTCTCATGTTTAAGGGTTTGTTATGAACCCGATAGAAAGAAAAGAGAAAATTTAAGGCTACAGCGGACTTGAAAACCGATCACTCTTTTCGTGAACGACGACACCCTTCCCCACCTCCATCTCGGACCCCCGTCATCCATCTCCCGTTGCGCCCTAAAATTCGAACCCCAACCGAACCTCGAGGACGACAGGGTATCCCGTCGTCGGGATAAAGGGAAGAGGGTGGTCGGTGACTCATCTGAAGGATTCCGAGCAGACGAAGAAGAAGAAGAGACCTGACACTTCCTCCATGCGACATCTCGTCGCCAGCACTGCCTCCCTGCGACGTCGGAATCCACCCATCGCCGACGCCGCCTCTAGAATTTATAAAGTATGCTTATATTGAATTTAGGAATGCTTAGATTATATTTAGGACATAATATTATACATATGCGCACCACCCAATATGACAATCCGATATTTAGTCCATGTCCCCCGATATATCCCCGATTTTTACTATTCGACATGGATTTTAGCCGTCCGACATGAACCCGACATCCGACATTTAAAACCTTGAGTATAATAGGTTATTCTAAAAGCATAGCATATTACTACGAAAGTATAGCAAATTATTCTAAAAGTATATCATGTTATTGTGAAAGTATAGCGCATTATTTTGAAAGTATAGCATGTTATTATGAAAGTATAACATGTTATTTTGAAAGTATAACATGTTATTTTGAAAGTATGACATATTATTCTGAAATATTAGCAGGTTATTCTGAAAGTATAACATGTTACATGTTATACTGAAGTATAACATGTTATTATGAAATTATAGCACGTTATTCTAAAAGTATAGTAAATTATTATGAAAGTATAACATGTTATTAAAAAAGTATTAACTGTTAGTATGAAAGTATAACAAGTTATTTTGAAAGTATATCATGTTATTCTGAAAGTGTAACGTGTTATTATGAAAGTATATCATGTTAGTTTGAAAGTATAACATGTTATTCTGAAAGTATAACATGTTATTATAAAATATAGTGTGTTATTCTGAAAGTGTAGCGTGTTATTCTGAAAATATAGCATG